>OX457039.1:27602419-27709919 GCA_949752735.1 Lumbricus terrestris
CCTAGTTTTCCATATTTTGGTGATTTTATGTGGTGAGGCTTTTATGGTGCAAAAGTAAAAGACGCGTAATAACAGCTCAGATTTTGACCAAAAATTTCTTATAGGTGGAAAGTTTAAAATATGAAAATAACTTGTAAACAAACTTACTTTAGGGAAAATTATCATAACCAGGTGTTACTTTTTTTAATAGTGGCAGAAAAAAGGATAAATTTGAAGCGGTTATATAAGGTCGACACGGCGGTGAGGACATAAAATGAAAGACGATTTTCAAGTGATGGTTTGCCAACAAGGGAGGACTTTGACAATGGGTAATAATAATAATAATAATAATAATAGTAATAAGGTAATATTCAGTCGGTTCCGCTGAAGAGGAAGGCTGATGAGCTCAAGTCGCATAGCTCCTGTGAAAGATGGTTAACTATTGAAAGCTGGTTCATTTACTAGCAATTTGATATAGCGCTCCTGTGCAGTTAACCTTGAAGCGCCCCTTCAATGTTAGCTGCTCAGGAGCGCTCCCAGTCCAACCCTGGTCGAATGAGACAGTCTTAAGAACAGTGAGAACTGAGGCAGAAAGACTTGAGTATTGGATAAAGAATAACAGGAAGCTCATTCCAGGTCGCAGGACAGTCACGGAGAAAGCGCGGCGCTGCCTGATTGCAGTCCGTGAGCGGGGAACAATAATTTTTAAGTTCCGCATGTGCAGCCGAACGGAGAGAGCAGCGGCGCTGGGCGTGCGTGATGGATCAGCAAAGCTCCTGCAAGTAGATTAAATCCTCAAAACAGGGCTGGACCCAGACAAAAATTCGATAAGCAATGCGCTGTTGGTGTCTACTGTATCTAAATGACTGAAAAACCTTCGATTAGAGAATTCAAACTGAAAACCCTGGCCTTATCTTTTCAGTCAAAACTATTATGGTAAAGGATGAAATTCGAAGGAACGCTCCTTTACGATTCACTATCGAAAGGGCGACTTCGAAAGGGCGACTATCAAAGGGCGAGTTCAAAAGGGCGCCGCTTATAGAGGCGCCTTTTCGAAAGGGCAACGCCCGAAAGGACGAGCAAACAAAAGGGCGACAATCAAAGGGCGATATAGGCCTATAGGTTGAAGTCTTACAATACCTCATGTCATATTTAAAATGTGCATCTAAATGTTAGTTACGTCTAAAATCAATTTAGACATAAAACGGCGATTGATATCCTTTAATAAATAAAACTTTTTAATGGTTGATATTCGGTGGACTTCCAAAATTTCTTTTCGTTTATTGGTTTTTCAAGTCTCAATGTACAGCCGTCATTCCATCAACCATTAACCTAATTGCTGCTCCTTAAAATTCTGAAATTCTAAGTTTATTCTCACACGTTCTCGTCAACTTAGTTTAAATTAACTGCAACGCGAGATCTCTAAAATCGACTGCACATAGCTGCCCTGTAGGCTACGTTTAAAACATAGGCCTACAGACATAGCCTACCTATCGTCCAAACAAAGTAAATAGCCGCATTTTCTAATTAAACTATTGAAGGTAGCCTACATGAGGATTGATAGCCTATATAGGACTACCATGGGCGGAGACCTAGGGGGACATCCCCCAACACTTCAATGGAAGTGTTGGGGGACGGCCCATGCATTTGTCCCCCCCCCCCCAATCGTTGAGCGTCAAGACTAAAAAAGGTCATCAACTTTTTTGGTGGCGCAAATAGAAACATTTCGTCGAGATTTGGCCGGACGACTAAAAAATAGAGAAAAAGGTCATCAACTTTTTGGCGGCGGAAATAGAAAAATTTCGTCTAGATTTGGACGGATGACTAAAAAAAAGGTCATCAACATTTTTGGCGGCGAAATATTTTTTCTTTCGAGATTTCGCTGGTCGTTCAGAAATTTTTCGGAAATCTCGCGTCTTTCCGTCCGCCCCAATTCTCGGCCCAGGTCTCCGCCTATGAGGACTACGTATCCTATATGCCAGTGGCGTATAGCCTGGAATTTTTGATGGAGGTTTTATGCCTAGAAACCCTGTTTTTTGCTATTTTTTCTTACTTAAATGGAAAAATAACATAAAAAACTTTTTCCCGGAACCAATGGGGGGGTTTAACCCCCGAAACCTTCCCCTTGCCTACGCCACTGCTATATGCACATTTCCCTGTCATGCACCGTTGTCATTGAACCACTGCAAACGTTCGAAAACCACCCTTTTTATTGTCACCCTTTTGATTGTCGCCCTTCTGGTTACTCGCCCTTTTGATCAGCGCATTTTTGAACATACGCCATTATAATCGGCGACCTTTTGAACTCGTTCTTTTGATGGTCGCCCTTTCGAAGTCGCCCTTATACCACGTTAAGTCGTGCACATTGAAGCCGGACAATAATAACTAGCTTATAGTGGCATATACAAAGACTGGAAGAGGTGGACCTACGTTTCTGATTTTGGAGCGAAAGATAGGTTCAGTGAGAGAAGTGGGTACAGAGGATGGGACCACAAGAAACGCCACAAGAGAATGTGAGCATCTTACATGCAGCTTTTACAGTGATATGAGCGGAAAGACAAACAACACCGGAGTGAAAGACTGCATGACGGCGTCAGCAAGGTGAAGGGAGGAAGACAGTCGTTGACGAAGAAGGAAGGGATCAATAAAATTGTGTCAGAAACAGGAGAGAAGACAGAGGGAAGAGATTAGCCATTCATGACCCATGGGAGGAGACCTGGGCGGAGACTTGGGGGGACGGAAAGAGGAAACAATTTCTGACGACTTTTCCCCCCCCCCGAAATCTCGGAAAAAAATTCTAATTTCGCCGCAAAGAAGTTGATCACTTTTTTTAGTCTTGACGCTCAACGATTGGGAATGGGGACAAATGCATGGGCCGTCCCCCCAGCACCTCCGTTGGGGGACCGTCCCCCCTGTCCTCCCCTAGGTCTCCGCCCATGCATGACCAATAGCTGACACTATTTTTTACCCAATAAAGAAATAATTTCAAATAGGTAAACATGCAGGGTTTCAGAATTCTTTCTTCCAAATCACTGATTTTTTGGTAATTGGTAATTACTAATTAGGCTAGCTTATTAATTACCTGGCCATATTCAAAGAGTACCGTACTTGACAGAGTGAAACTCACGACTGAGGTGTTTTAGAGACTTTCAACATAATCTTGAGCAACTATAGGCCTATAGCCTACTTGTGATGGAATCATAAATCCTGCTTATAAATCTGATCTCACCTTCTGCTGTGTTAGACACCTTGTAGTTAACTGCGTCGTAGTCGACTTGAAGTATTTTCTCCTGATCAGTCCCATGATCATTGTCAAGGTCAGAAAGTGGGTTCGATCTACGAGCTAGAGTAGGTGAACTTTCGTCGGTCTTTGGCTGTAAATGTTGCGATCGGTCATCTTGAATCTGTCTGCTTTCCTCACCATCAATGTAGTCTCTGTTTGTCAGTTGCTCGTCGGAGTTGTAGTCATTTGCTTGGAGTTCAGCTTGGTCGCTCTCACTTTCACGACTTTGTATATCATGTTCAACATCAAGGTAATCGAAATTGCCGCTTTGGATAGGAAGCAATCTCCTATCGACTTGTCTTTCTTCAGTCTGTGCAGTTCCCAAGTCGCCAAAATTCTGCCTATTTCGTGGAATTTTGGAGAAATTTTTCCTTTTTCGAATTTGCACGGCTCTTTTCTCAGCTGGGTTCAGATTTGACAGCGAACGTCTAAAACCGTCGAATTGATTTCTTTTCATTTGTATTTTACACTTTTCATCATCTAACTTTCCAGGTTTGCCCTCACATTCGGGCTTTGACTCTTCCCTTTGAATTTTAAAGCCCTCGAAATCATTCCTTTTCTCTTCTCCACTACACTTTTCATCATCTGGTACGCCTTTTTCACCCTTACAATTGGGATTTATTTCTTGCCTTTGAATTCTAAAACCGTTGAATCGATTTCTTGTGGTCTGTCCTCGACCGTCTTTAGTTTGCCTTGGGGTACAGTTCCTACTTGGTACGCCTATTTCACCCTCACAGTTGGGATCTCTAGTGTCACGTTGAATTCTAATGTCGTCCACAATAATTCTTTTCATTTGTCCCTTACCTTCGGGACTTAGATTTTCCCTTTGAATTCTAAAACCCTTGAGTTGATTTCTGTTGGTCTGTCCTCCACCGTCTTTAGTAAGCCTTAGGCGACAGTTCCTACTTGGTACGTTTTCTTCACCTTTACATTTGGGATTTCTAGTGTCACGTTGAAGTCTAATGTCGTCCACATTAATTCTTTTCATTTGTCCCTTACCGTCGGTACTTAGACTACCCCTTTGACTTCTAAAAGCGTTGAAATTATTTCTTTCCATCTGCTCTTCATTGTCATCACTTAGCTTTGACTTTCGACTCCTGAAGTCATCGTATGGACTGCTTCTGATCTGTCCGACTTCTCGTGCAATTACGTTGGATTGCAATCGTTGGCTTTCATGAGAGTCATCGAAACGATTGCTGCGTCGTGATTCTTTGTCGTCTTCGTCGTACACTTCGAAATCGATTTCTGAAGGTCTTACCTCTTAAGAAGAATAGATGTAAAAGACTTCATTTCAGAAACGTAGATTTTTCAACTAGGCCTATGTGTTAGTCCTATTCGGGTGACCTAACTGCAACGTCATGCATAGGATATTGCATGAAGCCCGTAAAAGATTATTGTCACATATAGAGTCACAGACTGCACAATCCACATGTCCTACAATGTAGGCTGTATAATTATTATTTTGCCGATGGGGAGGGAGTGTCGGAGAGTGGAAGCTAGGGCATGGTATTCCTAGCTTTAATTACTGTATATATTGAATTGCAATTATGTGTAATTTTGTAATTGAATATTTGCAGAGCGTCATGCAGAGTTTCAGAACCTATAATCATGTCAGCACTCATCACCGTCACTATAATATTATACATGTACCGTATAAAGACAGTCTTTAGGTGCTTCCGAAAACTGGGAAAGAGGATGGCTGAGTTGCTCAAGCTGCTGCAGCTCGTCCAACAGGTGCATGGTTAGCTACTGAAAGCTGGCTTGTAGCCTATTCAGTAGCGGAGCTAGGGGTCTAGGGGGCTAAGCCCCCTTTCAAAAGGTCGATCCATTTTTCTTCCATGTAAAAATGAAATATTTGGACGATTAACCCCCTTTAGCTCCCCAAAAACAACCGTAAAGGTACGCACGAGGTTTGGCAGACAGTTTGGCGGATATGAAAAAGTACCGTTTTCCAAAAAAAAGATCGTCGTAAATTTTTGCGACTCAAAAACGGAAAATTTTCTCCCGCGAATTCAGCCCCCAAAAACTGAAATCCTGGCACCGCCGCTGAGCCTATTTAGAAATAACTGCGGACTGCCGATTAAAAGACTCAAACTGAAAACCCTGCCCTTATTTTTCAGTCAAAGTTATTATGGTAACGGAACATCGTCCTGTCTCCTCCCACTGAGTAAATAAACGAAAAATATAATAGGCTACTATACAAAGATTGAATTAGAATATCCCAAGCCACATAGACTTACATGAATCAGGTATCCAACAGTTTAAAGTCAATCATGAAATTCAAGGCAATGCTTCATTACCCAGTGGCCTATACAAGGGGGTTTCGGGGGTTAAACACCCATTGGCTTAGGAAAAAGTTTTGAAAAAGGTTATTTATCCGCTTATATAAGAAAAACAAAACAACTGTTTGTAGTAACAATTGTTTTACTTACTTTATTCCATTTGTTACTTTATTCCCTTTTTATTTACTGTACTACTGTTGAGTTGGTGTCAGGAAGGGCATCCGGCCAAGTCATAAACACCCCCATCACAAATTCCTGGCTACGGCACAGTGCCATTACCACGTTCAGACGTGCACATTAAAGCCGGACAACTTAGGAAAAATTAGTAACTATAGTGGTCTACATTATATACAAAAACTGGAAGAGGTAGGCCTACGTATAGGCCTACGGTCTGATTTTGAAGCGAAAGATAGGTTCGGTGAGTCTGGTGAAAGGGTTCTGAAGACGAGGAATTATACAGATGTTTATGATGGAGGAATCTCTGCAAATTATATGATAATCGGTATATATATATAATGAAATATATATGTATACTAGGTACTATATATATATATATATATATATATATATATATATATAGTACCTTACCTGGCTTATACTTCCGCATATGTCGACTAGCGGCTTCAGCTTCCATCCTTTGTAGCAATCGCTCGACAGCATTCGATAAATCTTCAACGTCCTCATCTTCTCCACCTACAGATAAAGTCACTCGTTACAATGACAAAAGCAAATGCGTGAGGCATAGAAACCGTCACGAACGTAGACCCATATGCAGTTAGTCTTATTTCAGATAAATTTGTCAAGCAAGTGACAGAATGGAGACCCTGGCAAGACAATAAATAGTCGTCTGAAGCAGACAAAGACTTCTTGTCACAATAATTTCCTTCAATAAAGTGACAGAGGTCAAGTGGAAATTAGACATTGATGCGACAGTAATGCAATGTAAATCTTAGGAAATTCACGGCGTCCATGAAAAAGTCGACGTCATGGAAACCAGCTTATATTCACCAGACGGTCTGATGTATTTGAAGCTTGCGCTTAATAAATGAAAATTTTAAGAAAATGACTTGTATTTAATTTATTAATTCTGATACATAGACTGACTTTCCAAGATGTCATCGAAAGAAGATGGTTCGTTGTTTTGTTCATTGACACGAGATGCATCATCAGTTTTGATAGAGACTGACATCAATGACAAGACCAACAAGCTCATCGCCACACCCCTCGCCATTCCTGCTTTCCTTCCCTCAAACTCAGACACCTAACGCAGAGCATACAAGCGTAGTAGCGTACAGAAAATGGGCATCATAATAACTATCGTCATCATCGTCATCGACATCGCCATCGTCAGCGTCGTCATCATCATTATCATCGTCGTCGTCGCGATCGTCATCATCATCCTCATCTTCCTCACCATCCTCATTCTCATCTTTCTCTTCCTCATCCTCATCATCATCGTCATCCTCATATCTCATTAGCATCGTCGTCGTCGTCGCCTTCATCATCATCATCATCATCATCATCGTCATCGTCATCGTCATCGTCGCCGTCGCCGTCGCCGTCGCCATCGCCGTCGCCGTCACCGTCACCGTCTTCGCCATCGCCATCGCCATCGCCATCGTCATCGTCATCGTCATCGCCATCGTCATTGTCATCGTCATCGTCATCATCATCATCGTCATCATCATCATCATCATCATGCCTTCTTAGCTCTTTTTCCTGAATCTACAGATGCTAATTTCCCTCTTCTTCTTCTTCTCATCGTCTGACAGTGAATTCCATAAAATGAGGTGTTTAATATGTTATATGTCAATATGTTACGGTTGGTCAATATGTTATTATCAACATCATCAAAGGCATTTGAGAGAATTGCAAGGTATTGTGGATGTCGTGCACGAAAGGGATTATGTTGCAGCGCTATTGATGCTGGAGTTTTCGATCCACTCTCAACCATGTTTTCCTCCTCGAGTCCTTTTGCCATTACTGTATTTGGCGGCTCATCGATGAGAGATCTGAAATGACTGGCTGTCAAGTGAGATGGTATAGTAAATCCGTTTCAAAGTGGCTTTCCTGTTTCAAGGACGTGTTTCCATCACAGTCGATCGTCATAGGCGAGCAAGAGTTTAACTTACGTCCATTACGGTACATTGTATTCCACGTCTTTTTGCTGGGACAAATGCTCTTACACTCTACACAGTTAATCTGACGACCAAGATAGAGAGGTCACGGAGTTTCTCGGTAACCAAACTTGCATAGAGGGATACTGATTATTCTATCATATCTACTGTCTTGTCATTGATGGTAGCAGTTCTTAGCACTAATGGATAGACGAAAAATAAGCCGCAAGAGACTTTATCATGAATCAAAAAAGTGTTAGTATAATGCACCTGAATTAAGGAGCTTAATGTGTGTGTGTTGCGGGCTATGTTTGGACTCTGCGATGTCCTTAATGCATATAAAGATCAGAATGTCCTTAATGCATATAAAGATCAGAATGTCCTTAATGCATATAAAGATCAGAATGTCCTTAATGCATAATTATAAAGATCAGAATGTCCTTAATGCATATAAAGATCAGAATGCCCTTAATGCATATAAAGATCAGAATGTCCTTGGTGCATATAAAGATCAGAATGTCCTTAATGCATATAAAGATCAGAATGTCCTTAATGCATATAAAGATCAGAATGTCCTTAATGCATATAAAGATCAGAATGTCCTTAATGCATATAAAGATCAGAATGCCCTTAATGCATATAAAGATCAGAATGTCCTTGGTGCATATAAAGATCAGAATGTCCTTAATGCATATAAAGATCAGAATGTCCTTAATGCATATAAAGATCAGAATGTCCTTAATGCATATAAAGATCGGACTTAGCATATTTATAAGCTGCAATCTGTCCAACCGAAGCCACACATTAAATCTCACGACCTGATCTCTAAATCATGCAATGTAATGTAATCGCATATTTATATAGCGGCTGTCTTATGGCCTCGACCCTGAGGGTGAGATCCTTCACCACCGCTACTCCACGTTTATATTGCGACCGAGCCACCTGCAGTAAAGATCCGAGAAATTAATCTCTGATAAACCGACCGACCAGGAATCGAACCCGGGCCGCCGGCGTGGCGAGCGGGCTACCAACCCACTCGGCCACTGAGGATCTCTAAACGAAACCTTACCTGGACGTCCACTAAACGACAAGTTGCCTGAAACGAATGCAACCGTTGCTTCGTTGTATAACACGAGGAGTGTCGTTGCTGCCTGTGTTATACTAAGTTGTCCAGCGAAACAAAGAAGCCTTGTTTCATATGATGAAACAGACAGTCATTGTCACCAGCTGGTTTCAGAACCGAAGGGGATGCACATTATAATATAGTCTAACTTCTGAAAAAAGTGATGATGAAGATAACGGTTGTCTTCGACGAAGCATCTGCAAGGGATTATACGTATACACGTCGCCTACGCTGTTACAATATACTGTGTAGTGCAGTGATAGGCCTACAATACAGCCTATGGTGATCGAAGCACTAACGAGTGACAAGTATTAAATATCAGACCATCTGACCATGCAGCATAGCATATCGTAAAGAGATCAGATTTGATACATGTAGTATAGTATATCGTAAAGGGATCAGATTTGACACATGTAGTATAGCATATCGTAAAGGGATCAGATTTGATACATGTAGTATAGTATATCGTAAAGGGATCAGATTTGACACATGTAGTATAGCATATCGTAAAGGGATCAGATTTGACACATGATGTATAGCATATTGTAAAGTCAGGGATGGGCAGTAATTGAGTAATTTAAATTACCTAACTAACTTAAACTACAATTGTAATTGAGAAATTTAAATTACCTAACTAACTTAAACTACAATTGTAATTGAGAAATTTAAATTACCTAACTAACTTAAATTACAACTGTAATTGGTAATTTGTGATTTTGCTGCTCTGCACCAAAGTAGGCTTAATTTGTAATTTGTAATTCAACTACATTTCTTCATGTAATTTGCAATTTCAATTACATTCCACAAAACAAATTACTTTGATTGTAAATAGGCCTGTATGTTATGATAATTTGATAAATCTAGCGATCCTTGCAACAGTGACTCTCCCACATTTTAAGTTCTGCTGACTAGTGGGTATACCTGCAGTGGCGTATAACAGCCATAATATTATGACGAGTGTGTACTAAGTCCAGGGCACCGAGATCATTTAAAGGCTGCCAAGCCGGTGCACGGTCAAAAGCGCGCAGGACAAAAGCGCGCAGACAAATGCGCGCAGACAAATGCGCGCAGTAACAAAAGCGCGCAGGACAAAAGCGCGTAGACAAATGCGCGCAGATAAATGCGCGCAACAGGAAAAAGCCTAAGTATACGCAGGTATGTGTGTATTTATGTATGTATGTATGTATGTATGTATGCATGTATGTATGTATGTATATGTATGCACATACATACATACATGCGCATACATACATGCATACAAACATACACACTTACATACATGCATATGCATGCATACATACATACATACATACATACATACATACATACACACATACATACATACATACATACATACATACATTCATACATACATACATACATACATACATACATACATACATACATACATACATACATACATACATACATACATACATACATACACACATACATACATACATACATACATTCATAAAACATTAGTTGCGCGCTTTTGTCTGCGCGATTTTGTCTGCGCGCTTTTGTCGGGGGTGTTTTTGGAGGTCTCCTGCTGCGCGCATATGTCTGAGCGCATTAGTCTGCGCGCATTTGTCTGCGCGCTTTTGTCCTGCGCGCTTTTGTCGGCGTGCCCTCCAAGCTTATTAACTAAAAAGCGTCACATGTACTTTTCCATTTTATATAGTTACTTTCAAATTGCAGAGACTGCACTCTGCAGTCTAACCATAATATTATGTGGGCCCATGGCTTGTATTTATATGACGGATATGATATATGATTCGGAGGGTCTCAGAGGAACGCAAATTATGTGTCGTGTCTGTGAGGACGCCATCGGAGTATTTGACCCGTATCGTAGAAATCAGCACTCAATTGTACATACACGAGTCTATACATTCATCCATGGAGGTCTTTAGGTTCATCCTAGTGCACGACCGAGTTGCATGCATCACTTCCAGGGGTCTGTGGGTATACCCGCACACGCAGGTTTACCCGTCCCTGCGGGTCGGTTACGGGTCGGTGTTCCCGACTACAGCGCAGACACTGCATCGGAGTTTCACGCCGAAGCGCTGGCCAATTGCGAATGAAGGACTTGCCAAAGGTCCCTAGTCCCTACGCAGCGACTTGAGGTTGATTCGAACCTGCAACATGCAAGGCTGCAAGGCAACGAACATGCCCGCTGCACCACGGCGCCCCACTATAATGACAACCATGGCCCAACACCGCGCCTTTGCCATTGTAGGGCTGTAGGCCCTTCTATAGGAAATGACTCTCCCTCTGCCTCTCAGCTTTTGCCTCTCCCTCTTCTCTCCCTCTCCCTCTCCCTTCCTCTCCCTCTTTCTCTCCCACTCCCTCTTTCTCTCCCTCTCTCTCTTCGTCTCCCTCTCCCTCTCCGACTCCGTCTCCCTCTCTCTCCCTCTCCCTCTCCCTTTCCCTCTCTCTCTCTCCGCTTCTCTCCCTCCCTCTCTTCGTCTCCCTCTCCCTCTTCGAATCCGTCTCCCTCTCTCTCCCTCTCCCTTTCTCTCTCCCTCTCTCTCTCTCTCCGCTTCTCTCCCTCTCTCTCTCTCCCTTTGTCTCCCTCTCTCCCTCTCTCTCTCCCTCTCCGTCTCCGTTCCTTCTCTGTCTCCCTCTCTCTCTCTCTCTCTCTCTCTCTCTCTCTCTCTCTCTCTCTCTCTCTCTCTCTCTCTCTCTCTCTCTCTCTCTCTCTCTCTCTCTCTCTCTCTCTCTCTATCTCTCTCCCTATCCCTCTTCCTCTCCATCTCCCTCTCAGTCTCCGTCTCCCTCTGTCTCTCAGCTTCTGCCCTTTCTGCTTCTGCCACTGCCACTGCCACTGCCACTGCCACTGCCACTGCCACTGCCTCTTCCTCTCACTCTTCCTAACCTTCTTTTTCTATCTATCTCTTTGTTCCTCTTTTTCTTCATATTTTCTGTTTACCGCCCTCTCCTTTTCCCTCTATCTGCCCGTCTCAATCGTCATATTTCTCTCCCATTTCTCTGACCAGTTCCCTTATCCGTTGCCCCCTCCTCCTCCTCCTCCTTCTCCTACTCCTTCTCCTCCTCCTCCTCAGACAAACAAGGAACTTGTGATACTTCATAGATATGCAAATGTTAAGAAATTGCTTATACAATTTAATACTGCTCTGCCTTGGTCTGCACCAGAAGAGAGTCTTCTTCGCTTGAAGGCATGATTGTAACGCATAACAGACGGCGGATATCAGATAACTTGTATGAACAGCCGCCGATTCTTAAAAAAATCAAATATAGGGCCTACACTTTTTTTGCACAATAAATGATAATAGGCTAAACACGGAAAGAAGAAAGACGGTATGCAATTTACTGCCTTAGTTTTTTCCAAACTAATTTGCAATTGATGCAATATTGAAATTACGAAATTCGTAATCTGTAATTTGCTCCTATGCATCAAAGTAATTTGTAATTTGTAATGCAATTACATTTTCTCTAGTAGCCTAAATGGCAATTTGTAATTCAATTACATGATACTGTGTAATTTGCCCATTCCAGATTGCTGAAAAGTAACGTGTAGAAAGTATAAAGAGTTTAGCATTTCTAGGACCTGCATTTACAATCCCACATTTACGCAATTCCTACTCTTTCTGTCAAAGTTTCGGTAGGCCTAACTGACACAATGATTAAAATTTATTTCCCTTCATTTTGGTTCGACCACGTCGCTATACTTTTAATGATGTGTTAATTGCCTGCTTAATGTGCACGAAGATGAGTCCTGGCTTCTATCATAGACCCACGCCTCCAGCTGTTGCTTGGAGTATACAGCGCGTTTCTTTATTCTAGTAAACAAAGCACAATAGACAGGCTATATATGACCCTATGGACTTGGATTACTCAAAGAGCGGCGCCCGCAGGCGTACCCACATAGCCTACGCAAGTGCGTACAGTGCCGAAAGGCTAAAAAAATAACGGGTGATGACTAAAAAAAAGGTCATCAGTTTTTCGGCGGGATGGAAAAGTTTTTGGGGGGAAATTCGTGGCTGATGACTAAAAAAAGTCATCAGTGTTTTCGGCGTACGGAAAAGGTATTTTTTGGAAATTCGTGGCTGATAACTTAAAAAAAGGTAATTTTCTCTTGTTGTGCGTACAAGAAAAAAATTCTGGGGGCGTCGCTGTACTCAAAGACAAAGAACTCTTATAAACTCTTTAGACTCAGAAGTCAGAATAGACAACCGTAGGCTTAGGAACTTTGAGGTTTGCGCAATGCGACTGTCCTTTGCAATAAAACAATATACAGGGTGGGCCATAAAAAAAGACCCCCCTACGTTTTTTGCCAATATCTTGGCCAGAAGTAAGAATTTTGAAATGAAATTTTACAGGCTTTAAGACAATTCATATTTACACCTGATGGCCAGATTTTATCAAAATATTTCAAACAGAGCAAAAGTTATGACACTATTATGGAGGCCACCCACCGTTTTTTGACGATTCAAAAACGTAACGCAACAAAAAGTAGGTTTTTGCCGATATTTTGGCCAAAAGTAAGAATTTCGAAATGAAATTTAAAGGTTAATAGACAATTCATATTTACATATGATGGCCAGATTTCGTAAAAATATTTCAAACAGAACAAAAGTTATATCACTTTTAGTGAGGCCACCCTACGTTTTTTGACGATTCAAAAAAAGTCAAAAAATGGTGGGTGGCCTCACTAAAAGTGATATAACTTTTGTTCTGTTTGAAATATTTTTATGAAATCTGGCCATCATGTGTAAATATGAATTTTCTATTAACCTGTAAAATTTCATTTCGAAATTCTTACTTTTGGCCAAGATATGGGCAAAAACCTACTTTTTGTTGCGTTACGTTTTTGAATCGTCAAAAAACGGTGGGTGGCCTTCCTAAAGTGGCATAACTTTTGGTTTGTTTGAAATATTTTGATGAAATCTGGCCATCAAATGTAAATATGAATTGTCTTTAAGACTGTAAAATTTCATATCGAGATTCTTACTTTTGGTCAAGATATTGGCAAAAAACCTAGGGGGGTCTTTTTTATGGCCCACCCTGTATAGACATGCAATTAAGTCTTAACGGTATCCTAATTATAAGTAGGCCTATGTAGCTACAGAAAGTATACGTAGGCTATATGAACATATATATATATATATATATATATATATATATATATATATATATATATATATATATATATATATATATATATATATATATATATATATATATATATAGTAAACCTGCATGCCCACTGGTTGGGAAAGAAATTAGTGGGCATGGGCAGTGGTCAGATCTGGAGTGGTAGAACAAACGCCTACTGCCCTATACTCTCTTCAATTGTATTAATTTCGTCCATGCATATGACTCAAAGCTCATTATTCGTAATAATTCGTAGGCCTACGAAGGCTACGATATGCTCTTCTGTTGATTCTGTGCAGTTGCCAGTCGGGACTCGGGGGTCCCACAGTTTGACTAAGCAAGGCCACCACATTTGTTAATCCGGTGTAACGAAATAGAGTATCCCCCGTATTAATTGCATCCCCTCCCCCAATTAAAAAAGTCGAAAAAACCGCTTCCGCGTGTATTTTTTTTGCAAATTAATTTTCATCTGCTTTGTTTTGAACAATGGCACTAACAGGTATGTTTATTCATATACTAGATAATTTGTTTTGCCCTGTTTTTAGAGCACTTAAAACATTTAAAACACTTAAGAATACTCAGAGTCACTAAATAAATTCGAATTGCCTTTATCTGAGCATTGCTTAGGACACTTAAAACAATTAGAGTCACTTTAAATTTTGATTACAGGGATTTACAGCATAAATTATTTATTTTGCGCATTTTTCAAAAAAGGGGATAGAATGGTTTATCTCCCGGATATTATAGACCGGTTAATTCCATCCGGGAGGATAGATTAATTCGCCCCCCGGATAGCTTTCAGGGGGGATACTCCGTTTCGTGCCACCGGACCTGCTACATTTGCATGTAGGCTACTTAGGGCACCTATAGGCTACAGCTGTTGTGCAAGTCTCCCTGCAAAAAAATGAAAAATTGGTATATTGCGAGGAAATTGTCGTCAGCCATTTTTGCAGGGAAATATATTCCAAACAGGGCCCCCCACATTTCTTAATAGGTCCTGGGCCTATTCCATAATTATTAAGGCCTATTCCATAATTAATTCCTAGATCTGCTTCATAGCTTTTTTTATTGCCTATGGGGCTGAGACAGACAAACGGTCGAGATCGTCTGCTTTCAATTAGTCTCGGACACAGACGGTTTGTTTCAGAACGTAATCTAGACCTACGCGATAGTCGATAAATACAAAGTCAGCTATAGATCTAATTAAGCGAACAATGGTGTCTTAATTGTAGCAATTATGAACGACGCCTTTGGTGATAGTGTCGTCAGTAGGTCTACTGAAGGAAGCTGCGAATTGGACATGGGCCAAAACAGAGAATAGGATAGGCCTGTAACAGTCGATCAGAGACTAATTATACCCCGTAGTCGATCGAAAAAAGTCGATTGAGTCGATCGAAAAATCGTCGACACGATCGACTTGCAAGTCGAGTCGATCGAAAAATCGACTTGCAAGTCGGGTCGATCGTCAGTGTTTAATCTAGACGTCTCTGGGGGGAACTCCCCCCCAGGATTGACATTTCCCCCCCAGAAAAATTTCACAAAATGATACTGTTTTTAGTTACTGTTTTCATCGTTGTTTTACATGAAGTGTTATAATATACCGTGATATTATATACTATTATATGATTATAATGACATTATTTACTACTATATTATATGATACTATCATGGATGTCAATTGCAATGAGTATAACTTACTGTAAATATTTGTATAAACACTATTTTTTCTAGTTAAAAAACAGAGACAGTGGCGTAGCTAGCTTTTTGTGGGCCCGTGTGCAGGGGTCCTGCATGGGCCCCTGTTTGGCCATGTAAGGCTGGTATCTTTTCGTTCTTGCAATCAAGATCGCAAAACTAATCGACGGCATTTGCTATTATAGGCCCAACGCATGTAATACAACTCACTCAGAGAAAAGCATGAATGCTGCAGCTGCACGAATGAGACAGATAAATTAAAGTGTTAGAGGCCTAATTGCAGTGATCTCTCTGTAGAATTTAAAATCTATCACGTTGCAGACTTTTCCACTTAGCTGCCTATTTAAAGCAATGCCATATGGTATCATAGTTTTTTTTGTAGCATTTTTGTCAGCAAAAAATTACATTTCTATCAATTCCGGTCCATGATTTGCAATTTGTACACCAAAAACGATACAATCATAATTTTTTATAGTAGGCCGGCCCTGCCTACAAATAAGTTAGCAATATTCTCTACAAGTGCAAAAATTGTGGCAAATACGTAGGCCTACGTGATTCCCTAGAACAATCCACACTTGCTCAATTTGGTGTCTCCCTGATTTTGGGGTGAGAACTGAGAAGATTTGAGAGCAGTGTGAGAATTGTTAAAAATAACTGGGGTGATTATGCTATGATCCACGTGGAGTTGGGTTGTGAAAAGGTGAAAAGACTTAACTATGTGACCCTAAGAAAGACCAGCGAGGGTTGAACGACCTCGAACTAATGGGCAATTCTCACTCTGGTTGAGCGCTATGTCAGTTTACTACCGTTACTATAGATATCCAGCACATGAGCCGAACACACGAGCATGCCTGTGACAAGTATGAAGTTTCTGTGGCGCACCATTTAATTGCAATACAAGAACGTGACAGATAGACGGATATGATCACACCTAACCTAAACGATAGCATAGGCCCGCCTTTGACCTTTTCAAAGGAAAGCTTGTGAGCGAAAATCAGATGCGGGTATGATTCTTTACTGTTCTTAACTTAAATCTGAATAAGACCTGTATTATTTATTGTCGTTCACACACATTAGCGTAAAAATTTTGACCATCATGACTCGAGACGAAAAACAAGCTAAAGAGAATTAAGTATAATAGTCCTGCCTGCATGCCTGACTGCCTGCACGGCGGTTGACAGGTCAGTAAAGTACCGGTAGCGACGTAGCCTAATGCAAGTATATGTTCACAAAAACTACATCTGTCACAAATAATGTGAATTACTAATTATAGGCTAATAATTCAACAATCACTGTGGGCCCCTGGAGGTCGTGGGCCCATGTGCTTTGCACACATTGCACACATGGTAGCTACGCCACTGTGCTGTCTACATAATCGCATTACATGAACTGTCATAATAATATACCGTAATAGACTATTATTTTCTATTATATGGTTATAGTAATTTTTTTACTATTATAATATATAACACAATCCGGCTAAAATGAGTATAACTTACTGTTAATTTATGTGCAAATACTATTTTTGTACAACTGAATGGCTTCTCTCCAGTGCTATATCCTTCAAATTTTAAACTGTCAAATTTCAAAATATTTTGGTCCTATTATTTGAACACCTAGTAAAACAGCATCATTACTATATTGTGGCTTCCATATTTTGGAACCAGTAGTTTATTAGTTCTTGGCTGATTTGTGTACCATATGATTTCGGAAAGTGTATCTTGGTCAGCAATTCAGGATCATATCGGGAAACAGGGATAAGCTGATTATAGTGCTTAAAAGTCAGCTTATATAATCACGTCTGCAGTTATTCATTAGAATAACCCAACAACAACAGAACTGAGATGCTGAACTCGATACATAAAGATACTTTTATTGTAATTATAATTATATAATATATATATATATATATATATATATATATTGAAATCCTGAAACACTTTTTATCAGTACTTACTGAAATAATGGAGTTATTTTGCTAAAATGGCATCTTGAAAGGGTACCATTACAGTGTGGAAACTCCCACAAAAATATTTTTAAAGTATTGCATATATTTATTCAAGTCTTACACCACTCTTGTAAGCACTGAAAAAGTACAGCTTTTTAAAGCTGGCACCTTAAAATGCTGCCATTGCAATGTGGAAATTCAAAAAGTTTCTGATGGGGCACTGAAAAAGTACAGCCATTTTGTTAAGATGACACCTTAAAATGTTGCCATTGAAATGTGGAAATTCAAAAAGTTTCTGATGGGGCACTGAAAAAGTACAGCTTTTTAAAGCTGGCACCTTAAAATGTTGCCATTGAAATGTGGAAATTCAAAAAGTTTCTGATGGGGCACTGAAAAAGTACAGCCATTTTGTTAAGATGACACCTTAAAATGTTGCCATTGCAATGTGGCAATTCAAAAAGTTTCTGATGGGGCACTGAAAAAGTACAGCTTTTTAAAGATGGCACCTTAAAATGCTGCCATTGCAATGTGAAAATTCAAAAAGTTTCTGATGGGGCACTGAAAAAGTACAGCCATTTTGTTAAGATGACACCTTAAAATGTTGCCATTGAAATGTGGAAATTCAAAAAGTTTCTGATGGAGAGGGGGCCCTCCTCCTCCAGGCCTTGGCGCTACGCGCCTCACGAGCGTCCTTTGGACGCTCAATTGTCCCCCCCTCAGAAACCTCAATTCCCCCCCAGAGGAGGGGGACTAGATTAAACACTGGTCGATCGTTCGTTTTCCGAAGTCGAGTCGATCGTTATTTCATCGACTCGACTTAGAAGTGTTTTATTTAGGGTCTACTATTAATTAAGTGACCTACATGATAATAATGACGTAGTCTAATTCAGTTTTTGCACACAGGTGCAGCTAATGAACCTTAATTATTTTGGCAGCTGGCGATTTTGTGTTAGTAGACTTAGACTGTGAAAGTTGACTATAGACGTACGTTTTCGATCTGAGTTGAACGAGTACAGGGGTGGATAAAAGAAATTTTGGAAGCGGGGCCCAAAATTTTTGGTCATGGGTCGTCAAAAATTGTCGTTGGTCTTCTGCCGAAATTTTTTTTGTCTTTCCCCCCAAAAACTTCTAAAACCCATGGCAACTCCGGTTATTTTAAATCTGATGACTTTTAGTCACGTGCTACTTTCTCTCTCACTTTCCTGTTCACGTTGCGTTGATTTACAGCTTCTTTAAACTTGATTGGGGGGGAGCACGTCCTATGCAAATCTCTGAAAGGGGGCATGGCCGGATTGGTCCCCTTGGATCCGCCCCTGAATGAGTATGATAAAGATCTACTATTATAGGTCTTTTTACGGTCTACAACTCTACATGTAGATGCTAATTTTAGAAAATAATATGGGGCCTTTTGTGACGTCACTCTGATTATGATACAATTTTATCATTACAGAACTTCACTTCAAGAGTTTAAAAAACTTGGCCTATTACTTCGATAATGATACAAATGTACTATTATGGAAGTTCCCCTTTCCTTATTTTTAAATTTAATCAAATAATAGCGATCCAGGTAGACCCGCCACATCCCCCTTTTCTTAGTTAAAGTTAATCCAAACTATTTTTGTAATCCCCAATAAGTATTGAGTAATTTACACTGTCACTCTAAACAGTATCGTCACCTCTTTCGGGAGCGCTGCTGAATAGAAATATTGAAGGGGCGCTATAACAAGCGCACATACATACATTATCATTATAGATTTACTAGGCTTAATAGCTATTTTGAGACAGTGCTTAGCTTTAGTGTTCTTAATTTTATTATTCTATATGTGTAACTCAAAAGATCATTACCACTCTTACTTGCTCTTCCTATTTCCAGCTAAGACAACCGGGGCTATTCGCAAATCTGTCTCATCATCGATTTTTTTTACCTCCATTGTGCATGCTTTTGTCTGTTCTCAGATTTACTATTGCAATTCTGTCCTTATTGGCCTCCCTAAGGTTCGGCTAGCTCCTCAGCAATCTGTACTCAATGCTGCTGCTAGATTCATTGCCCGTCTTCCTAAATTATCCCACATTTCTACATTCATGACTGAACAACTTCACTGGCTTCCACTCTTGGCCCATATACAATTTAAAGTCCTGATTTTGGTCCTTAAGTCTCAATTGGGTCTTGCTCCGAAGTATCTGTGTAATCATATACTTCGCCCCCTTTCTGCCACTTTGCCCCTTTCTGCCACTTCGCTGCGTCCTCTTAGGTCCTCTGATCGCCTTGACCTCTTTGTCCCCCGAGTCAGGACTGCCATGGCTCAATCCAGATCATTTGCCTGCATTGGTCCCTCCCTATGGAATGGACTTCCCCCATCAGTTTGCTCTGCCATCCTCTCTGGTAGTGTATCCTCGTCTGAAAACTTGCCTTTTTTCATGGGGTTGAACGCACTGGGAGCAGGACAGTGACACTCATCCCATGGTCATACGTACTGTGCCTGGAATGGTACCAGAAAACATATGCCACTTTACATCTAGCTCACATGCTGACCAGAGCAGATTAAGCTGCTGACCACACAGCTGCGTCAAAAGGCTGAAGTACATCTGCATCATTGGTATTCGCACCCAATATGGCGGTCATCCTGGAGACCATTGCGCCGAAGGAATTCAACGTTCCATGCCGATGGCTAGTGCGTAATTGCTGAACCTGCCTCTGGAAGTTCAACATCGATAGACTCCAAAGTCCGGGTCATACAAACGGACGCAACTCACAGCCCACTTAGAGACCGCCTATTTGTTTAAGACAATTTCAGAGGATGATCAACCAGGAAACACGTACTGTAGCTACAGACTCTCTCGCTCAATATCAAATAATTATTATTATTATTATTACGACAATTTGTATGGCGCAGTAACACAGCCATGCCGTTACAAGGGTGCAGCACTGTCAGACCTCCAACATCAACAATAATACTAAAAATGACATGCTTCAATAGCTACAAATAACTCAATAGAATTTGGATAATAATAATAATAATAATAAATCACAATTGCAACAATAATACCAATACTAATCTTGTTCTAGGGTGAACAGCACCTCATGGCAAAAACAATACAGAAATAATAATCAGAGTGACCAATATCACTATTACAATTTAACTAGCATTGCAAATATACATTGCCAGTATACATCGATCTACATACAAGATGTACCTGGCATGTCATTAGTCAATAATATAGAAGCATAGAAACATGATTACACGACAGATTTTAATAACAAATTCAAACAAAGCTTTACACACTTCAAAAACATAATGTTCCAGTTGAAGAAAACTTTAAAGGCAAGTCAATTCAAAATGGTACAAATTAATCACCAACACCAAACTAATACATGCACACATGCGTGCACACACACACAGGCACACACACACACAACATACCATGAGAAGGGCAAATAACATTGTTGACTTTTTACCAACATCATTTCAAAACATTACCGGTAGCCATGGAAATGCAACTCTTTCAAAGCATCCAATTGAAGTGTTGCACTCCATACAGGATTTATCTATTCTATACATAATGCATAAGATTAAATGCACTGCTCATGTCAAAAAGTATATCAACCATACTTGTCTATTTATATCATCTGCCTATAGTATATATGCTGTTAACATCTGTCTAGACAACTCACAATGTCCATGTCCATTCAGAACATAAAGGCTGCCATTGTTTTTCTTTACTGCAACAAACAAACGGCAACATAACTGGTCTTTTCATCTGGTCCCTATTAGCATAACTTTGCTTTCACCATCAAACAGACATAACACTCTTAGCCTAAAGCGCTTTTAAAGCATTCTGATGGAACAGTAAACTGATGCGCAGAAAGCAAAGAGAAAACCCAAACCACAAGAGACGAGAAGTTAACCATCTGCAGATCCCTGCTACAATAATTTATTGACCAAAGGGTGCAGTGACCGCCTACGTTCACTTGTTTATCTTCATACACTGTGTGATTAACACTTTGAAAGTGGGACCATTTATACATGTGACCCGCATGCAGCAGTCCTATATGCCTTAAAATCTTTCAGGAAATGTAAAGAATTTGGAATGGAACAGACATTATTACTTGTCATAAAAGTCTGCATACTAAAACGCCAACATCAGACAGTGCATATATGTGCAGTCTAACCTGCACCTTGCGGCCAAAGTGTTAAACTTCAACCACGAAGGATGTCCACAAAAGTTACATACTTTAATTCATTCTAATCCAATATAAAGTACAAAACACTCAAAGACGTAAACTCGTAGGCTTGCTACCATCCAGAGTCCATTGGGAATTATTCCTTGAAATTTACATAAATACTAGAAGTTACAGTACAATCAATCTCCAGTAATAAGTACACTTTTCTACATAAACAATTTAAAACAGTAGGTAAACCGCTGTCATAAATAATACTTCATTTATATTTCACTCATCTCCTAAAGCTTTCTGTTACCTTAAATGCATAGGCCACACATCCTGCTATGTTTTTTAAGATACTGAGAAGTTACGGCTGTCAAAAAACAATTGAAATACGTTTTCTTATGCAATTTCTTCTTTCTACGTGGTCTGCATTGAAATGTCAGCCATCATAATCATGTGTATTAAAATGCCTCACTGTTACAAGTGACAACTATATCGCAAGTGGTTGACTGCAGACGAGTGGTACCGGTAACTCTGCAAGGAATCCCAGAAATATCTTCCTTCACAAATGCTATCATTACATTACATCATAAAAGTAAAATAAAACATAATTATTGGCAAAATAGATTCATCTTAAATCTCTAGATATTCCTGCAGTGCCTTTAAAAAACCCAATAAAGGCAGAATTTGGAATCTCACATTTCAAAACAGTTCTGCTTTATCTGTAGAATTGCTCACTCAAAGAACAGCAATTTGGTATCAATGTGAATTTCACTAGTCGGACCAATTTCAAATGCTACACCACATTTATTATTTCAAAACTCAAATGATTACATATCAATAAATCTCTTAATTTACATAGCTTTAATCATATCTATATATTAAATATAAGACACCTGATGAATGCCATCAAGAGAAACTGAGGCAAGCGTCAATTACTAGAATGAGTTCATATGAGAGTCAGCAAAACAATGCAATTGAATTGAGAACAACAGTTTCTTGTCTATTTGCAACTGATGATGAAAAGCTCTGCCTGTAGGCAGGTCCTCTGTCTGTCTTTTATGCCACCTGGTGATGAGACAAGTGAATTGGTTTCCCAAATTGCATTCCTCATAGACAATTGTGGGTGAGCAAGTTGGTCAGGGTTGCTACGCAGCGGCTTGAACTATTGAACCTGCAACCTTCCAGTCATAAGGCACAGATCATACCGCTACACCACTGCATCAAACTATTTACAACAACACAAAGCTTAAAGAAAAACTGTGAAATTTGTTTCGTAAGGCCAAAATGCTCTCATTGATTACTTGCAATACACATCACAACCTTTTGACGCTTACAACATCAAAAACTGCAATAGCTATTTGCAAGTAGTTTAGCACTAGCATTGCCGATTGGTCTTCTACCAGTCAATCAGTCGGCCTATCGAAGCTGTCATTCGACCGAGACCGCACTACTGAAAGTAGTCAGCGACATCATTGAGGCGATCGACACAGGTGACCATGCCCTGCTTGGGCTGTTGAATCTCTCAGATGCATTTGATACCGCTGACCAAGACATCTTGGTTGAGCACTTATCAAGAACATCCGGGATCCGATTGGCCATGGTCGACTGGCTCTGCTCCTACCTCTGTGGTCGCCAGCGGTCAGTGCTATTAGACGGGGTTCTTTCATCCATCCGCTCCCTCATCTGTGGAGTCCCTCAGGGCTCAGTGCTAGGTCCACTGCTTTTCCTACTCTACACCGTCAACGTGGGAGAGCTTACCAAGAGTCTTGGCTTGTCATCACACTTCTATGCCGATGACTTGCAGCTCTACAAGTCAGGACCTCCATCAACGGTTGTACACCAGTGGCAGCAAATGGACCTTAGTATTGAGTGGATCGCAGAGTGGATGAGATCGAACAGACTGTGGCTCAACCCTGAGAAGACAGACTTTCTGTGGGGCGCAACCAGCAGATGGTGGCTTCATCTGGACACCTGTGCGCTTAGTGTCTGCAGGCTACGATCACGCCTTCGACCTCGGTGTGTGATCTGGGCGTTGTGCTGGAATCTGAATTGTCCATGAGGTGCCATGTGGCTTGGACGGTCAGCAGCTGTTTTCGCCCTGATCTGTCTCATCAGGAGTTGTATCAAGTCCTTGCCTTTTGAGGCCGCCAGAGCAGCCGTCGCTACTTTCGTCATCTCTCAAGTGGACCG
Source organism: Lumbricus terrestris (assembly GCA_949752735.1). Classification (NCBI taxonomy): domain Eukaryota; kingdom Metazoa; phylum Annelida; class Clitellata; order Crassiclitellata; family Lumbricidae; genus Lumbricus; species Lumbricus terrestris. The sequence goes on from OX457039.1 coordinate 27,626,323, forward strand.
CTGTAACAGTCTGCTGGCCGGAGTGCCTGCGTGTCTTTTGGATGGACTTCAGTCGGTGCTTAATGCCGCGGCGAAGCTCATTTGTAATAGGAGAAAATACAATCATGTTACACCACTTCTACGCGATGTCTTGCATTGGCTGCCTGCCAGGCTGCCACGTTCCGAATTGAGTTCAAGCTCAGTTTTCTGGTATACAAATCACTTCAATGGACAGCACCTGAATACATCCACGACTACTGTTCTGAGACCCATTCCTCCGCTTCTGGGCTGCGACTCGGGTCGCTTGGGAAGACCAACCTTTGTGTACAGAGGATGAGGACATGTTTTGGCGACCGCGCATTCTCAGTTGCTGGTCCCAGATGTTGGAAAAGTCTTCCACCGGACTACAGATTGGCCGCCTCAGTGGACTCTTTTAAATCAAAGCTTAAAACTTATATGTTTGCTGTGTCTGATGCGCCCTTGTAGCAGAACGGCCACGTTACGGCACCATATGAATTGTGTTTATTATTATTATTTATTGCATAAAAATGTCTTGGCAGAAAGCACGCTCCAAAAGCTCACTTGCTAAATGTTGTATACATGCATAATTACGTATAGTAAAAACACCTCATCACCTCAAAAAAATCATTCAATTGACCAGAATGTTTCAATCTGTAAAGTCTAGTAAAAAAAATACAACAAAAACAAAATAACCCATAAATCACTGTTTGGACGGACTAAGTCAAAAGATGCGAGGAATGAAGTTACAATAAAGACAGGAGACAAGAAGACAGTTCAAACAAAAGGACGGTTGAGCGATTGTTAACTAAGGCAACATGGAATCAAGGCATGACAATGCACAATACCACAGAATAAGTGCAATGATGTCAGGCACAACCAATCCAACTATACGACAATTTTGCAAATAGCAAATACTTGTTGGACTGGTGTTGCTATCTCAAAACTTTGATTCATTGTATGGCTGTATTGAACAGGTGATTTTTCACTATTCGACCGAACACGAATAGTGTACAGAATAGACCTATTTTGTACACTATTCATGTACACTGACAACATTCAGTCACTGTACACAAAGAATGAGACCGGACACCACGATGTTTCTGTATCTTTGAACACTGCACAAAAACTTTACTCACTCTACGAACAAATTTTGCTCACATCTACACATATGGAAAATGAGGCTCATAATTATAATTCTAAAGACAAATAACTGGGCACAAGTAAAAAGACAATAAAACGCATTGTGTATTTTATTACAATATAGCTGATTAATTGAATAACAAATAATCCAAAGGCCACCACCAAAATAATCCTAAAAGTATATCAATGGAATAATTACATTTATTATACAAAACTTCAAAACATATTTTTTATTTACATACAGGAATGTCCTTCAAAGTTGATGACACGATTGGATTACATTGCAAGATTAATGTGCACACATCTCGACTTAATTAAATTCATTAAAAAAATGTCTGTATTGCAGCATAGATTGCATATAACTCCGCCACCACAGACATACACGTACAAGCAAGCGTCTATGTTTTAAGTATGCAATGCTAACAAGCAGAGTCTTAGAACCTCTGAGAAACTAATAGAACTGACAAAAGCACCGTAGCAATTGACATCTTAGTAATCAGTTGTGTTTATCTGCATATATTACACAGCCAAATTAAGTTTTCATTCGCTTCTTGCTTGTATGTTACAGCTTTAGAATGATGCCTTAGTAAGAACAAACACACGCTTAATCAGAAGCTGCAGTTGGTAAAATTTTAAAAGTTGTACTCAATGTACTCACCCAACAGTGTGCGTATGAAATTAGATCAAATAAACTGAATGTACAGTAAAAGAAATAAACTTCTATACATTACGAAGAATGCAACGGCTACTTTTCAATGGATCATCCATCCCTAGAACAATCAAGTAAGATAACTGCAGATTAGTTGCGTGATGCTATCTCCAATGTATCCTTAGCAATGTCTCCTGCACCTCAAACAACCGTTTCTTATCTATAGAACATTAGCAATCAAACATCTATTATTGCTAAAACAAAGATATCAATACTGCTAGCAGACAATTCCAAAAGTCTTAATAGAATCCCAAGTGCCATGACGCCATGCCAGACTGCTGCATGTAACTGTTGCATTTATTTACAGCCTTGTAGTTACAATCTAACCCAAAGATATCATATAGCACCAATAACATCATGCAAGATATCACTACACTGTCACTTATAGAACATATACAGTCACTTATAAGAAAGCCATCCTCAATTAGAATCTACTAAACGAGCCCAGTTGATTATACGATACACCTCCACTTGCATCAATTCATCCCAGAGAAAATAATAATAATAATAATAATAATATCTTCTTTAATGCTTCAATCTGACACACCGCAGAATGATTACAAGTACATGTTATACGAAATACGGCCCACTGTAGCACGACACGCAGATCGGCTTTACAGCAGTGGGTTCAGTAACTTAACCAATGGCCTAAGTACTGGATCATTTCTTGTCAGCCAGGCCAGAAGAGGGAGGGGCTAACTCTATTTTTAGCAGAACCCGAGTCAAGCAACACAACAGCAAAGTGCCAATGGCAGCTAACAGAAAATTCAAATAAATTTTTGCCCTGTGTGAGGCTTGAACCCGGGTCGCGCGGATGACTCTCAGTTTAACGACCAGCGCTCTCACCACTGAGCTACGGGACCCCCAATGCAACAGAAATAACAGTTATATCAGTTGATTGCAATCTCAGACAGATAACAAGACCAGCAGCAGTTTCAATGGACAAAAAAACAAGACTTTAAGGGGTCAAAAACGAAATGGTCATTTAAAATATCGTGCACTTTCTGAGCAGTGGGCACAGAATCATCTACTTATAGCAATCTAAAGGCCACCAAACGAATGTACCTGAAAAATGTCCAATGCACCAGCAAACAATGCATGACCAGGATAGCAAGGTATGTGTTCAACACATTAGTCAAACTCACACACTTCAGCAGGCTTAAAATGGAAACATAACATTCTAGCACCAAACAGCAATGTCTTAATCTACCCATTATATGTACAACATATGTGACACAGAGGCTTAAAACCTGTCACACGTAGGTGTCTGACCTTTTTATTCAGTCATGTGCTACAATGGTTCTGCTTTAAATACTTTTTACCAAATGAAAATATCTTTTTTCTAACTAAAGTTATACTCGTTTGATTCTTTCATTAATTAGTTTATAGTGAGAAATCAAATAACAATTTTCTGAATATTCGTGTCATAAAATTCATGAGAAACCACCAATGGATTATTCTGCAATTTTGCCAGATAATAAAGAAATATATTCTGAATCAAATAACACAAACATAAAGGTGTACATCCTGAATTAAATAACACAAACAGCATAAAAATCAGTTTACTACTTTGCAAATCATGGTGAATTCATAGCCATCAGCAGAAATGAAGAATATTCTACATTCTTAACCCTTTCACGTATTTCAGCTTTTAGTGCATTACATAAGAAGGAACAAGCAACGGGTTTTGAGTCCCGACGTCACATATATGTTGCATCAACGTGATAACTCATACAAATGAATTTTCATGGCATAACTTACAACGTGTTTTTGACTGTGGAGCTTAAATAGTTTATATTTTAGGCAGCAGTCCAGTATAATCAAACTTTGCAGCAAGTGTTATTGACCCAAGTGGCAAAACATCTAGCAAAATCATATAAAATTTCAAATAAACTGACCTTTAATCATTTCAAAAAGAGCCTATACACCAAAAACAGCCAAAATACACCCAAAAATTGAGCAAGAGAATGACATTTTAGGAAATCTGAAAAAAATCTCAAAAAACCGTAAGGACAACCATGCAGCTCGCTTGCCATAGATTATCTAATTACTACTGACAAAGTCAACGGCTTTAAACTTACTAGTCACTTCAGGTGAAATTACAAGCACTGCATCTCAAACAAGATGATACTAAACAGTCACAATCTACATGAAAAATGGATGTTAGACAACAATAAGTAAAAATCCTTTTCGTAATACTCGTAATATTACACTCGTAATACAAAGCTAGTAATGAAGACCACATTTACAAAATACACACAAATACAAATAATTACTGGTAACAAAACAGGTAAAACAAAGGAAACTCAAATATATATTATTAGAAATTCAAATTTCACTTAACTGACTGGCAAGCTCACATAATATGCCTACAGCAATACTATGATCACATAATGACGGAAGACGAAGTTAGTGCATAGTCTTAAACTTTTGGATGATTTGCAAAACAATACATTCTCACAGAAAAATGGTTGCATATGATTACTAACAATGAAAATTGAACAAATCCGATAGACTCTTGTCTGTAATAAACCGATCTGCAAATATGAGCAATGACCATAATGTCTATAAATCTCGAAAATGCTGCCCTTAGGCCGGAAAGGTTGAATGGTCTTTTACAATGTTCGTGCCAAAGCTTAAATTAATGGGAACGTTACTGAATTTAATAGTACATCAAAAATAATCCTGAAATCATAAAAATATCTCATTTTAAAATCATTTTGTTCAATTGCCTCATTTCAGTACATTTTTTTCAAATTGACAAACAGACAGGACAAAGAAACAATGAAGCCATAAAAAATACTCATCAGCTAACCCTTTACCGACAAGCACATGCTAAAATGTACAGGAAATCAATGCTCGTTGTAAAGTAATACACAAAATGTAGCCACATCCTTCAAAATCCAAATGAAAATCTTCTCCACTCCCAGTTCATCAATTTGAACCATAAAAGTCATCAGCATAAACACAATAACTTGCTACTGGTCAATTTAAATTCGACTAACTGCCTGTTTCTTCTATGTTGTACACAGTAGCCAAGGCTCAACTTGACCTTCAAATTTTCTAACACTAAGCAGAGGCTAGACTCATTTTATCAGAATGTCAGGTAACAGAATTAGACATCTACCTGGTCACACAACAACCAGTAACCAGGTAAACCTAAAAAAGAACAGAGTCTAATTTCATCACAGTTATTAGAATGAACGCCAAATGTCGTGAAATCATGATCAAAACAGAACCACGATTCAGATAATATTGTAACCATTTTGCAGATAAATGACGGACTGTTCAAAAAGGAAGACTTGCAAAGATCAGTTATTAAACTTAATATACGACGTTGGTACATATCCAACAGTTTTATCGGATGCCATGACTTGGGTCCATCCATCTCCCTGATCGTGGTCCATGACTGTGAACTGCTGACCAGATGACATGCATAACGACCCATCGCCTGTACCTAAAAACATCCGACAAACAGATCACGTCAGAATGCAATATTTCTAGAAACATATCAATTAGGTTCATCAGTCTTCCTCGCTTCCTCTTACCATATTTTTCTATGTATAGGTCACAGTTTTTTTACATGAGGGCTGTGGATGGCATCTGATTTAAAGAAGTGAACAGAATAATGTGATATTCAATAGCCAACTGCAGCTCTATCAGCTAATAAATCACACTTGGATTCTTTTAGCTATGTGTATGTATGTGCACTTGTTATAGTGCCCCTTCAAGATTACTACCCAGAAGCGCTCCCAACTACAGCATGGACACTAAATCGGAATTTCACGCCAAAGCGCCTGAGCAATTGCGAGTGAAGGACTTGTTCAAAGTCCCTACTAGGCAATATGGGGTGGATTCAAACCAGCAACCCTCTGCCTACAAGGCAACGAACATACCCACTACACCACCGCGCCGCACAAAGACGTAAGGTATAGAATGAAGCATTTACAATTTCGAAATAATGACAAACAGTAAAGATTTGAACCTTTAATTTCAAAATAACTAAAACACTATAAAACCAAAACATGCATCAAACAAAATGGCGTCAGACACCTACGGGCGATGAGCCCACGGTTCATGATGATGATGATACATCAAACATTGACGAAAGAATTTTCTTTCAAAAGTGTAAAAATTAAATTTGAACAAAACGACAATATTTAATAAGTGTTTGCTTAAGGCCCGATCATCTATGGAAGCTCTCCGTCTCCCTATGTTTTCCGCCCAATGCATAGCCTCCTGTATCGACAGACCCATCTCCCGATAGTCCTCCTTTATCATGTCCCTCCATCGTTTCTTCAGCCTTCCCCTTCTTCTCCTTCCCTGTATGTATCCATTGAAGACTATCTTTGGATATCTGTCATTCTCCATCCTGACCATGTGCCCAAAATAGCGCAGTCTTCTGTTCTGTATACTGCTCACTATGTCGTTCCAAATGTTTAATCTTGTGTATATCACCGTGTTCCGTATTTGATCTCTTCTTGTAACTCCCTCTATCTTTCGTAAACAAGCCATTTCGAACACCTTAAAATTAATTATTTAGCCACAAAAACGAGAGATTAACGAGCATTGCATATAAGAATAAGCGCAAATAAACATGATTTTTTACCGTTTTTTAAAGGGTAGCATATAGCTTTGCCTCGTGGCAAACCTTTTGGCTTTTGATGTGGTGGGTCACATATACGTATTATGTATATATACAATTATACATGCCTGTATACATATTCACATACACGTGTGCCTTCCGTGACCTACCGTCATATGCATAAAGTGCTGTACACGTTCCTCCATCAGCAAATTCATCGTCAGAAAATCCTTCGAAGTTGTCTGTTTGTGGCGGAGGTGAAGGAATGGGGTCTGGATTGCCAGTCAACCTTTTTACAACAGTCACAGTGGAAGAATGCCTTGCATTGGCATTTCCATCGGTCCTAAGTTCAACAAGACAATGACCATTTAAACAATCAGGACAATTGATGTGTGTTATTCACATGAATGGAGCAATTCTTACAAGCACAATGTTTGCTCAGGAGATATGTGAAAGAATTCACCAGTTGGCGTTGAGCTTGCTGTTCAAACTTGCTAACCCAGGTTGTCTCTGATGATTTCATTTCAACTATCTTCATTGCTTAGGATATTGCATTGAAAATCAATCTCAGCAAGTCTTCACTTCACCTTGCTTATTGATCATCTATATATACATAACAGTTGGTCACAACCGGAAACCCAGAAGGGATTAGAAGTCCCACTGGTAGGGCTACCTATATGCACGCTTACAGATTCAAGATGGTAGATAGGCAAGTATCATGTAAATATTTATAATCTGGATATACACATGATGCAGTCTTAACTAAAAATATAAACATTGGCAGTCAGGACAACATGAGGTTGTTAAGCTATCAAACCTTAACTAAGAAAAGGAATAAAATGAAATAAACCTTAACTAGAAAATATTGAACATTTATAATCTTGTGATGCCTAGGTTAGTGACACTAGATCTAGCTTCCCATCTAACCACAATCTCATCACTGCAACAATGTCAATGGGTACATCCAGTAGTTAGGGTACATCCAGTAGTTTATTCGTATCACCTGGTATTGCTGCCATTGTTTGAATTCTTTAAAGGATTAGAAAGATCTTAAAATGGAGTTGAAGCAAAACAATAAAGTCGAGAACATAAAGATTTGGGTGGAACAATGTGCTCCGGAGTCAATCAACACAAACTATTTCCAAACCAGTCCAGGTGGCAGATTCATGTTACAACAACTGTCTACTGTTGTTCTCAGGGAGCTGCAAAACGTTGCACCTCACAGTACTTGCTTTAGACTAAATTCCTCACAAATAATAAGCTGCTTCAGGCCAAAGCAAGTCAAACAAGACCATCATCATTTGCTATCTTCATTTTGCTATTTTTCAAATTGCACACAATCATAACACAATACTCAATGCAACATTGCCTGCCACAGACCCGTTTGGCTCAGTTTTAGCCATAGTTGTAAAAAACTTTTTTCCCCGTTTTTTATTCTCTCCCAAAAAACGTCGTTTTCTTCGTTTTTTATTTTTCCCATCGTTTTTTATTTTTATTTTTTAACTTTATTTATTCATTTACTTTCTGTTATTGTATTTCTTAATTTGAATTTTTCTGATATTCCTTATGTTTTCCGCCAACTCTCAAGGATTCAGCTAACTAAAGTCATTATTTCATCGTTTAACATCATCATTTAAGAGATAGCCTGCGTGTGGTAGGTTCCTAATCAATGTTTTCAAGGTTAAAATTCGGTTTTAGATGTAGCAAAGTCAAATTATTTACCGCTTCCGTTTTTTATCGTTTTTTTTGTCATTTTTCCCCCCGAAAAAAAACGACGTTTTTTATTTCCGTTTCCATCGTTTTTTACATCTATGGTTTTAACTGACTTTAAATGATTGTGCACAGCACAATGAGTGCTTTAAATTAATAAATGCTGGTGGTCCCCAAACACCAACAATCTTTACAACTGACTAACTTCGAGATTGGGTTATTAAAAGCATACAGAGTTGCCACTCAAAATTAAAATAATTTTTTTAATCTGTCCGAAAGTTATATTTTAAAACTCATCCTATAATAATAACTGCAAAACTCTTGGAAGTTAGAGAGAAACAAAGCTACACTTTTTTAAAATAAATATCATGGTTTCGACATGCAAGTCACATTCTGTATAAAATTAAGCACCGACTATCATAGTACGATGATATCGCACACGAGCAAAATACTACTCAAAATAATCCACAAAAGAATGGAGAAGACAATTGAAAGAGAATTACCAGCCAACCAAGCGGGATTCAGGAAGGCGCGAGGAACGCGTGATCACATCGCCAATATAAGGTGGATTATGGAGAGACAGAGGGAGTACGGGCAAGAGGTGCATATGTGTTTTATAGACTACAGCAAGGCGTTTGATTGCATAGACCATACACTACTGTGGAGGACACTAATCGAGATGGGAATTCCGAAGCATCTGGTTAAACTACTGAAAGGCCTTTACGTGGATCAAGAGGCGGTTATAAGAACTGAATATGGAGACACAGGGAAATTTAAAATAAGGAAAGGAGTGAGGCAGGGGTGCATTTTGTCCCCTTTCCTGTTCAATCTGTATGCCGAGAGAATTATGAGGAGGGCTGGATTGGAGGAGGTAACAGAGGGGGTAAGGATAGCGGGGAAAATACTGAATAATTTGAGGTACGCTGATGATACGACATTATTGGCGGGTAAGAAGGACGACCTGGCCGAGTTAATAAGAAGAGTCAGGATGGAAAGCGAAAAGGCGGGACTATACTTCAATGTAAAGAAAACAAAAGTTATGACAACTGCAACATTGGAAAACTTTGAGGTGGATGGAGAAACGATAGAGGTAGTATCGAGCTTCACATTCCTGGGATCTATGTTAGAGAAGGAGGGAAGATGTGATATGGAAATAAGGCGGAGGGTAACAATGGGAAAAACGGCAATGAACGGTCTGGGAAATATTTGGAAAGATAAATATGTGAGCAGGGAAACAAAGAAAAGACTGGTAAGAGCACTGATCTTCCCGGTCGTCCTATATGGATGCGAAACATGGACAAAGACACTGGATATGGAAAAGAAAATCAACGCGTGCGAGATGAGGATTTGGAGAAAAATGTTAAGGATTTCATGGACGGAGAAGAGAACTAACGAATCGGTGCGTGAGGAGCTCGGAATAGAGAGAGATGAGACACTACAGCAAACAGGGACTTGGAGGAAATTGAGCTACTTCGGCCATGTGATGAGATCTAACGGTTTGGAGAAGGAGCTGATGACGGCATGCGGTGAGGGAAGGAGGAGACGCGGAAGACCAAGGAAGAGATGGTTGGATGAGGTACAGGAAAAGTCTGGCATGAACTTGGAGGAGCTGAGAGAGGCAACAAGAGAGAGGGGACACTGGAGAGGATACATCAAGAATATCGCCAGAGCTCCAAGAGCTGACGGCACCAGGTGACCAGGTGATCATAGTACTAAGACTTACGTGTCTTGTGGGGTAGCGTCCTTTCTATGAATGTTAGGACTGGCATTTGGTGTATGACCTGACTCTTGGAGGCGACCTTCTGCCTCTGTCAGATAGTTCTACAGCGACAAGAAGACAACAGCAAAAAGTTAGAGGTCTAAAAACATTAGTTTCATATGCCACACCATTTTCTTCCTGATGACATGGTCAAACTAATATAATTATCTGTCAATTTACTGCAACATCAACATCTATAAATCTTGGCTGCATCAGCTTAATCAAATTCTTCTGCATCCTATTCATAGTGTGTTCAGGGTGACAGTGCTTTATATACTGCGTCAGTTAATAATTTGTATAATTATAATAATAAGTTTTATAATTTGATGCTGACATAACAAAGTAAGTATGATGATGCATTGACCCCCATGACCTTGGCCACACCCTTTTCTATCACTGACATAGAAAGCTTGGTCACACCCTTTTCTATCACTGACATAGAAAGCTTGGTCACACCCTTTTCTATCACTGACAGAGAAACACAAACTGTCGAGCTCCCATTTTCTCTTATATTGCAACATAAAAAATGCATTCATTTTCTATGTGATTACCCTGAGTAGCCGTGGTTCAATACCAAAGTCCTGGGGCAGCTAACTAAAACTATACGAGCACCTCTCATCACTGTATGCATGGATCTGTTTCAATGGCTAAGCCATAAACACAGACAAGTCTGATGCAATTTTGTTTGGTCCATGCATACATTCTCCATCTAGAATAAGTCTTTTAGACATTGTCAAAACACTTGGGGTAACCTTGGACAGTATGGTAAGCTCACATTCAAACTGCACATAATAAACCTTTGTAAACCTTTTTTCTATCCAATCAGATTGGTTCTGACTAAGAATATGTTGCAAACCATAGCTTGTCTCGTTGTCCCTTGATAATGCTAATTTGATTTTGTGGGTCTCCCACCTGCTTGACCTACACAGACTTCAACACCAGCACAACTCCCTACCCTAAAACACTACTAATTTCTTACATTCCTCCTCATTGCCTGCGATCATCAAGTATGCATCTTTTAGCTGAGCCACGATGCTAAACAGACATGGGATCGAGTGACTTTAAAGTCTCTGTCGCAAGGAATGGAATCGACCTACACTCTGTCTTCGTAGTTCAAATTCACATCCTTGCTTCACATGACAGCTTCTAACTATTTCTCATCGTTTTCAAGCACTTGGAGAACTAGTCAATTACCCACAGTCCCACACCTCAAATTTATATTATTATTAATAACTATCTGTGGTACCCGGCGTTGCCCGGGAATTTTAGGGGTTCGCCGCATTCCCGGCCAATCCCCAACTTCCCCACCCTCACTTCGCCCCATTCCCTCCCTCCCTAAGCCCATCCCTCCCCTCCCTCTATTAATAATAATAACAACAATAATAATAATAAAAACAATGCTATCCCTATTTCTTAAATCCTGAAGGATCACATGTACCTCAGGTATAATAAAATAATATTAATTATAACAATCCTCTTAATTAATAGTAATCTCTAAGTACTTGGGGAATGAAGCACCTCAGGGCAATAGAAACAAAATAATATTATCACAGACATAACTTGGATTCTTATGGTCAGTTGTTTCAATCTGACAAGTATCAACCTCAGAAACAAATAAAGTGCTAATAATATAAAACCCATATGAACTGCTAAAACAGAACTGCGTGGAGCAAAGTCAAACCTCATATCTATTTAATTCCTGTCGTAGCTGGTCCAAGACTTGACCATTTTCTTCCAACTGTTTTGCAAGCGTAGCTGCATTTCCCAATTTGGTGTTAGAACTGTAGACATCTTGCATTTTTACCATTCCATCCCTGAAGAGCCAATAATAATAATCAAAAGTCATGAAAAACCACCATCACTATAGAGTACTGATTCTAACACTGATACAAACCTCACCCCCAACGTTTTGGTTTACATTCCAACGTCCACATTATCATGCACCACAAACAATTTCATCAAAACAGCAGCTAATGAACTGATTAGTATAGATAGACTCCTATACAAAGCCAACTTTAGATAACTAGACAGATCTTGGTTTAATTTAAATAAACGTCAACCAATAATTTTCTTTCAAAGAAAATATTTTTCTTTCTAAGAAAATTAGTGTTTTAGTTGTTGGGAGTTCAATCCCCTAGTTCTTCTACTTCTAACTCCTTCAGCTAAATAACATCCTAACCGATGTTAGTTAGTGGAACTCAGAAAACCTTAGTCGTCAGTTGTTTCGTGTGAAATATACCAACATTAGATGCTGACCTTTGACTATTTATGTACTATTTATATACTATGGCATTGGCAATCCATAAAATTTACAACCCTGCAGTTCACAGCAGTTGTTGGAATATATTAAAGCTGCACACAATGGCACAGATGTATAAGTAATATATAAAAAATAAGGTTTTAAAATGTGGTAATGTTGGTAAAAGATCATATAATCTGCATTTCAGCAGAATAATCAATTCTTTATTTTATTATATTTCAAAGTAAGTGATGCCTCTGAAGTCAGAAAACTTTCATGTTTTTCTCCACAGGATAACAGTGCACTGCCACTTTGAGCCCTCATCATTAATAGCTTTTATTAATCAAAACTGCCTAAGTTTTGAAAGTGTTCCAGCATGAAATTCAAATTCTTTGAGACGCTAAAGGAATGACATCATTGGGTCTTTAGTGACGATCAGCACAAGATCTATGGAAACTTTGCAGAAAATAATTTCATACCACAGTCACCAGGCTTCACAAGCGACGTTTAGGAATTTGGATGATCATTGCTATCAAAACAGTAACAACAGAGATACAGACTCTGAGAATGAAACATAAAAAACGTTAAGTAGTTTCTATCGATTCTCCTGAAACATTGGCAAGTCTTTGTCCTGCATGCTTTGTTTGGTCATTAAATATGTCGCATAAATAACTCACCGTTGTGAAGTCTCTTTGGCAATGTTATTCTTTATCGCATCAATCTTAGCCAGCAGTTGCTTCTTTTGTTGAATTGGAGGAAGATGACTGAAATCTTCCTTTGGTTCGTCTTGCTATTATTAACAATAGATCTTATGAATGACCAAGAATTCAGAAATTTTTCAAAAACATCCTTTAAAGATTCAACATTTAAAATAATTGGTTTCTATTAATTTATATCGACCAGAAATGTGGAGCAGCAAAATAGAAAATATCAAATATGGAATATTCTGCTGACTAATATTTTAAGCTTACAAATGTTAGAAGACAGCCCATTGCAAATGTATATTGGTATATATTTAAAATTACTTTATTCAAGTTCACTTAGTTTTCAAAATGAGAATCTACACATAAAATAAAGATGGTTCTCCTGACTATAGCCTAAAAATGATACCAATTCAAATTCCAGCTTAATAAGCACAAGTTTACTAAATTAGCATAAATGTAATCCAATCAACAGTCTCTTTTATTCAAATAACAGCACCTGTTAACTGCTGCAAATAAGCCAATGATTAACATTCAATTTACATATTTAGGCCAACATAGATGCATGCGTGTCGATAGTGCCCATAAATATGAGTAGTTTCCATCCATAAATTCAGTTAGGATTGAGATAGAATCATAAGTTTGGTGTTGTTGTAAAGTGAATGTGTTCCTCTTTCAAATAGCACATTGTACTCAAAAAGTCAAAAATCCTATCTAAGACTGTTTTGTGCAAATGTATCACATATTTACCCACCTTTTGACCTCCGCCAAAGATGCCTAGTAACCCGGCACGTTTTTTTGGTTTTACTGACACAGTAAGCTTGGAATTGCTGCCACTGTTTGAATTCTTTAAAGGATTAGACAGATCTTCAAATGGAACGTCAAGAACCGGAGCAAAGCCAGTTTTAAACTTGTCGATAACCATTTGACTATCCTACAAAATACAAACCCAAACATATGTTTGACCAGTGTCGCTTTGCAGTTCAAAATGAATATTGAACCGCCTGTGTTAAACACTTTAAATAGCGATGAGACACATTGATTTCCCAGTCACTTTTAGTGCATGCACTACACTCTTGTCGTAAAGTGCTAAATTCAGGGAATTCCAAACAGAAAATGCAAAAATTTTGCAAGAAAATGCATGCTTTTCTATGTATGTATTGAAATTAAAATAACGCTTTGCAAAAATAATTAAGAACCTAAACCTGAATAAAACTCATCATTAACGCTTTCAAACTTACCGTAACCCAAAAAACACAAACTGAATAAAAGGAATCATGGAGCTCTTTCATAATTAATTACCAATACAGGCACCGATTTTAAGTGTATCACATATAACTGAGCATCAATTTATGCAAAGTAAACGAAGCTGCAGGCCTGAAATAATCATGAAAATCTAACAACTTTTAATGTTATGTACCCTTTCGCTGTCGACAAGATTTCCAGCATCAGCCATTCCTTCAATGCACTTTGCAATAATAGGCAATGTCTGTTTGTCACTGTTTGCTGTGTTTCTTATGCACTCTTGGACTTTTAGGATGCGTCGCTTATCCATATCCTGCAATTGCTGGAAGAAACAGAAGAAAACAGAAGCGCTGATTCACACACACACACACAAATTATCTTTGACGCTGAAATTTCAACCTCTCACCAGCCTAGTAGATTCTCATCAGAAAAAATTCTACCATAATTACTGTGTTCAGTCGACATTTCAGGCATGCTCAAACACCACACCTGAGGCTAAAGTTACAAGATACCCAAACTAGAGTACAGTCAATTTTTAATTTTCACCTCGAAATGTTTTCAGTCCTTAGTATTACGTTAATCATATGCATCGATTTAAAGCAAAATATAAGATAAACAAAAGTAAGTAAAAACAAGAAGAACATATTATTGTTATTGAATCACTGCTCTGCAAAACTAAAGCTAGAACCAGCATCTTAGCTGGTTGAATAATCCAAGTATATCTATTATTATCCATTTTATAGTAGTTTCAGTACTTGTTAGAGGTAAAATTTAGAAGGTGCCATATAAGCATTTTAACACACATAGACACACACCAAAGATACAAACACTACTTACAATATCGTAGCTTTGAAGGATTCTTAGAAGATGCCACATTAACACGTTGACCGCTGATTTGCTGTGTTAAATGACTCAATGGGGGACGTGTATACACGTCCCTCGCGGCCAACGTGTTAAGCAAAAGTTTATTATTCCAGCGTAAGAGGATGTGATGCTCCTTACTTGAAAGATCTGAGGCAAATGAACTTGGAAATGATCTGTCTGAGCGACCCGCGTTTTCTCAACTTCAGATCCATACTCCTTCTTGCTATCCTCACACATCTGTTGTCGACTTATTGAAATCTGCTTAAACTGCAAGACACGAAAACAAGAAATAAGGACTATGCTAAATGCTCAAGTCACAGAATTTGCAAAACATAACGGCATGACACGTGTACACGTTCATAAGTTGTAAAAATCTGCAACATACAATCAACCTCATTTAATCCTTTACCCGTTTGCCTCGAGAATATCCGCTGAAAACGGGTTTAAAATTTCAAAATGAACGGGTAAAGGGTTAAAGATATCTTTCAAAGTGGTTAAAACTAGGTCCAATTCTCAAAGATTTGTAATTAGCTCTTTGTGTACTACAGGCAAAAATAATAAAATTGAAAAAATTGCAGGCAGGCTGTAGTCACAAAATTGCAGCACTATGGATGCTTAGTAAAGCAACCAGAAGATAGACATTAACTATCAATTTGAGCAATCAATAAGTTAAAGTTACCCATTGCTAACTTAGACAGACCTACTAAGTCAGTAAAATTTAAAGTGTTGCCCACAGAAGAAATTCAGTCTAAAAATGATTAAGAAGAATTTTTTTGCTAGCCATCCACAACTGAATATTGGAAAAAACAGCAGTTTAGCCACCAATTTAGTCACTGAATAGTACGACTGGATGTGGAACAAATAAATTAAAAGAATAGCTGCATATCATCAGCACACTAAGCAGTCAAGAGTATGGTAGGCAAGTAGCAAAGACCAAATGCGATAGTTATATAATTAAACAGTTTAGCCAGCACAGAACCTTATGGTGCACATAAAAGTCAAGACTGCAGGGTCCATAAGTTTGCTGATTTATACAAATTGAATAAGAACAAAGGTGCAGTTAGGATGCAAATCAACTGAGAGTGGGAGCAGACAGATTGAACCATTGTTCAAGGTAGTGAATGAATGCATCATAATCACTTTGTGTCCAAATGGTAGACAGGGCCAAGAATATAAAGCAACTACTTCTCATTATTCGTGGAGCTGATTATGTGATTTTAATGGCAAGCAGTGAATTTAAAGTGGAATGACATTTATGGTTTGAGAAGAAAAGCGATTTGTCGGACAAGAGAGTTGATGCCATTAGCAACTGCTTTCTCTAAGATTTTGCAAAAGAAATATATGAACAAATGTTCAGCCCAATAGGTCAAACTTATTGACAAACTAAGGAAGCAACTCTTATGTAAGTAATAATCAGTTGACAAATGTTTCAAATTGCAAGAATACAACCAATTACCTCCATGAAACACGTGATGGAATATTGAAAGTGGTTTGTTAAAATTTGTTTTCTATTTAATTGTTTTCCACCGCACTGCATATGACCCACTTGAACGTTCCAGTTTAAAGTCATAGTTGTAATGATTTTCTTTGGTTAACACAGCAGCAAACAGTTCTTCAGAAATGTGTAACAGCTTAAATGTTTTCAATGATCATTTCAGTGAATCAAACTACAATGAGATAAATCTATATAAATCAACAAGGGAGTGATTTACCTTTTCAACTTCTGCTCTAGATAGACTGACATCTTGGTCGCCCTTCTTAAAAGCTTCTTGGGCCTTTTCAGCTTCCCGGAATGCCTTTTCATATGCCTTCTTTGCCTACAACGTTTTCAGTCAATTCCAGTGTTAAGATGCAATAGTATGCACAATGAATTGCTGTCAAATTCCACGCATGCAATACTGAACTTTGCAAGATACATAACAAAAATTGCAGTCCAAATGTATTGCATTGTATATAGATGCAAACTCCATAGGGAGCTTTAGACATGGATCATAAAGCACACATCATCATTTGTATGGCAAAGATCTTCACCCTGTTGACGTGCCTCGATTACTACTTCTCCATCCCTGCAGGTCTACCCAAATTTTATTCGACACCACTTTTTACACTTTTCAATCTACTTAATTTACACCTGCTTATCTACATCGGCCAGATTTCTTTTCACGCAGCAGAGCTGAGGAGGGGTCCTTAAAAGGAACTGAAGCCAATGTCTTGATACAAGCGTGCATACACAAAATATGAAAATGGGTTAAAATATAAAAATGGGTTCAAACTATCTATTTCAGAGCAACAACTATATAAGGTAAATAAATACAAACCATAGAAGTCAGTTAAATAAATGCAGTTAGGATAAATTCTATGTGTAATTTCCAATGATATGGAACCTTCGGAGGCAATATGGCAGGTAAAATGGTATCAGGATCCTCAATCAGTTCTTATAACTTGCCATAGATGTCCACTAAAACATTCATATTAAATAATTCTGGCATGATGTATCAGATCAATAGCACCAAATAAGCTGTAGTCAAAACGAGAGGACAAAGAGGAAGAGAAAATAACAGCGATTAACATGAATCAGACCATGACTCATATGGGAAAAGAAAGTATGAGTTTCTGAACGTGCTCCATTCAGACGATTTCATTACTGAAAGCGTTACATATTTGTAGTAAAAGACATTAATTACATAAATGTCTCAAAGCATAATTACATACAGCATATGTGAGACGACAACAAAGAAAATCCTAATACCTTGTCGAGCTGTGATAACTGGGCTTGTACAATGGCATCCTGCTTTGCAGCATCTTGCAACAACTGGAAATAAACATCCACAGAATATATAATTTATATAATATGTAAATAACATACCGAAAAATGAACCAAAGATGAATTACATTTTAAGCTGAAATATAATATATATTTATATAATTTATATAAATTACATATAAAGCGCTCAATATTCAAATCTTGTGCAGGCGTTTGTTAAGTCCATCCTTTATTCACAAATTGTTTATGCAATTTTTTCCATCATAAATTCTTATTTCAATGCAAATATTTAAATGCAACAATTTAGCATCTATACTGAAAGACATTTTCAGTAAAGAAAATAACCATAGTTGTAAAAAAGGTTTTTTCCTTTTTTATTCTTTCACAAAAAATGTCGTTTTTTTCGTTTTTTATTTTTCGCATCGTTTTTCATTTTATATGTAACTTTATTTATTTATTGTCCATTAATATTTTCCTTAATTTTCCGTGTTTATTTTATTTTCATCGTTTTTTTACATCTATGAAAATAACTGAATCGATTTTAGACCACTTACTATCACCATTCACTAAGTCTATAAAACATACAGACAGCCACATAAAAAACACATCATTACATCTACTGTGAAACAATCACAGCAATTACCACCATTTTTAAGAGACTCTTCATTAACATTTTTTAAAATACAGTATTAGCAATTAGTAAGAAATCAAACTGATTAGCTACATTACTTTCAAACATTTTGTTTCGAACAATTCAATTCTCCTTTGCTCATATCTTTTGAAGCAATGTTTTTACAACTAATAACATGCAATGTAAAAAATTTAGAACCGTTAGAAATGCAGATGTGTTATGTGTCACTTTGTTAATATTTTATTCCTCAACATAATTCTGTCTCAAAATTTTACAAATTAATGTGCAAGCCCCAAAGTTGATAAATACAGGAAACGTTGGGAAAAATCATACGAAATCCTTAAAATTCTGTTAGCCAAATAAAATGTTTTAAAAACCTTCTAAATATTACTACTTGTATCAAACAAGTTTGTAGCTGAAGGTGAACAGCTTCAAAACAGTTGATATAGTTCAAAAATTAATTTAAACAGTTTCTTATGGTGTCAGACTTCATAATGTTCGTACCCATAGCCGTCTTTCGATCCCAAAAACAATTGCCTCAGCTTTGAAATCCTAAACTTATGCTTCATCAAACATATTTGTTTGGAAGAATTTACAAAACATGGCAGTCTAAAGACATAATTAATTTAGGGAGACAGCAGATGATGAGCAAAGAGACTTGACTACCAAGAAGCAGGCAGAGAATGGCTGAGGACACAGTAAGGAATTGTCACAATTGAAACTAAAATATTGGTGGATGTAAAGTTAACAAATATCGTCTCCTAAAATTCTAACTTTATCAAGTCCATGGAAAACCAATTCAAGAGATTTTTCAGAATGTGCAATGCTTCTTTTACTGCTATGGATATAAACAAAATGGTAAATATAGCTAATTATAGGCCAAAGAGGGTTGTTTTGATTCCATGGTCCTTAAAAACTTACAGATGCAAAAGATTTAAGGGTTTCTCATTTTCTGGACATATATACAGTCATCAATAGATATCACATGACTGAGTAGCCACCCTGCTTGTAATGCAAAGCAAACTGCCTGCTCCACAGGACATTTGGTCAACAAAGAAGATATTCATTGAACCATTTTACCACCACAGATGTGATATCAACATATCATATTATGCACCCTTGCCACAAGTACAAGTACAGTATTAGCAGTATACTCGCTCAAGCTGCCCTAGTCATGAAATCAATGTGCATGTTTCCTGTAATAAGCACACAGGTTTCATTAGGTTGATCAATAGTCAGCAAGGCTGAGAAATGGGCAGCAGCTGAGAAAAATGGATTCTCCGCCAGTGCAAATGCCAACTTCCCACACTTTTATCTAGCTTGAACTGCTTTCCACTAGAATTGTGGCTCCAGCCATTCAGATTTTCTCTTACCCTGTTCTGAAATCACCTGAAGTAAATTTCTTTTGCTAGACATAGCACTGATTTAGGATTGGAGCACCTCTGAAAGTTGAGCAGCATTTTTTATTTATTTTTGTTTAAAATCATAATAATTTCTCACTCACTCCACCCAATGCTGCATTAGCTCTTGTCCGCACATGTTGTTAGAAGGATCAACAACCGCAAAGTTTTCTACAGGGCCCTCAATCTGGCAATTTGAGCAATGAACATGTTGCTACACCTGTATGCGGTTATTCAAAATTTCATAATAGCTTGCATCATAAATGTCACAAACTCAATAGGCTTGATTCACTACCCTTACTTTCCTCAGGACCAACCATCCTTTAAGAAATTTTGCTTAAAACGGACTCCCATCTTTTCTCAGCGATTCCGATGGATAAAGGGCATGCGCTACATTCTTTGCCTGTCCATGTTAAAAACTTGCATTTATTCTCTTCACAGCAGGTTGAAAAATCTTGTTATTCCTCCCGCTGATAGCTTGATGTGAAAAACCTACATAACTATGATAATACATAAGGCCAAAGAAAAATTTGATGTGTTTCTGGCAATGCAACTGAGTTGCTGCTTTCTCTATAAAGACTGTGAAAAGATCCACTGGTCAGAAAAAAAGTGTGAACACACCCTCCAGAAGACGCATAATGCCTTACAGTATAATCAAAAACAGTCAAAAAATTACAAAGCAACTACATGGTGGAATAAGACAGCATTTGAGCCAAACTTCCAATTGCATTCTCAAAAATTAATCTCTAGGTGCATAAAACCATGGAAAAAACTCAGAAATCATGCAAGGATTATGCATCTTTTAGAGGGAGTGTTAAGCCTTAATAGAGTGGAATGACTGTGATAAAAACATGAACAATGTTTTTATTTGTTCATACTTGTGCATTAACCCTTCAATGCCAGCCAGGGTGCAGAACTATGACATCATAGACCTGTGCATTCACTAAAGCAGATGAAATTTTACAAGAAAATGAGACTGATTTTAATATGCAGTCACAGGAACTAAAATTATATACTTTTCAAAATCCTATAAATGCACATTAAATCAAAGAATTTCATTAAATGAGACATATACGATAAATGCAAGACACATACATTTTGCACATTTTTGATTAAAATCCTAAGTGAGCAAAACATAAATTTTATCAAATTTTGCTGATTCCCTAGCAATGTTATAAGCCGACATCATCTGACTCATTTATCTGACTCATTTTGATTACCTTGGTCAGAAATTAAGTTTTGCGTCTGCATGTATCATAAGCGTTGAAGCATAGGTTTCATGTTTAACAGCAAGATAATTCCAGCCATAAAAATGTCAACATTTTTGGTGTAGTAAGAGCATGAATTCCTAGCTCATTCTGAGTACACACTTGACAACCTGTCACCATCATTAAATAATAAAACAATCCTTTAATGGATTACATGTGAGTCACCGCATGCATTTCGCCATAATTAAAAGTTATTTAGTCACAATCTGAAGCTACCACATTTTTTTACCCACCAACCAACTAATCTAGCAAATCAGGTCCATGAATTATGAGCTGTCAACTACATCCCCAAACCTGCCATCTCATGGCCTCACAGGCAACAGAGTGCTGGACATTTTAAAGCCACATTTGAACATATGACTTACAGCATCATTATGGCTGGTTTTCTGGGTGCAACATTAGTTAATGCCTTGTGTATCAGACACCATCACCACCACAGAAAGTCAAATATTACAAGAAATTATAGAAATTCTTTCAAAATAATCATTCTGCAATTCGGTTAGGTTTCAGATGCATGTATTCATGGCCCAAGTGGCACCTTTAGATTGGAAAAGGTTTTTAGTCCTGTTAGAAGCGAGGCACTGATGATCCATGCAAGCATAAACGCAAGTCTTGAATTAAATTAAATTAAATAGCAGAAAGAGAAATCTCTGATCGTAACCTTCTTTCGTTCCTGCTTCAGAGCCTGTACCGTATCGAGTAACTCCTTGAAGACGTTACTCTGCAACGCTTCAGCTATGCTTTCGTGCTGACCAGCCAAGTCGTGCAGTTCTTTAACCATTGTTTCAAAACCCTTGCTTGTTGTAAACCTGTGAGAATAAATAAACAGAAATGCCGGTAAATCTTTTGATTGGCAGCAAGATATCAAACAACGGCAAACAAAAAAAATAACTTAAGTAAAGAAACTTAATCTTGCAATAAACACACAAATAGCTATCAGGGCAGAATTTTCCGTCTGCCATTCTGTGTAGGCTACAAACACTAAAAAAACAGAGTTTAGAGCTAGAAAACAGAGAAAATCATAATATTAGGTTTATTTAAGTTGAGAAGAATTAGTCTGAATTACTGCACTTCCTCTACTGGATTCCACTCAAAACAGCCTTTATATTTATCAGTTCTTGACAATGCACAATGTAAAACAATATACGATGATATATGATGTATATTCGTTTAATAAGAAGCGGGTTGACATACCACAACCGGGTACAAATAGTTAGGCCAGAAAAAAATAATGTTGTGTTTCCGGTAACCCGACCGACCCTCTTTTATCGCCGCGACTCAAATAATTTTGTAAAAAAATTTTATTTAAAAAAAATTATTTGCAAAAAAAAATTTTTTATTAAAAATTTTTAATTTTTTTTTCTTCAAAATTTGTATTGACATAATACGGTGACATTGCCTTCCGTATAGAGTTGGATCTTAGGCAAAAAAAGTTGTGTTTCCGGTAACCCAACCGACTCACTTTTATTGCAGCGACTTGGAAAATTTTGCATAAATTTTGTTATTTACATTGACATTGCCTTAGAGTTTCACGCCTGCCTAACTACTTCCTGGTTGCCAGTCTTGAGAAACCTCTAGCCTTATCATTTTCACTTGAGCCACCTATAACGGTGACTAGGGAAAATAAATCTAGCAACCTCTAGGTGCAACTAGCCACTGGCTCGGCCAGTCTGGAACGACCCCTAGCAGTGATGTTTTGTTCGCACTCATCTTCCCCTTCCCTTCATCTTACCAGAAAAGATATCAACAAAATGAAATTAATAGAATTGTTTTCTAGAGCAATTTTAGGTACAGACAGTCGGGAAATAGGCAGTTTATACTTGCTTAGAACACGTACTTTGTTGCAGCGTGTACCTTCATGCAAAAAAGAGTAGTTGGGTATAATTTTTCGGAGTCACTGTATAAAAATATTTTACCAAAATAAAAATATTTTTCGACCTACCTACCCAATTTTTTAGAGCTCTGTTACCGGAAACACAGCATTATTTTTTTTGGCCTTAACATGCGACAACACTGTGGCCGCCTGTGAGGCACTGGTAGACATCACACAGAAGTAATAATAAAATAATAATATAAAGCTATAATGTGTTAAAGTAAACAGCAGCAGCAGCTATAAACAGGCATCCATCATCATAGCGTAGGACTAGGAAGCAGCCGTCAGGTCAATGATGCTGAGAGTCAGAGGAAAATGGCCATTTCTTAAGTGACCAGTAGGTTCTGGGATTGTTCCACTAAGATGAGCAGGATGATTCTGATGCAGCATAAATTATTCTTTTATACATCATATTACAACTCATATTAAAGTGACATCAAAAGCAATTGTCTTTGTATGCGGTGTCCACTGAGAATAGAAAGTAAAACACTCAGTCAAAGCTCAATTCTACGCTGGTGCATCTTTAAATGTTTAAACTGACTTCAAAATCATGTCAGCATATCTCATTATCACTGTCTGGAGATGACAACTGATGGGACAGATGTTTAGGGGAGGTTCTGCTGGACTATTTGCCAGGTCATCCGCTCACCTCAATCACTAAAGTCTTCTGTAACTATAGGGGTAGACAGACCCGATACCAGGCATTACTTTTGGTATGACAAGTCGTGTCAATAGATTAGATCAGCTAGCAACTGACATGCATGGGATATCAGCAATGCAGCATAAAGAATTACACATGTTGTCAAATTAGGGCCACCAGAAATTTGCGCCCAAAAATCGAAAAAATTGCGCACCAAAACGACAAATTTGCGCGAATTTTGCGCAAGTTCAAAAATCAAAATGTTCGTTATTTTTTCATTGAATCAGTGTACCAAAGTATCTAACAGTGTATTTGTCATTAATTTAGTGTAAAGCTTTGGCATTCTAGAAATTAGATTATCAAGCCAAAAATGCAGTTATAAAGTTCCTTTAACCATAAGATTAGTAGGTCTATTCAGACGATCCAAATAATTTTAATTTTGCAAAATTCACGCCCACCGAAATCTACGCTCATTACAAATGTAACTTCAAAATAGTATTATATTTGCCTATATTATACTGAATCACCAAGTTACACAATACACAACGTGCTGAGTACTAGCCTTCCGTCTTTCTGTGTACGCCTGACGCCTATAGAATGCGTTCGTTCTGTCATAAGCCAAGACAGCAAGCAACGCTGCTGTGTGACCGCTTTAAGAAACTTCGTCTAACACATTCTATTGTGTGGTCATGAAGTTCTGGAATTTTTTATGCTATAAGTTTGTGCGATACTACCAAAATATCGATCTTTAACTAAAAATTTATCTATAATTTCATCCTTTTTGGCGGCCACCATTTTGATTATCGCACTTCGGTCGTCGTTGCTATGTTGAAATGTCATGGGCCGCAGTGATTTTAAGTCAATCAAAGCCCAATTTAGATAAATTAGCAAGATTTTGTCAAAATTTGCGCTAAAATCGCGCGGATTGCCAATTTTTGCGCTGTTGCGCCAAACCTGGAAATTTGCGCAAAATTTGCGCTGCGCAAGATCGCGAATTTCTGGGGGCCTATCAAATAGGCCTATATATAGCAGCTGAGCTCACGCTACAGTCACCACAGAGACTCAATGCTATATGGTTAGCCTAATTACAGCTGTGTTAGGACTTTCTATGTACTAAAATTAATCTTAGCTAGTAATACTAGTGATCATAGACCTGATAGCTTCATCACCTCAGCGGGATCTAATTTTGCAGCTGAGGTCATAAATAATGGTGCCATAAAAACACAAAATAACAAGGCACTAAACAACATTCGTTACAAATCTTAATTTACATTAAAAACTGAATTTTACCACATAAAAACACATTTACAAAATATGCAGGTGCTTTTGCCTGGTAAATATGCATACATACTCACTAATGTTAATAACAAATTTTACATCTCTGAGGGGCAACTCTTAAAAATGAATTGTTTTCCAATGATGAGTGACAGGTAGCTACAGTCAGGGTCCCACTCAGAATGGGCTGGGGTAAGAAGGACAATTTCTGCTAAAAATTCTGACAACCTTATGGGATGAAATGTTTTAAAATAATGAGCTATAAGGAATGACAGAAAAAATCCTTAAATTTCTGTTTGCATGCCTGTTTGATCAACCAGAACACCTATATATTCATGAAAATACAGAAAATTGCTTTATTGAAACTAACCCATCCTCATCCTTCTTCTTTGGTGAATAGCTTTTTACAAGTTTTCTGTCAAAAATAAACAGTTAAGTACAATTTTAAAGGAAAACTAAACAAACAGGAACCAGCAGAATAATGTTCAAATAGGTACCAGCAGAGTAAATGAAGTCATATAATTATACATTGTGGTCCCATCTGTGATGCATTCAGTTATCAGAAGCCTTCAGTAATCAGAAGCCAACAACAAGTAATTTTTCTCATTAAGCTGAGCACTAATAACAGTGCTTCCGGCATTTGCTATACATATAGAACGACATAAATTTTAAGTATTTAAATTCACTCTGATTAGAGTGATTTCGCCAGAGCCACCAGTTTCCAAAATTTTACATCAACCTCATGGTAACATTAACATGGATGAAGGATTCCTATGTTTAAAACTAAACAAATTCAGCAGCACAAGTGTCTAATGCACAAGACATCGATCAATGGAGTTCAACCACATACACCTTACATAGAAAACATCTTCAACTGATTTAAGAATTTCTATTTCAGCACATACCATAGAGCAATAGTGGCTTGTACAATGTACATGGAAGTCCACTCTCAAAATTCTGAGGTGCCAACCTTAGCAAAGTTATATCAATCAATCAATCATAATCTACCGGTATATAGTGCCCTTTCAAGGTAGCTACTCAGAGGCGCTCCCGGCTGAGATCAAGCAAAAAAACAGTCTTCAACAGTTTGTGGAATTAAGAACAGCTTGGGAGGTGTCGCATAGTCAAATTCATATACCCGGTATATCTCCAAATTATAAGATCTTAGAGTTATTAATGCTCAAACACAGGTAAAATATACAGCGAACTTTTATTTAGTAATCATTGGAAAGTGGAAAAGCAATAAAAAAGTGTCTATTACTGTTGCCAGATTATGTTTGCCCCAAATAAAAATACACGCACACAGTTTACACATCGCAGAAACCTCTATCTCTGCCTTGTGATCTCAAGTTCAATCATGCCGTCATGGGATAAGAACTACTTAAGCGAAATCTGCTGTGCGTGAGTACCTGTGTCATGTTAATGTGCACTAATACTGCACTATAACCCTCTACTGATAGTCCTCTGTTGCAGCCCACAGATCATTATCAACCCCTCTATGAAACAGAACAGCCTGCGCAGCATATGTGTGTGCACAAGATGTGTGAGAAATGAGAATCCTTCCTTACAAACTCCTAGGTCAACGTCCTATCCAAGTCTTAGTCAACAGCAGACACTTTCGTGCAAAAGCAATGACTAAGAAAGTAAGACAGTCCAAAAACAAAAGAAGATTCATTCTGTTACTGAATACTGATCAATGAATTTGCTACAAGGGTAAGCCAGTTGACAAACATAACTATGGATATAATTATAAATCCATAGAACACACAATCAATCATGTGGCCACCCATATGCGTATACGTAAATGAGAACAAACTGCATTAGGCCAAATGCAGTAAATTCCAATTGGAACAGGTAATTATTAAACATACAAAAACAGATGAGAGCTAATAGATTATTATTTTATCTATTAACCTATATTCACATGCCACCATTTGCTAATGATACTCTTGAAAGATGTTCATAGACATCCTCGTCTAAATGCGGCAAGCATCTCCAGCAAAGATTGAAACTACAACCAGACTTTGTAAAAACAGTGACGTTCTCAAGGGCTCCGATACCTAAAAAAATCCTCTTATATAATTATAATTATTTTGCTGTAAAGAGCTCGTGACATTGTAAAAATGAATGTTTGCAGTATTACATCATGCAAATAATATATGATGCATACATTAATTGCAAATTACATAGACTACGTCTGAATAGAAACGAGTCGACTAATCAGGAGCTCGATGAATTTTATCTAATCCGAAAACTTCTGTAGCGTCATCATTGTCAGTGCCATAATTACTATTTCATTTATTTATTTATTCGGTAAGCATATATTTCAGAACAATACAAACAAGTCACTGAAGTCAGTGAAAATAATAAAAGCTGGCTACACAGGGGAACCTAAAGCGGTGGTTGACCCCGCTAACCAAGACCCCTATGCAGTTTCATAATTACAGTCCTTTGGACAAAGACCATAAGTTGAGATTCAAAGGACATCACCCCATCATATATGGTAAACAATTGAAGCAAACTATGAGACAGTAAAAGTAGCATGCTTATTATGCACCACATGTACTACAGTCTGAGGTGAGAATGCCCTGTGCGCAGACATTCCGGGCCATCACCTTCTGGCCAATGACACTTACAAATAATTTCAGGTAATGGGCCTGTAAACCACTTTTAGATGGATACCTAAGCCCATTGGTGACAGCACTGCGTAATACACTGTAATTTGTCTATATACAAGATATTTTCATTCAGGCCATTACCCTTAAATTTGCATTGCCACCAAATTATCATACTACATCATTAGTGGTTGTTTAAGAAACCTGTGTTGCCACTTCTGGTATGCAGATACAAGATACAGCGCTCAGTGTGTTATCCCAACCTATCCTGAGGCTACTTCCTAAAACACTTTCATCACAGACATAAAGACGGAGTTGTGTCTGTTTCTTTAATCAGCTTCTTTAATCAATAGTTACACAAACGCTCACCAGTTGCTGATAATTTTCCAGTCAGAGATGACAGCCTACAGTCAGAAACTCAACAGCAGATGATTGTATCATCATAGTATAATTTTATGTATATGCAGGCTTTGTTTTCCTTCAACAAGAATTCCGCTAAACAGGCCAGGGCAGTGATTTCACATGACCACAGCAGGAATAATAATAAGTCTTGCCACTGAACGCAATGCTTGCAAGTGACAGCATGTCGCAATCATTGACGTTCTGAGCATTATTAGCAGGGAATACAGAAGTTGCTCACCTATATCAGTTAGATAAATATCAGTGAAATACAAGAGACGGTGTAGAACAGATGAAATAGACAAAGCCGAATGTGGCACACGTTCACTCATTAAAGTTTAAAACCATGATAAAAGAGATAATGATGCTACTGTTAGTGAACATATTCCTCTACAAACAAAGACATACTTACTTAAGTTTCGCAGCATATTCATTTTCGATGGAACTTCTTTCCTTTAGAAAATGCAAGAATTTCTCACAGAAATCGACTCCTTTTTGAGTGTATACAGACAGATTATCAAACTGGTCCTGAAAAATGAAAAATTATATTTCTGAACAATCCAGTTTTAAAATCCCATCTTAATAGAAGTATCAAATGTGCAGTATATTTTCAATTTATACATTCCTGCTTTGATCCATCATCAAACTGGTCCTGAAAAATGTATATTTCTGAACAAACCAGTTTGAAAATCCCCTGATTCCCCTCCTAACAGGAGCATCATGTGTGTGTGTGTGGTATATTTGCAATTTAGTCATTCCTAAGACACTGCTTTGATACAATATCAAACTCGTCCTGAAAAAATTCAAATCACTAAGTTTATCCTAGTTGCAGACAGCATTTCAAATCTGGAGCTGAATATTGTCCAGATTTATTAACCAGTGTTATACACCAATAAATTCAACTGGTGGTAGGACTTTGTTGATAAGAAAAGCAAAAAAATCCAAAGTTGACTTAAGAGATAAGCTTGATACAGATTCAGACATGAAGTCTAAACATATCATCAGAAGAAGAGAAGTTTGTTATATGGTTCAATCTATGAAGCAAATCTGGTATTATGCATGCAAACAAATCCACCCTAAATCAAAAATTTCAATGCAAAACAAACTCTAGATATCTATGCATTGTTCCTACTTAGCACACACTAATTAAGACACACCGCAGAAGTGAATAATACTGAGTAAGTTTTAAAGTTTCACAATAATTTAAATTGACATACATTGGCAACAGAAGTGTGAGATACTACGGGTAAGCTAAATTGATTAAATGCTTCATCACTTCACTAAACTCAACAGCACATCCTATACATATACATGATGTATTGTATATCAGTATGAAGAAACCGTCTGAAAAATTCACAAGACCTTCCTCAAGCTTATCCTCTAAGGACACTTCAGAGCACCAGGTTCAGAAAACAATAAAAATGTTCAGCATTCAGAAGATTGGAAATATCCATTAAAAAATTATATTTAATCTAAAGCACATGTAATGAAATATTTCAATGAATCACACAATTTGAATTTTCAATGCCCAAAAGGATGCAAACCTATTAAGTACTGAATTCATAACAACTCACTGTATGTTGCCTGACAAATATATTAATAAAAGCAGAAAGGTCTCCCTTGCACCAAGTTCAGCATAAAAAAGTTAATCACGAAAACAGCGCTTAACAGTATTTTTGAATTTAATATGAAGCCCTGTCATTCATTCATTCATTTGGTAACCAACATCAGCCCTGGCTTAAAATGACTGGATGCAGTGGATGGTCATGGATGGTGTCCACGCACTGCCACTTATTACGCCACTTATTACGCCAGCGCAGCCTGGAACTGTTAAGAGGCGTCAAGGCATTTCTTTTTTACAAATCAAGCACTGACTATAACTCATTTATACATGAGTATGTCACTCCCATACCTTTCAAGCATAGCATATCCAAAGTAAAGAGTTTGTTGTCCTTCATGCTTGATTTTTTTTAAACAGATGTCTGCTTTACACAGAGGAATTAAGACTCTTTCTGGTTCACAGAGGCTAAATAATGCTCATCAAAAGCACATAAAATATCTACTAAACAGCATTGATAAGCAAATGGAGCACAAACCAAGCACTGCTTTGAGGTACTTGAAGGCTGGGTAACTACTAGTAGCGTAAACAGTCTTCATTAAGACATTACACAAATCATTTCGTTCACTAACCAAAACACTCAAATTGAATTTCCAATTTAGAGACCTATTGGAATTTTGCAATTCTGGCAAATTTGCCATATATCCCAATACAGTAGCTATTTCCATTACCAGACAGAATGAATACAAGATAAATAGCAAATTAAAAAGACATCTATGTTCAAGACTCATAGACTTATGTGTGACACTGCAGTTGGACTGGGACCACCTCTGAGATGACTTCTTGAAAAGGT
The DNA here is from genome assembly GCA_949752735.1 of Lumbricus terrestris. Taxonomy (NCBI): domain Eukaryota; kingdom Metazoa; phylum Annelida; class Clitellata; order Crassiclitellata; family Lumbricidae; genus Lumbricus; species Lumbricus terrestris. The sequence goes on from OX457039.1 coordinate 27,656,551, forward strand.
GCTGTAAAAATCCTTGAAATGAATAAATATAGTCTGTGAATTTTGACAATCACAATAGCTACAAAATTACCTCTGCTCCACTGTGTACAAACATGTACACTTGCAAGTGCATTAGAAATTCAAAATAAATAATAATTATTCCAGAGAATAATTTATTTGAGCCTCAAGCGTGAACAGAGCTGTAACGTCTACAGAGTCACCAATTATGTCTGCCATGGACATTGGACAACAAGAAAGAGAGAACGGAGTAAATGCATCTATTGAAGCAGTACCTTGGAATAAAGAATAAGGGCAGTGTTTCACTGATGAAACACACACACACACATATAATATATCTAATTATCTATTATACATATATATTATATATATATATATTATATATAAGTTATATATAATAGTGGACAATATATATATATATATATATATATAGTTTACTCTTCTGAAGTTCTTTTCTAAATTGAGAGAAAAGGAGCCCAAAACAGTAAACAGATTCAATCGTCCTGTTAGAGATTAAAAAACATGTGCAACACTCTTTGACTCTCTTGGTAACCTAGATACTTACCAAACACAGTGCAAATTTACCAGTCTACAGTGTGTTAAGCAATCAGCACCAGTGGCAGACTTATCTCAATTCACTTATGTATCCACAACAGAACTGATCAACCTTTAGAAGAGGTGGAGATAAGGCAAGCCACCTACTCAAGCCATCCCCTCCCCACGCCTCATATATTAGCAAACAGACAGGCACATACAGATTCAAACACGATAAGCCTCTATCGTCCCTTAGAACTGCAGGCGAACATACCCAAGGTATAAAAACCCATGTATCCACAACGAATTTTCCCAAAAAATTATTCTAACAAAACAGAAAACTAGCAACTGGTAAACTGCAACCTATTCAGACAACATGAAGTTTTTAGAAACAATAAAAAATATCTAAGCAACAAGAAAGCAGCTAAAAATTAAGCCTAATGTTAACCTAAATGCATGTAACAGATGGACATAGACAGTGAGACAGAAACACTAGCAGTCAGACATCAGGAAACAAACTCACCAATTGATATAAAATCAAGAAAGGAAACATGCAGGGATACATAGAGGGGCACATTGACATTCTGACCTAATTAGTTAGTCTAATTCGCTCCTAGTCAAATTCAAACTAAAAACATTCAAGTAAATCAGTTGTGGCCTTTGATTTTGCAAAACACAGGCTTAATCCTGTTTTCATATTTATAAGTTAATGTGCTCATAGACAAGGAACCCTTCGCTCTGCAACACAAGCTGAACATTCTGATTGTCCTATTGTCTCATCTTTCTGCAAATGAACATGGTAGCTTTGCAACAAATAGCTCTTCACATTGACTTAGACAAGTTGCCAAGCAACCTGAAATGACACTTGTAAGCTTCTTGCCCTTTCACAGTCTCTATTTCATCACCAACCGAAGACCATTCCATTTGATTGTAAACTTAAACCATCATGTTGGGAGCATCTCTAAGTAGTATTCTATACAGACTACAGACGTGTGTAATGCAATCATGATCATGATCGAGTGTTATATCTGATGAAATTCTATTGAAAATCTTCCCTCTGTTGCATAAGAACGTGTTTAGGACGAAGGTAAATGACAAGAGAACTCCTCTCAGAGGGGTTCTCCCTTTTCGGTCGCTCATCGTCTCCTTGCTAAAACCAGCTTGTACGTAATTAGATTATGCGCGTCAACTGCTTGATTTTTTTCCGTTCACCGTTTCATCTTGTGCTTGTCCTTCTTGGATCAATAACATGATTGGCCGAACAGGGGCCCCACATTTTAGGGGCCCCCAAACACATGCGGGAAAGTTTATCCTTAAACTTTATTAGATTTTTAGCAAATTTCTACCTAACAACTAAAAAAGTCATCTACTTTTTGGGAGGGAAATAATCCTTATATTCTACGAAATTTTTGACCAAACGACTAAAAAAGGTCATCAGAATTTTCGGCCGAATATCCTCAAAAAATTCCCAAACAGGACCCCCACATTTCTTAATCCGGCCCTGAATATAGCATTAAACCGCCATTTTGCTGTTCTGAAGTTCAGTTCCTAGGTTGGTTTCATCAAATGTGCAATGACAGTGAAAAATCAGTCAATACGGTTGAACATGAATTTAAGCATAGGGCAAAATAGAAAAATCATACAATAAACGCATTTACCATATATTATTGCAGCATTCAGAAGAACTCATCCAAACGCACCCTCTGAGCTGACAACAAGTATGCAAGGTTTGAGTGACAGTTGGTTCTCTCTCTCAATCAATCTAAATCAATACTCCATGTCACAAGGGGTTTGGAGATAGCCATCTCATGACAAAAGGTCAAACGTCACTGATTTCGTTTCAAAGTGCATGTTTACTTTTCTTAATACATATTGATAAACAAATAGCTGAATACTAACATCTAGATGATTAGTATGCAAGGCTCATCATAACTGCATGCATATATTCAACACTTGTCAAGTTAACAGCCCACTCATCTGGTTATAATGGTAGGGACAGTTCCAACAGACGTTTCTAGTTTCTGGCCTAAGACTTTCTGGTGTAAGTTTTTCAGCTGGGTTCTTCAGCCCACGACTAAAAACGTTATTTATTAGCCTTTCCTCCTGTGCATGTCTGCTCTGCAGAGCCTGTTTTGGATTTCAGGACATGGCTAAAAGCTAAGTTGCTTCATAAAAAATTTCCCCACAGGCTGCTGAATTATAGCTGCGTGATCATAGAGCTCTTAAGTTTGGATCATGTATCATTTCACATAAAAGCCACTTTCAATACATGCAAAGCGCATTAATTATCAAAGTGACATTTTAGACTTGTTTTAGATTTTACAGATCAACTTTCGTCTGCAAGACATCTCCAATTCCTCCGAATTGTCCTGCAAGAACCCAGCACGTGGCCTTCAAACTAATTTTCCTTATGCATCGATGTCCAGCATATTATTACAGGCTCAGGCTATGAACTTTAGAACAGACCTGAAGATGAGGAACAGAAAACTGAAGCATTTGCCTTTGACATGGATTTGTACACATTTGTAGTTTTTGGAAAGCAAATCAGTATCAATAATGATAATAAACAGACGATTCGTATATAAATGGCATCATAGTACAAGCAGTGCTGAAAATGGTTTATACTAAGTAAAACCAATCCACTCCATAATTTCATGAAATGGAGTGATATGATGAATGATTGCAACTCTGTTCTGATTTCTAACCTAAGTATATATCATGTGAAAATGTACATGTAACAGGTTACAGCATTGACAAAATTTTGCCACCTTTACAAGTTTGCATGGCATCATAACATATCTTTCTTTACCAGATATGTACGAGTAATTGAGGCAGGCAAGCAAATACATGCACATCCCGATTATTAATAGTCTCTACTTACACTATCACACAGCGAAAACTACATTACCATAAAAGATGTTGAATGTTAAATTTTTACATCTCAGGATCCTCAGCTAATAAAAGTGGGGCTTCAAGCGGCGAACTGACCAGAACTATGCACACCAGCTCTCTCTCCATTGACACGTTCTTTGATATTACCTGGCACCCAAAGCACATCTTTTCACTGTCTAAAAACCAGTTTCTTTTCTTTCGCACTGGGAGCAGTGGAGCACCTTCAATTGGTGTACTGTGAGAAGCACTAAATAAATTTATAGATAATTATTTATATATATAATACATTATTAGAGTGACACCCTATAAGAAAAAGAAATAACACCATTCCTACATTAACCGGAAAATTGGGCCAAATGTTAAACTTTTGGGGAAAAAACAACCAGATAAAACTTTAATTGTGGCGCCACACACCAAAACCAGCATTAAGGTGATTTTTCTAACATATTGAGTTTGATATATCATTTCAAAGGTCTTGTCTCAGGCTTTGAAATGACACAAAAATTATTGCTCTAGCTTTATTCTAACCGAAAATAAAGGCAACAAGTGATCTAATTAAATTAATTAATTAATTAAAACAAAATAATATGCATATCAAGAGCATTAGAATACCTTAGTAACTTGTCTTTTTTTAAATAATAATGATAATAATTTTTTTAAATTTTAGATTAAATTCTGTAAAAAAATTAAAATTCACTAACATACTATATCCCTAAAAATCTCTGACATGTAATTTCCGACTTAATGCTGATTTCTGTCTGGACCGCAACAATTATGCATAGGGAATATTTATTTCAAATCATCCTAATGCTAACATCGTAAAACATTGTACTTTATAATGGTATAAACATTGTACTTTTATAACAGTCAGAAGCTCTCATAGTGGGAATATGAGTCTGTGAGTGCAGGTGGTAGAAAGCCTTGACCGGAGGTAATACTGAAATTTTCACCATGAATTTATGCCATCCCTATGTATTATCATCACCGGAACATAATGCAAAAGTACAAGACATTTACAGAAACAATTCTGCAAACACATAGCATCATGGCTACCAATACGATCCACTCTAAATCCTCCAGTTCGAAGGGGTGGCAAACAAGCTGCACATGCAATGTCATGCATATTAATTCTCCTTCATAGTATGGGTTGCAAGCCATAGTCCCCGGCCAACTTTTCAAAACACATTACAAAATTTAATTTCAAAGCATGGTAATCCTGAACCGTTGGTAATCCTGAAGAATGCGTGCCTGTATATACAAAACAATATGGCTGTCAACGACTTAGCTAAAGCAGAGCGTGGCGACCTATCAGATGCATTGAGCTTCCACAGGAACTACGTCTACTTGCTGGGGTTATTACTGGAACATTTTTTACTAAACTCAAAACTGTCCTTTTTTGCCGTGCTAGAGTCGGGAGCGCTTCTGAGTAGTCGCCTTGAAGAAGCGCTATATAAATTCTTGAATGAATGAATGAATGATACAATGTGTTCAGTAAATAAGTAAACAATGCGAGATCTAAGTAAAACGGTCAGGTTAATAAACTTATAAGTGAGGGAAAATATGCAGTAAATACGGGCGTTCATGTACAATCGGGGGACGTTATTTTTTCGCGTCAGGGTCGGTTAGGGTTCAGGTTAGGCGTCGTGAGGGTCGGTTAGGCTTAGTTTTAGGGTTAGTGCAGTCATTCTGCTGAGCGCTTTGCATGTTGCGATGCCGTCGATAGGATAGGTCGCTGCGCTCTAATTTTATTGCATTCGTTGGCAGACACTGTATGTAAGGTAATATAGACTGTATATAAGATAAGATAAGATAAGAATATTCTTTAATATACCAATTGCTATCCGCATTTTGGTGTACATAAAAAGTATAATAAACAAACGTACATAATTTATGCACGAGATAAATGTCAAAGTCAAATGTCAATGTCAAAGTGTTTTAGAATAGCATAAAATCCTAAGTCCAAATCCAATATAAATTTTAAAAAGAAGTTCTTTTAATGACGAACAATGTATTCTACACTTTGGTTTATATGGTATTATATTTAAATACGATAAAGCATCCTTGTTATAAATGATTTCCTCGTTAGGTTGTCCGCCCTAGGAATGATTCGGTCATGTAGTCTTGGCCTCATGGAATAAGGCTGGGGCCTCAATGGTGGGAGGAGTGGGTTCAATACATGTCCTGGATTAAGTAGGAGGGCAGCGAAGAGCCTCCCGTCCGCCGTGCTACACAGAGCCTCGAATGTAGGATTGTCCTCAGGAAGGTAGTTCATTCGGATGAAACGGTGCAATATTGCCTGCAGTCTGCCGCGTTCCTGTTGCCCTGCAAAGCCCCACCATGCCGGGGCCGCATATAACATGCGTGCCACTGTGGTCATCCTACAAACGTCATGCAGGCTTGGTCCCTTGAGGCCGTGTGCAGTCATGATTCGCAAGGCATAAAGCGACTGTCTTGCCTGGATGCATATTCGCCTGATATGGGCTTCAAACCCTAGGTTTTCAGTCACGACAACCCCTAAAATCGTCATACTTTGGACCCGAATAAGACCCGGAATCTCTGCTGGACCGAACTGTAGCATTCCTCGTCCCGGACGGTGAACAACCATCTCCTGAGTCTTTCTTTGATTGAGAGTCAAGTTGCAGCGTTTGGCCCACTCCGTTACATGATCTAGTTCTTCCCTAATCGTGTCACTGTTGATGGCTGGTACCAACAGGTAAGTATCGTCAGCGTATTTGGCCATGCGGTTTCTGGGACGTACTGTTTTGAGTTTCGAAATGGCCGTTAGAAAGTTCAAAGGACCCAGACCAGATCCTTGAACAATGCTAGCGTTGATGTCAGCTGCATCCGAGACCAATCCATTGTATTTTGTTACATGTCTGCGGTTTGTGAGGAAGGTCACAATCCAGTTGTGTACACAGTCCGGAATGGGCAGTTCGGCCAATTGCTCCGCAAGATACGCATGTCTGACCATATCAAAAGCTTTAGAGAAGTCGAGAGCTATCAAGTGAACGTAAAGGTTGTCTTTGAGAAGCTCCAGAAGACCCTCAGTCAATGATATAAGGGCTGCGGTGGTAGATCCAGTGGGGCGGAAAGCATACTGATCTGAGAATTGATGGTTTGAGCAAGGATCCGTCAGAAAAGGAAAAATGTTGCGTCCCCTCTTAGTACATGAACGCCTAAATACGTGTTATCATAAAATTATACACTAAGGAGCAGCACTCTATATAAGGGATTTCTTGGGCGGCCATACTGTGTACATGGACAGGCACGCAGTCTTCGGGATTACCCAATGCATTTTGAGATCCACGCAATTTCTTAATTTTATTCCTTTTAATTACAATTATCTAACATATACCGTTTATTGCATATTTCTCACCCGTAACGAGTAAGTCTAAGAAACGGTAAACGTGTATTTTAGCGTCGTAAATTATTTTCACGCATATAACGGCACAAAAAACGCCGTAAATTATTTCTGATAACGTACATTTCACCAAGAGATGCAACAGCACACTTAAAATTTGGTAAGAAGAAGAATATTGACAGAAAATAGGTTTTTAAAATGTCACATTTCCCATGCGAAATCGCCGTTCGGATCGCCATTAAACCACAACATTTGCCCGGAAGTTGGGGTACGCGCACAAACCATCGACGTATATTGGTCCATGCGACTATAAATAACGTGTACGTCAAGACTTCGGCCTAAGTTCAAAATGAGAAATGGAAGCTGTATGAAGGTATTTCTAGATCTGAAATAGAAGCTGGGTTGACGAAAATGACGGGCAAGAAATAGAAGCTGGGTTGACGAAAATGACGGGCAAGAAATAGAAGCTGGGTTAATAAAAATATTCTAGCTTAAATTGGAGCTGGATTCATGAAAATAATCATAATTGAAACAGAAGTTGGATTCATAAAACAGCTGATGCAATTAAAAAAGCTGGACTTTAATGGAAATGGAAGTTGGATGAACGTTCTCTATAGATGAAGTAGAAGCTGGGTGATGGTTCTCTATAGGCGAAATGGAAGCTGGATGAAGGTTAGAGAAATAGAAGCTGGATGAATGTTACTTACTTATTTATTTTTTCCTGCTGTTTTATGCACGCATGCGCACGCAACTTCCGGAAAGGGTCATAATTGAATAACAACTTCGATCGGCGGTTTGTTATGACAAAATATTACAATTTTTCAATCGATTTCCTTCTTTTTAACGAATTCTAAGTATAATAATACATCAGTTAGGCAATAGCGCGTTGGCATAAACATTTTAAGACGCTTTTTGTGCCATTATAAGCGTGAAAATAATTTACGACGCTAAAATACACGTTTACCTAAGAAACTAATAATTACATACTTGAAGAAATTCTTACCTCACATGACTACACTTTTTTACCTCTGACTTGTACATGTGCAGCTTTCAGCAAGCACGAAATGTAATAATAATGTCAAACCAAATTAGACCAAACACGTGCAAAAGCTGTATGCGCCTGTGGACCATCTAATGAAATCCGGTATCATGGAAAATCCGGGATCAACTGAGGGATCGACCACGATTGATAAGAAACTGATAAACCTCAGTTTATACATTTCTAATTAATCCATTTACAATTTATACAATTTACTGTATACTTACCCAAAGCTCAGTTCCCCAACTCATGATAATTCTGTGACTTTAACGCTAGAAACTAGACGACATGAATACCAAGAATAACCTCACAAAACACTGAAACGATGTCAAAATAGAACTCTCCTCTTACAGTAGTACACCATCGTGGTAAGCAAGGAATCAATATATTTAAGAGTAAAAATATGTAAGTAAGTAAGTAAGTATATACTTTATTGAACCGCCTGCAAACGCACTGCGGGAACAATGTACAAGAACAGAATAATTAATGCAAGTATACAATCAAGACAAATAGAAATATGCAATTCAATAAACACATTATACAACTACATAATAAACATGTTGTGAACTATACAGGAGAGAACTGTAAATGTACATCCGGTGTGTTTGCTTTCCGCCAACAGATGTCGCCCCGCTTCAACGTTCTCGTCTGATACTAACTGCGGTGACTTCGTCGCCACAGGCAATCGTTTATTCTTCAAATTATGATTACTCTTCAACCTTTCTTCATATACTTTTTTTATTAAACTCAAAACTGTCCTTTTTGCCGTGCTAGAGTCGGGAGCGCTTCTGAGTAGTCCTCTGAAGAAGCGCTATATAAATTCTTGAATGAATGAATGAATACATGTTGAACTGAGACCATAATATGTTATGCAAACAAAGTCTTATAGTCGGACAGAGAGCCACGATTCAGCTAGTCACACGACATTTTAATAGACTGATTAGTCACGGCATTATAGTATAATAGGTCGATCGCTGATACAAGAATGATAATTATACAGAAACGATGAATAAAGTCAGAGTTTCATTTCGCTGCAATGACGCACACTCACGCACAAGCGATCGATGAATAAGCCAAGCGTTTTCACGCTTTGAGCTCTCAACGTTGCCGTAAATCTCGTCTGTCGCCCCCTCGAATGCATGACCACCGTAGCCCAACTGGCCCCAACAGAATTATTATTATGATGAGACTTGTGAGGCAGCAGCTGACAGAAACACAACAGACTGTGATCGGTCTTAGAAAAGGCTAATTTAACGTCGCGCTGATTTGCTGCATATAATACATAGGCGCAACCACCCTATGGGACCCACGGGACGCGTCCCCAACTTTTGAGTGGTCCCCTAGCTTTATTATTATGGTCCCCCAACTTTTAGGACGTGGTTCATTATGGTCCCCCCCAACTTTTAGGACGTGATTGCGCCTATGATATAATAATAATATTCGTCTATTCACATTCAATCTGACACACCGCAGAACGATTACAGGTACAAGTTATACGAAATACGGCAAGCTTCGCACGACACGCAGGTCGGCTACAACAGGCTCGGTAACTTAACACTAATGGCCTAAGTGTTGGAACGCTCATGATCCGGCCAAGCCAGGAGGCGATCTTATTTTCAGCAGATCCCGAGTCAAACAACGCAACAGCAAAGCGCCACTGGCAGCTAACAGAAAATTCAAATAAATTTTTTGCCCTGAGCAAGGCTTGAACCCGCGGGTCGCGATAATGACTCTCAGTTTATCGGCCAACGTTAACGCTCTCTCCACTGAGCTACGGACCCCCCCAAGGCATATATCACATTGTTTGTGTTTAGATTTAGTAAACTGAAGCAGTTTGTTTTTAAAATCACCCGCCTATGCAGGGATGGGCAAATTACAGGGCAGCATGTAATTCAATTACAAATTACCAATTACTGGAGAAAATGTAATTGAATTACAAATTACAAATTACTTTTGACTCGGAGCCTCAAATTACAAATTACAAATTACGTAATTTCAATTACATAAATTACAAATTACTTTGAGGCTTAAAGCATAGGAATAAATAACCTCAGGCAGGAATTCGTGCATGCCTTTTCCCTTATTTCTATGTGTATCATTATTTATTGTGTAGCTTCTTTTAGAAGCAGCAGCCGTTCAAACAAGTTAGGCCTATCTGATCGTTTGTTATGCCTTGCAATCATGCCTGTAAAACTAAAGAGCCTGTATCTATCTACTGGTGCAGACAAAGGCAGGGCATAATTAAATTGTATTTAAAGAATTTGTAAGTAGTTGTAGAGCTATGAGGCATTATTATTAGTTCCCTTTTTCTGTCATATTCCATAAGCTGCAAGATTTCTAAATCGTTTTTGTTTCTGCTAGTCGACTTAATTTATAGTCAATATAAGACGCTGCACATTAAAACCATTAAATTCTCCCTCTTCCTCTTCTTCTTTATGACCACCAGATGCTCAGTATTTTGTTCGCTACCAGTGGTATATTCAGATGTTGTTACTAGCAACTCATGTATTCTTTTAGTTTGCGCAGGTAGCCACATAACTTAAAATACGGATGATTCACTGTTGCAAGGATCGCATGATTCATCAAAGAATTTTAATATATAGGCCATTCAAAGTAATTTGATTTTGCAGAATGTAATTGAAATTACAAATTACAGGAATAAATGTAATTGAATTACAAATTACAAATTACTTTGATGAAGAGCATCAAATTACAAATTACCAATTACAATTGTAATTTAAATTACGTAATTTCAATTACTCAATTAAATTACTGCCCATCCCTGCGCCTATGTAGTCTAATCAAAGACCTTATAGTCTACGACGTAGACTATAATATCTTTGTTACGAGTATGTCCCATTGTGCGTTTGCAAGTGTAGTAATAAAGAAAATACTTACTTACTTACAAAATTGAAGCGCCATATAAACTTCAATAACACTCGTTGGCGAAAGTTGTCAGCCTTATATCGGTTCCCGTTGTCATTGTAAACAATAGAAATGTTTCCAGTAAATGTGTAGGCCTATGGTGTATACTAGGCCTAATGTTTAAAGCGGATTTGGTGAATAGCAGTCACCCGCAAGGACCAATATTGGCACACACCAGGTAGCCTATATGCTGCCTGCCCAGTATTTGCATTTTCACGCTGTTTATAGCATACTGTTCAAGTCATATGCTGTTAGCCGTCTAGCCACCAGTTAAAGTAGTGCAAGTAAATAGGTGTCCCTCTGAGGGGAATATTCATTTTTAGGGCCTTTATTGCTGCCTTCTTGTTATGTGAAGACAGTGGTGCATGCTATTATTCAGACTAATTGTTGATGGTTACAATAAATTAATTGGTAAAAGTCTAGAACGGCTTGGTAGCACGTAAACAGTATGGCCGTCACAGATATAGGCAGAATAGAGCGGTCTCACCTACGACGATCGATAGCCCAATGTTTCTCAGCTCTGTGACCTACCTCGATCGATAGCCCAATGTCATCCTTGGCCAATATTTACGCGAAAGTTAGTAAGTCAGTCATTGATCAGAAAAAATATTTTCTTTATTGAACAATCCGCGAATAACAGACCGGTTACAGTGTACAGTTTTGCAATTGAAACAATTCACAAGAACGCAGATTACAGAAGACACAAATCTTAACTAGGCCTACTAGCAGAACCGACAGCCTGCAATACACAGCACTAATAGCAACCTACAAAGCATGTCCGCCCAACAGGGCTCGAACTCATTGCCTCTCGCTCTCTGTGCCAACATGTCATCCATTGTGGAGGGGCCTCCGAATATTGTCAGAATATATTCAAGAATATATTTAGAATATAGTCTCTGAGGGTGAATTTATTCTGAAGCAGATCCCCGGGGGAATAGGCCTATCCGTGTCAGTATACTCTCCAGGGGCAACCCTGTCACGCGACACCGGCACTGTCCATAGGTAGATTTTTGCTGTATTCTTTAGCTTATTTAAGCGTATTAATATTTATGAAATCATGGTATTCTGACAACTAGCTGACTTACTTACTTTCACAGAAACATTGGGGCCTGGGCTATCGATCGCCATAGGCAAGAGGCCCCGCGAAAACATTGGGCTATACATCGCCGTAAGTGAGACCACTGTATTTTGCCATTATCTGTGACAACCATATTATTTACTTGCCACCAAGCCGTTCTAGACCTATACCAATTAATTTAATTGAATCGAATAACTGAATTGAATTGAACAAAACTTGTGTATCTGAGCAGTGGCTGACTGTGACAATTCGCAATATTATTACTCACCGCAACTTTTTGACATAAACTATGTATCCCATATATCAACACAGTATGAGAATTGTAGAAAAATAACTGGGAGTCAGACATTGATTTGTGTGGAGTTGGGATGTACAATGAAGACTTTACTATATGGGATCCTAAGAAAGACTATGGTTGAACCCCAACTCTCCCAGCAATTCTCACCCTGCATCAACGACATCAAAATCAGGATATAATCAAGTCCATGCTTAGTAGGTCTGTTCATTGAAGTTAAGAGAGGCTATGGTGATTGATCGAGTAGGCTGCGGTTGAGGACCATGTGGTTTTATGTTAACGTCAAGCGATGTGGGAATCTTCTCCCAAAGCAAAACTACTGATATCAGTCCTTGTCTCAGTACATCTATAGCAGTGATCTATAGACCTAGAATTATGATCACCTAATTGTAGTTATGTCATATTTATTTATTTAACTAATAAATATATAATTGAAGTTGGTAAGTGTTTGCATAGGTCTTTATAAAGTAGATGAAACATGTTTTAGGTGAATGAACCCTGATGTCACAAGCTTTGCACATGCTAATGGATAGCCTGCAGAGGTATGTATATTGTATAATATTACCGTCTTATATGTTACCCAAGTAAGTTAAGTAGGAGAAACCAGAATAAAAGGCATAAAAGTTGTTAGGCATATAAAGTTCAGGTTTGGTTCTGGGTTGAGATCCGTAGTCCATTCTAAGCCAGACTCCTGTAATTCTCTCCTTTGAACATAGACAACACCCAAATAAACTGCCTCCAAGCTACCCAGAATGCCCTCGTCTATGTTGTCACTGAAACTCCAGACATCACCACATCAGTACTGTCCTCAAATCACTCTACTGGTTCAAAATATCTGAAGAAATAGAATGCAAAGTTATATACCAGGTACTCACCTACAACGCACTTGATCCTCAACAGCCATCCTATTTTCCTCCGTTGTTCCCCATCCAGCCACTTTGTTCAACACGATCCTCCTCTTCCTACTCCATAGCGCTATTCCATCATTCCATCACCTAATCTCTAAGTTTGTAAATCACAGTATTGACTTGACTGTTCAACCACTTTCTGCCAGTACATTGACAGATATCTGACCTTCCTATGAACTTACCAAAACCTTACCGCTTGTATCCTCACAGGCTTTCACTGGAAACTGAAACCACTGCTTTTTCACAAATCCTATCTTGATTCCTTCATCTCCCCTCCCTCACCAATGTTTCAATTCTTGATATCATCCACCCCTAACATCTGATTGTCTGCCTGACTCTCTGGATCCTGACCCCCTCAGCCTATTGTTTTTTTTTTATTGAACATCTGCGAATGAGCTGGTTCCTAAGACTTAACTTTTGTGGGTGCTGTGTAAGTTTCAAGTTTATGTTTATGATGATCACCTCTAGAAAATTCAACACCCGCTATCTGACACCCAGATTGCAATACTAGATTAAATGTAAAGAAAGGTGAGAGATGTGGTGAAATCCAGTAGTTGGAGAATGGTTAGAACTTGGTTAGTGTTTGTAGTAAATCAATGATGTTTTGCAAGTCAACTTTGATGTGTTTCTCATTGATTTGGTAGATAATGTCGCAGATGAGAATTCTTAGTGCTGGTCGGTGTGAAGTGGAAAGGGCCAACTGGGCTTTGCGGGACTCGGTGCTGCGACTTGAGGAAGAGCTTACTGCCACAAAGTTACAGCTATCGAAAGTTACAAATGAATTCGATACATTGGCTCTGTTTGTTAAAAGGTTTGTTATACATGATGTTTACAATGAATCCTAACCAATTGACCGAAAGCAAATTTCACATTTTGTGGACTCTCTTACAGTTTTACTTCAACTTAAATTTTCATTTTATGGGTTCTGATCTGTAGGTTCAAATTATTCAACTCACAGCCGAAGCTGTCAGCAATTCATGTGTCTGACATATTAGATTCCTTAAATTAAGCAGAAATCAACATTTATGGTTAAATTCAGTGCTTAAATTGTGACTGGATGGTGTCCAGGCACTTATTAGACCAGCACAGCTTGGAAAGGTAGGGCGTCCAGGCACTTCTTGTTTTTACACTTTAAGCACTGGTCAAATTGCTGCCATATTCAATAATAATATTGTTAAAAGGCTCTTGTATAAGTGTTGACAGCCACTGAGATGATGTAATTTTAGTTCATTTAATATCAAGTCTGCAGATGCAGTTACTGCAGCAGAAGCATATGTTTTAGCAAACATAACAAGAACATCAGAAATAAGTGAATTTGCTCTATTAGTAACTTTTGATCTTCCGTTTATACTATGAATTGTAACCATTCTGTGAGTGCGTCAGTTTGATATAATAAATGAGGATTATTTTTTCTTGTTATAATGGTTAACTTGAATAGGTATTGATTTGTTCAGGTTCTAATCTGGATTGATTCAGGAGATTTAGTGTAATATATATTCGTTTTATTGAGATTCTCGCTGACACACCGCAGCCAGTTACAAATGAGATATGATTAAGAAAAATTATAACAATTCTATCAACTGGGTGGAAGTCAGGAAGAGGGGCAATGGTCGAGTATCTGTAAAGTACTAGAGATATGTAATTTCTTTCGTCCTTAATCGGTAGTTCAAAACTGTGAGGATAAGGACGAAGATTGCACAGAAGTATGATGATGATTTTACACAATGAACTTATTGTTTAGCACAGAGCTAACGTAGATTGATAGGATATATCATATTTAATATGAATAGTTAGTTAGATAGTTAGAAGCAATATATATATATATATAATATATAGAATTATAGATAGTTAGATAGTTGGAAGCAATAGTAATACCGGTATACAGGTATTTGTTAACTTATGGAGTTTTATTACATATCTGTTTTCAGAGCATGGAGTGGAGACAGTAAGGCCAGCATGCAGGTGGCTAAACTTGTAGGTGAGACAATCTGAGCCATCTTTAAGAAGGCATTCACTGTGGATTGTGCTAACAGGCTTGGCTTTTTCCAATTAAAATTTACTTATTTCATCTTTGTTTTTCCATATGTTTTAAAAGCTGGTTGACAACTGACCTCTTGGTTTTTTCTGAAGTGTTTGCATTGTAGATGTTTGACAGTTTGAGCGTTATGAATTTAACAGCACCATTGCACTCAACCAGATATGACTTGTTCAAAGTCTTTCAGAAGCTTTTCTATTCATTTTTATGTGAAATGGATGGTTATAATGGTCTGAATGTAAATCTAAAATTTATATACAGAAAACCAGGAAAATAAGCAGGCAATAAATCCAGAGTAAATATTGGTCTAGAGTGTAAATCACAGTTCTTATATTATTTGTTTATATTCAACCATACATTCATAAATAAATACCAAAGGCAACAAAGAGTAATAATACTAATCAAATAGATATGAATATATATTAGGGGTCATTGCATAATTACGTAACGCTGAAAATGACCGTTTTTGACCAACCCACCCTGTAACACTTTGTAACGCTTCCCTTGACCCACCCACCCACCTGCCCCAGCGTTACGTAACGTTATTTTTACGAAAAATCAGTTAAGATTTAGGCCTACCAGGCCTATGCGAAATCGTATTTATAATCATATTTTCACAGCGAATTTAATATACTATGTGAATTATAATTTGACAGTAGACTAGACTTAAAATATAGCCTACAGAATGTTTTATTTATATAAATTCATGCTTAAACTGTTATTTTCTTATATTTTACCACAATAATAAAAATTTTACACACTACGTGACTGCTGAAAAGTTTCACGGACTAAATTGCTCCAGGGTATTGACCTCTCACAACTTGCTCTGCTCTTTCCTCATATCTCCTTTTCCCTCACAGTTTGTGATCTTGGTCTCACCCTCGATTCTGGACTCACCCTGTCCCAGCATGTGAACTTGGTTGCTCGGAGTGCCTATTACCAGCTTCGTCAGCTTCGGGTGGTCTCCCGCTCTCTCTCTCACGACGCGGTCGTCGTCCTTGTCCACGCCTTTGTTACAAGTCGAATTGACAATTGTTGCTCCTTACTTGCTGGTCTTCCCATTGGGGTCCTTGGGTGACTTGATCGTGTATTGCGCTCCGCTGCTCGCCTTGTTGGGCGGCTTCCTAAATTTGCTCCTGTCTCTGCCTATATGCGTGATGTGCTGCACTGGCTGCCAGTGTCCCAGCGGATCTCATACCGCATTGCTGCTGTGGTCTCACGCTGTGTCCTTGGCTGTGCTCCGTCATACTTGCGTGATCTTTGCTGTCCAGTCTCTGACGTTGCAGCGCGTCGTGTAATTCGCTCTTCGGCTAGGGGTGAACTTCTGGTCCCGCGGGCCCGCTTAGCTATTAAGCAGCACCGTGCTTTCTTGGTTGTGGGGCCTACAGTCTGGAACGACCTCCCGATTACGCTTCGCTCTCTACTTGTGGCCTATCCGGCTGGGTTCTACAAGTCTCTCAAGTCTTTTTTCTCTGCTCGTGGTTGGGCTTGGAGCGCCTCTGAGTAGTTTCTTGAAGGGGCGCTATATAAATGCTATGAATGAATGAATGAATGAATGAATGAATGAATTAATTAATTAATTAATTAATTAATTAATAATTAATCCAAATTAAGGTGAAGTAATTATTTGCTTAGTCTGGGCACTTTGATAATTATTTAATAGAAATATTGCTGAGTTCTGTAACTTCTGCTGAACATCAATAAGCTTACTAAATTTTGAAGTTTGTGTCCACTAAGTAAAATATGCTTAAAAGTGTTTCCTCGGTGTGAGGAACCCAGAGGGAATTAGGCCTACCTCGTTGTTCCATTTGTAAAGCTATCACAGATCTAAACAGTTCGAACAGCGGTTCCCAGTTTGCACAAGCGGGAGAATAGATACATGCCGTAACTGCAGGTGTCTGCTGCCGTATCTCTTCAGATATATAGACCATCTTCGGTTACATTTTAAATCAATGTCATGGAGTTTAAACTTCGATCACATCATGTCTGAAGTGTCATTCGATGGTAATTTAATATTTATTAATAAAAAAATTCAAGGCGTTACGTAACGTTCAGCTTCCTCCACCCACCCACGTAACGTTTGGTAACGTTTTCAATTACCCCACCCACCCACCCTCGAGCGTTACGTAATTATGCAATGACCCCTTATATACTGATGTGTTTGGGAGAGTATACATAGGCCTACCCAAATATTTATATCTTAGCAAGTCCGTAGCTAGGGGAGTGTTTTGGGTGTTTGAACACCCCCCAAATTAAAAAATTAAAAATGAAATAATGCATGTACTATCACTTGATGAACAGTGCTTAAAGTGTAGAAAAGTGTAGAAAAAGAAGTGCACAGACATCCCCTACCTTCCCAGAACCCGCTATGAGAGCTCATGATGACAGTGCTTAATTATTACCGATAATGACAGAAACACTCAGAGCGAAGCTGAAATGTCTCCTTTCACTTGCTAGTGAAGTTGAAGTTGAAGTCTTCTTGATTTATGGTAGCAGGAGTTTTGAGTTGCATTCTCGGTGACAGCGTTAAATGATTTAGTAACTAAATACAATAGTTTCAGAGTGTCATAGGCTGCACTTACATCCGCTGTTAGACAGTTTTGCCCATTGCCATGAAATGAGTACGAGTAATAAAGCTCCATCAGAATATGAGCTCATTTTCGGAACTGTTGAACCAAAACGATTTTATTATGTTTTTATTACTATTATGGTTATTTCTTATGTCTATAATATTTCGCCATAATTTGAGTACAACACATAATTTTTTGGTACTAAGAAATTATATAGGGTAAGGTCTTGCTCAGCATTTCTTTTTGGGACAGGTGCCGACTTGTATGCTCCGTGTTACAATGGGAATGCTAAACTAATAAGTTACCATGCTGTTTTCTAACCAGATTCACTCATTCATTCATTCTATGGACAGGTAGGTGACAACTGTTTATATTTTTCAGGTTTGGCTTCACCTGATTATCAGATACAAAGCTCATCTGGACAAATGATTGTCAAAATGAAGCCAAAGGCATGTAATATTATTATCAAGTGCTTGAATTAATTATTAGTCTGTCGAATATATTTTATGCTAGAATTGTGTCAGTAAAATTTGAAATCATATAAAGCAAATGAAATGCCATTCAGTAGCAGTTAGCACTTTCTAACCTTTGTCATTTCATCATTAGCATGCAGTGCTTGTCATAGGCTTATGTCACTACACAGGCTAATAATAGTTCTGATAACACGATTCTTCATTCTAATTACCGGTTCTAGCCAGTTAGTAAGTATTTGAAATTTTAATACAGATTTATTTAGGCAAGTAATTAAGTACCAGTAAGTACATTCATTGTTAGACCAGTTCCAGAAGAGCCACTTTCCATTATACAAAACATTGTAGATCACATACAAAAGCAACAATGAGTACAGCATTATTCTTCCTATAAATATTTCTATATATATTATATATGTTTATAATTATATATATAATATATATGAGCCATGAGACCGTGATTGAATTGCATAGGTAGTTGATTTCCTAGGTGGGGTCAACTTATGTAGGACATGCACTTGTTGGCTTTATACAGCAGCAGCTGTGAAGACATGATAATAAATTATTGGTCTACTGACAGAGCTGGTCAGAGGTTTTGGCTAACAATGGGGTGGGAGGTACTTTAGCTGGGTCATCCTGTTGGCTGTAACTTGATGGAAGTTGATGGTTATTCCTTTCATTGTAGTGAATTTATGGTTATACATTTCATCATCAATAATTTCTTAATCGCAATTAATGACAGGATCTTGCCTTTAAGGGATTCTTCAGAGACACTGCATGAAGATGTCTATAAAATTTGATGGATTTCACATATTCAACTCATTACATATAATATATAAAATGATTTTTACTTAAAGCCCAATTTTGACTCCAGTATGTCCATTAAGTTTGTAATGTTCGTACAAATAAATAGTTATCACAGAATTACTTTTGCCATTTTATTCATTCCTATGTCTAGTGTTTGCTTTCTGCTTAATTTTGTCATATGTTTCTTGTTTTTTCAGTCACGTTACCTTCACAATTGGGCAAAACTAACCATTGGCCTGCTCAGTAAGGTCTCCAAAAGTGAGCAAGCAGGGTCTTCTGAGAGTCAGTCGCTGTATTTGAGTCAGCGCCAAACTTACCTTGCAGAGCAGATGGCAAATGAGATTGGCAAGCGACCCGCCTTTCTCCGGTCAAGGTCCAGTTCATTCTCGGATCTCAGCGGTCAAGCGCGGTCAACAAAACTTCAATCAATAACTGGAAAAGTACTGGACTTTTATATTTAATGAAGCAGTTCAATAAGCACATTTTACTTTTGTCAGAAAATTAGTTAAATAATGTTCAAAATAAATTAGGTAATTTTCGTAAGAGTTGTCTAAGTCTTTATAAATATGCTTACAATAATAACAATTTCTTTTTGAATTTAAACATTCTAATGGTTGGATTTTAAGATGTCGTTTAAGCAGAATTACTCTATTAGTACCGTGCTGAGAAATGAGTGGTTTAAGATTTCAACAAAGGTAATTTTAATTGCAATAATGATTTCTTTATGTATCAAGTTCAATAAATCGGATCTGTTGCTGCCAGCATATTATAAGTGAATAACTGCAGACGGAATATATGCTACATGTTTTACTATAAGCTTAGGTGTTCAAGGAACAAGACGTTTTAAAATTTTACAGCTTGAAATATTGTAAAGATACAACCTCAAAAAAGCCATTTAGTTGTAAAATATAGTATTTATACAAATATTAACAGTAAATTATACTCATTACAATATGATAGTATCATATATTATAATAGTAAATAATATTATAATTATACATTAGTAAATAATTAATATCACGGTATATTATAACGTTCATGTAAAACAATAATAGTATCAGCAACTAAAAACATCATTTTGTCAAATTTGTTGGGAAAAGTTTTTTCTGGAGGGGACATTCCCTCCCACTGTGCTAAGTCAGCTAGTGATGGTTCATTCAACTATTCACATAGCACCTCTTCAAGGAAACTACACAGAGGTGCTCCTGACTCCAGTACAGCCAAAAAGAACAGTTGTCAAGTGCTTATAGATTGTTTGTTTGCATGTGCACTTGTTATAGCACCCCTTCAAGCTTCCTACTCAGAGGCGCTCCCGACTACAGAGCGGACACTACATTGGAGTTTCACACCAAAGCGCTGAGCAATTGCGAGTGAAGGACTTGCCCAAGGTCCCTACGTGGCGACTTGAGGTGGATTCGAACCTGCAACCCTACGGCTGCAGGGCGACGAACATACCCACTACACCACCGCGCCCCGAGGGTAATCTAGGTAACAGGCTGAGCTCAAGAGGCAGGTCATTTCATATCGCCAGGTCAACCACGGAAACATCATGGCTTTGCACGATGGATATTTGTGCAAATGGAACTGGGTGTACCCCTCATGGAGCGTAATTGTGTCTAGTGGATTATTGCCTCATATTTTGAAGCAAATTAAATTATTTACTGCAGAAAGGGTACCAGATAATCAGATCCTTGCAGCCAAACAACGGTCAATCTAATATATTATGTGTCTACAAAGTTAAATCGTGGAGTAGTTTTTATATTAAATACTTTTCAGACAGGGAAATCTTTTGCAAGACGACCATCGAGTGGCAGCCTCTACCGTCCGAGTTCCCAGAAGCCAATTCTAAAAGAAGATGATCAACTCTGTTCTGAAGTTTCTTCAATAAGTCGAGTGAGTTGCTAACTTACTCACTTTACTCATTTTTAGTTAACATACGGTAGTTTTGAAGGACATAACAATGAAAGAAGTTTGGGAACATATGTTCTTGTTAAATAATTTATCAAAGTGAACTAACAGTTTAAGCTGCTTATTTATGAATTTTATGTGACTGTAGTCCATTTCATGCTGAATGGGGAGGTTTTTTTATTTCAACGGCGGATTAAATATTCTCTTTCCCCCTTGCCCGGAGACTTTATTTTAGGATAGTCTCTGGGCGAATTTATTCTGAAACAGATCCGACAGGGCAGAATCTGTTTTGAAATAGAGTCTCTATGGGAGACTTTTGGGTGGGGGGAACTCTGTTGTGCGACACCGGCCATCTGCACATTTGTGAGTGCCTACTAAATAATGGAGTCCTGCTCTGTGAAAATGGTTTTAATATAAGTTGATTGAGTGTTCCTCTTGAATTTAACCTTTAAGTACATTTGCTATTCTTTTGAACTGATTCAATGAGCTAGTGTCATAGTTTTGGTAAATTTTCAGCAATTTTTCTACATAGGTTAGATTTCATATTGCAGCCTTCAGACGACAATTATGCTGAGGGTATGTGGGTCGAATCTGAAAAAGAAATTTCGGATGCTTTGTTTTGTATTAAAGTGATTGACGTATGCTGTCATGGCTTCTGTTGATAAGCTCTTGTACTGTCAGCCCATTTCAGTAGACAATTGCAATATTTACAGTTCAATTATGCTGTACTTAGTCCTGTCAGAGTTTCAACTCTTCTGATGAATTATATCAATACAGCTGAAAACAAGCATGGCAGATCAAGAGTGCTTTGCAAGAAATGCCCAAACAAAACCTTCGTACTGAGATTTCCACAGCGTAGTTTGATGAATGAATCAGCGTTTATTACCTTCTGAGCTCACGATCTATACATTTGCATTTGTTTGTACTTGTAAATGAAGTAATTTTATTGTTTTACGTAGGTGGGTCTGTTTGAATTGAACGACCTTCTCGTTACTGCTGATCCAAGACAGAGGCCACCCAGTGGCTCAAGGCAGAAGGTTGTCGGTAGCTTCCAAGACAAACCAAGAAGCGCTGGTTTGTTTTTCATACATTTCGTATAATGTACCATATTGATAACTTCAGCTGCAGTTCTCCTCTACATGTAACTCTACGGCAGCCATGTTCTCTGGGCCACTGTACATATAGTTGGCCCACTTTGTACCACTTGTGGCTATCAGTGACCACTTATTGTTAACCCAACGTAGGTTCGATGATCTTGACTTTCATGGAAATCTCTACAGCGCGCTTATCTTTTGTAATCGGTTGTTTGTGTAGAGAACGTATTATTCTCTACGTTTAACGACACTCCTGCTAGTTTTCATACAGTTACATATGACTGTGTGTGTAGGTGTGTGTAGGTGTGTGTAAGTGTGTGTGACTGTGGTGTGTAGGTCTGTGTGGATTGTTGATGTGGAGCTAGGATATGGGGGGAAGGTAAGAGCTGGGGGTCTATATGGAATTTTTGCAAGCAACAATGACAGTGCATTTCAGCTATAGCGCTTGTTGAAGGAACTGCAAGAAATAGTGTCTGTGCGCCTTAACTGCATACGACGGCTGAGGGAAATGCGTGTAAGAATGACTTGCAGTTGTTTCCTATAAAAAGCCCGGGCAACTTCAGTCATTGCTCAGCCGATGAAGACGCTTCAACAGACGAGAACGATCGGGTCAACGAACGGACGCCAGATACAAGGAGAAGAGGATATTCGAAGCTAGTGCGGAAAGGAAACGCAGACTACGTAAGACGTGACTGGTTCTGCAGGGTATCGAAAGTTATGAAAGTTAGGCTGAGACCGGAAGCTAAGGAAAGGCTTTCGTAATTGCACGGAATTCACGCTGCGGAAACTACAGACTCTGCAGAGGGATAATACGAGTGTGTGTGGAAGTTTCATTATTCTAAGGACCGGAATGCTGGATTCTGTCAGGAACACGTGCGTGGGAATTTAAGAGTGTTTACGAGTCGACTTGGGCAACGGATCAGTTGAGTACTTTATAAATAACTAGTTTAATCAGGGGAAAACCCTACATCATAAAATTCCAATAATTAGTACTGCTGCGTTTCTTTGGCTGCGATGCATGTGTGAGTGTTGTATGGATGACCGTATTATAATTAGATTGAAAGCGAAAGTGAACTCAGCTAGATAATAATATTGTAGCAGATAGGCCTATCCTAAACTTTAAGAGATACTGTTAATTTGATCGCCTTTTATTTGTTTCTAACAAGAAAAATAGCGAAAGCTATATTGAAACTGCACCATGTCTCTTTCATCATTGAATAGGATAGACACTGCTGTTTTTGAAGAAGGAGGAGAAGGACTTAGAAGAGGCGACAGTCGAAGTTCATCGCCCTTACTTAGGCCTAGATCTAGCATGGAGGAAATTATGTTACAAATGAGTGTGACTCTAGCTAATATGGACCAAAGACAACGAGAAACTAATGAACGTGTGTATGACTTGAATGAACGACTGAATGAGCGAATGAACGACATATGCATGAACAGAATGACATACAAGAACGATTGATGATGGTGATGTCTGGTGATCATGAAGTTATGAATGTTGGTGGCATAAATACACGACTGACTGCCATTTCGACTGAAGACGTTAGAGAAAGAGAGAGAGTGAGATGGATGGATAGAGGGAGAGACCAAGAAGGAGCTTACAAGGAGCCGAGGATAAGAGAGGAAGAAACGAACCCAGGTCATGATATGAACATGATTACAGAAAGACCTTTTGTCGCGCCAACACCGGCACCTGCGTCAGATGGAAGAGGAAGGGGGGAGGATTTGTTGGAACAGCCGGTGGGTAGATTTAGTGCTAGGCTTCAGGGAAAGCCTAGGCCTAACTATTCGGATTTGAACCGGTTGGGTTTCCTTCACGATCGGGTGGATTTCCCTCAATCACTCATGGGGACAGCCCTAGCCGAGGGAAGGGAGCAGAGAGGGAGTATGGGAGAAAGGGCCCCGTTACAGCCTACTGGAGTGACGTCAATAGGAGCAGTAGCGCCCTCCTTTGCCACTGCCAGAACAGCACCCGTGTCCAGTGGGGGCAAACCCCCTTGTAGCGTCGTCAACGAGATAAATCAGGAGACAGAGGAGGATGAAGTGAGAGTAAGCAAAGAAGCAGTCAGGGTAAATTTTGGGGGCGCTAGGCCTAAAGAGGTCAGTAGAAAGCGAGAGGCTTTCTTGAGTAGTGCCAGACCAGGCGACGACCTACTGCAGGGGGGCGGACACGACAATGGCGACGCTGGATTGGATTCGAGTCATGAAAGACGGAGAGAACGTTACAATGGTGACGAAGAAACGGAAAGAATCTCTGTGGATAGGATAGGTCGAAATGTGAACGACGAGAGGACGGAAAGGTCTTTTGTTGGAAGACGAGGACAAAGACTAGACGTTGACAATGAATATAGGGATAGAATGTTGAAAAGACAAGACGGAAATTCTAGACTAGAATTTAATGGTCATGAATGTGATTTTGATGTTGTTGATGACTATGATGATGTTGAGTGTGGCATAAGAAACGAACGGCGGAACCAAAATTTTGAAAATTATTTGGGGGGTCCGAACGTTGTTGTTGGAGCATTGCCAAACGTATGCAATGGAAATCTGCTGGACTATTTACCTGCAACTCGAGTGCGTATGTATCCGGGACGATCGACGAGTCATGACACATTTATGTCACGACAATTACCTGTGACGTCAGTGTTGTCAAACTACAATAACTCTGTTGGGGTGACGATGCTGCAAGCGAGTGACTCTGGTTTGCGAGGTTCGTCTGTAGTCAACAGATGGCCGAGGTTGAATCATGTTGCAGCTCAACAATACCAGCCGAATGCTCAAACATTCGCCTGTGTACCGAAAGTGTCTGTTGCTACCCAGACGTTGGGCGATGAAGTGAAGAATTCTGCGCAACTGGCTCCTGCTGCAGTATCTACGAATGTCAGCGGATCAAACAGAAACAGTAATCAGATTAAATTGGGCTACTTCAATGGGAAGACGGCGCTACCAGTGTTCTTGAGGCGCTTCGCGATTTGTCGTCGGCAAAATAATTGGACCGAAGCAGATAGTCTTAATCACCTCTGTTGCGCGTTGGTGGACGAAGCGGCGTTGATTTTTCCAGAGGAAGAGATGGATGGAGTGACCACAACTGCCGAGGTCATAAATAAACTTCGGATTCGTTATGGCTCGGAAGACCAGCATACGATGTATCAAGTTCAGTTAAGCTCAAGACGGCAAAAAGCAAATGAGGATCTGGGTCAATTGGCTGCAGACATTAATCGCCTCCTGTCGTTAGCCTATCCAGGAAAGACATCTGTTCATAGTGAGATGGTGGCAGTAAAAAGCTATCTCGACGCCTTATCTGACCGAGATCTTGCTTTGAAAGTTTTGGAACGGGAACCGAAGGACCTTCAGAGTGCTGTGAAAATTTCTCTGCGTTTACACAGTTACAAGCAAGCTGAACTGGGAAACGATGGGAGTTATAAAACAACTGGTCGAGTGAGGTCAGTTATGAAAGGTGAGGATGGAGAAGAAGTAAAAACAGAACGTGTTACGACCCGTCAGAATAAAAACGAGCGCAGAACAAACGGAAACGAAAGCAGACCGCGGAATGACGTAGACATGGGGTATCATCCTGAATATAGATACTCCGCGCCACGGCAAAATCAGCAGGCATGGACGCCGAGACAACAGAGTTACAATCGCAACGAAGAGTATAGACCGGATACACGACGTTGTTGGGGATGTGGAGGTCTGCACCTATTGAGAAATTGCATCTACCGAACGCAAGGAGAGTTTAATAGAGGCAATAACGATAGGCCTAATTATATGACGAATTCACAAGGAAATCACACGAGAGCGCCTCCAGCGAATAACGTGAGATTCATTCAAAATTCTGCAAGTGCATATCTGAAAGCGAAAGTGAATGGAAAACTTTCTTGGGCTCTTCTGGATACTGGATCGCAGCTATGCCTGGCACCTGAAAAACTGGTGAGACGATGTGACATAGAACCGTCTCAACAAACATTGTTGGCTGCAAACAATACTCAGATTGTCGTAGTCGGACAAACAAAACTGAAAATGATGTTGAATGGCAGGAAATTCCTAGTGAACGCTTTGGTGACGCCACAGCTGTCTGAAGTGATTCTAGGGTACCAGTGGATGCGTGAAGAGAACGTAATGTGGAATTTAAAGGAAAAATGGGTGAACGTACGAGGTCAAAGAGAAACACTGCATCTCAGGAACCAATCTTCTCGTTGTCGTCGGGTGGCAGCTGAATGTGACGTGATTGTCCCTCCGTTCAGCGAGATAAATGTAGGAGCCTACGCCATCCTACCAGATTTAAAAGACGCGGAATACCCTTGGGCTACTTTTCCGACCGTATTGAACTCTGGGTTGTTGGTAGCAGGAATTTTGTTACCTGAACGTGCTGTGGATTTGACGTTGAGAGTATTAAATCCTACAGACCAGGCCATTAGACTTAAGAAAGGAGAGCGGTGTGACGTTGAGCAAGTTACTGTTTTTGAAGAGGAAGCCAGTGACGCGACCCCTGCAAAGTGTGCAGTGGTACAGAATGCTGCAGCGACAGAGAAAGAAGCTGAATCTGTTCTGAAGCCTCTGTGGAAAAACGTGAGTGAAAAGGTATCGGGTGCTGATCAGCAAAAGCGGAAATTGACTGTGTTTTTGTCGTTGATGACGACAATGGTGGTGGTAATGATGATGATATTGTCCATGTCAAGACGACCGTGTGTAGTCAATGCAATTCATGGAACAACAGCGCCGCCTGGCGAGGATGTGGAAACGAGTGATGATGAGGACCGTACAGCAGCGCCGCCTGGAGAAGATGACGAAACGAGTGCCGATGGAGTTGACGCAACCGCGCCACCTTGCGAAGTCATCGGAACGTTGGATAACTGGAGCAGTGCTGTCATTACAAAAGAGCAGAGCAAAGATAAAGATTTGCAATGGATCATTGCAAAGAAACTGGAGTCGGCAGAAGCGCCTAGTCCAGAAGAATTACGCAGCAAGAGTCCTGACGTAAAGATATTGATGGCACAATGGCCTCAGCTGAAGGTCAAAGACGGCCTATTGACGAGAAGCTGGTTGAGCACAGAAACAGAGCAAGAGAGATGGCAACAGATTGTTATGCCTCCTGCTAGACGTGGTGCTTTGATTCGTTTAGCTCATGAAGGAATGTCTGGTGGTCACTTGGGAATACGACGAACAATGGCCCAGGTGCAGCGACGAGCTTATTGGCCAGGTTGGAGGGAGAGCGTGCGTCTAGAATTGAGACGTTGTGTTCCGTGTGCACGCTACTTTCGTGGAAAATTACCTCGTCAAGGACCGTTGCAGAACATGGTTGTTGGAGCGATAGGAGAGGTCGTCGCTTTGGATTTAACTGGACCACATCCCGTATCGTCCAGCGGTCATCGATATATATTGACGATGATCGATCATTTCAGTCGTTGGGCCATAGCTGTTCCGGTTCGGAATCAAGAAGCAGTGACTGTGGCAAAAGTGCTAGTGGAGCAGTGGATAGCACTTTACGGTTGCCCGGCCCAGATACTGACAGACCAGGGGGGATGCTTCGAGTCTGCATTGTTCAAAGAACTGTGTCAATTACTCGGGATCGATAAAGTACGAACTTCAGCTTATAAGGCGTCAACCAATGGCATGATTGAACGCTTTCATAAGACAATGAACTCGATGATTGCTAAGGTCATTGCAAAGAACCAAAGAGACTGGCACGTGCAACTGCCACCACTCATGGCTGCTTATCGTGCTAGCGTGCATGGTTCAACGAACTACAGTCCAAATAAACTGTTTCTTGGGCGTGAGACTTGTCTTCCAATTGATCTAGTGTTGGGAGATTGTTATGAGAAGGAGGAAGTGCCAAACTGTCATGACTTTGTGTACGAGAAAGCACAGCAGATGCAGGCTAACTTCGCATTGGCAAGGGAAACAATGCAAAAGCAGGCCGAAGTACGAGCGTTTCGTTATGACCTGAGAGTGAAACCAGCAAAATTTAAAGTGGGTCAACTGGTTTGGTTCTATCTGCCACGCCGTTTGACTGGAATTCAAAGCAAATGGGCCCTATGGAATCAAGGTCCCTATGTTGTTGAGAAGCAATTGGGTCCCGTATTGTATCTCATACGCAAGACACCAAGAAGCCAAGCCAGGATAGAGTATGTTGATAAACTGAAGCCATACTTTGGGAGCGCTGAGAATGAACAAAGTAGGTCAGTTGAGAAAATGGAAGAGGAAGAGGTCGTTCAGCAAGGCAGTAGATTGAGTCGGCCAAAAAGAAATATTAAAGTGCCACAGCGTTACTTGTAGTCTGCATAAAAATAGACTATAGAGACAATGCTGCAGTGTATATATAGTAGAGTGTAGTTATGTAGTGGATTAAGGAAGCGTGCTGCAATAAAAAGGAGTTGTAAGAGGAAAAGATTAGATTAACAAATGATCATGGATTAAGGCGTTGAATATAAATTGGGCAATTAGGTCACCATACGTCGACCAGCCGCCGATGTTTGCGAGGATAGCCTGGGGGCGGGTGTGAAAGATGATATGTGGAATATGCAGATCCACCGCCGGCGAATGAAGAAGACCGACGTTGGAAGCAGATGACAATGACAAATGATTTCACCCTAATATGGCATATTAAACTGTAACAGTTATTAGGCCCAGTTTTTGGAAATAGGCTACTAGGTGAAGCGGGGTTGGAGGGAAGAAGTCCCGCCCATATGGAACAGGGAGATGCTGGCCTTTTAAGGTAGAACGCGCGTCCCTCTTTGTTAGTCTGCAGATTTTTCCTGATGAGCGGAAGTCGATAAGTCAAATTAGTGCAAAAAAAGAGAATTGTTTCGTGAAAAAGGAAAAGAAATGGCATCCTGTAACAACGAGACGGGTGAGGTTGGAAGCCAGACAATGATAGGGCCCGAGATGGACGCCTACCTGGACCACCTGGATAATCACGGCTTTGGAGTGGACAGTAATGAAGAGAAGGATGAGGGAACGACGGATGTACCATCCTCGCTCTCACCCATCTCAGATGTGGGGGAAGGAGAGTCATCCGCCGGAAGATCGGATATAGTGCTGACGCCGACCGCTAGAGGACCTACTACCGGCATTGATCAGCCGACCTGGAGGATACACTCGACTGGAGTACTCTTCCGGATGTTTGAAGAGATGCTTCAAAAAGGGTCAATTTACTTGGCGCCAGCTGAGATTTATCGTTTGCGTATGATGGTGCCACCGTTGAGTCTAAACGTGGATCTACTACCGGCCATGTTGACAACCGTGCAAACTCTCGCTAGTGTGCCCAGTGTGCATAGCGTGCTACGTGTCTGGAGCAGTCGAGAACATACGATCGTCCTGGAAAGCTGTCTGCAACCGACCGGGCGACCGCGAAGCATGGATGTTGGAAACGAGAGTTATGCGTGCGATTTCGGCCTGTGGAGTCTGGCCATACAGGTCATACTCCGGTTCATCAATCAAGGAACGCCATCCAGTGAGCTTGTGTTTCTGGCTGAGATAGGGGATATCTCAAGAGATGCGGGCATACATTCATGGGCTGTGGATGTAATTGTACACGCCTTATATTTCGTTAAAAGAGCCAGTTGGGTGTGGGGTTTGTTCACGAATGGGGGCAGTTATGCTTGAAATAAGGGTAAGGTCACTGCTAAACAAGGCTGGTAAATCATTTACTGTTGTACATGCAGTATAAAGGCTATCGTGTGCTTGACAAGCGATGTTGAACTGTTGATTGAAATAATGTTTAATTAGTCAAATACGGAAGTTATAGTGTGTTTAGAAAGAACGTTTTATTCGTTGGACTGATGGAAGATCGATGTTTGTTTTTATGTTGCTGTTATTTTAAGATTACATTATGGATTTAGATTATTAATTAAGGGACACACAGCCATTGCAACTGTTTCTCTCTATGGTCGAAAGTCGAGAGTGGAGGCGTATGTAGAGAACGTATTATTCTCTACGTTTAACGACACTCCTGCTAGTTTTCATACAGTTACATATGACTGTGTGTGTAGGTGTGTGTAGGTGTGTGTAAGTGTGTGTGACTGTGGTGTGTAGGTCTGTGTGGATTGTTGATGTGGAGCTAGGATATGGGGGGAAGGTAAGAGCTGGGGGTCTATATGGAATTTTTGCAAGCAACAATGACAGTGCATTTCAGCTATAGCGCTTGTTGAAGGAACTGCAAGAAATAGTGTCTGTGCGCCTTAACTGCATACGACGGCTGAGGGAAATGCGTGTAAGAATGACTTGCAGTTGTTTCCTATAAAAAGCCCGGGCAACTTCAGTCATTGCTCAGCCGATGAAGACGCTTCAACAGACGAGAACGATCGGGTCAACGAACGGACGCCAGATACAAGGAGAAGAGGATATTCGAAGCTAGTGCGGAAAGGAAACGCAGACTACGTAAGACGTGACTGGTTCTGCAGGGTATCGAAAGTTATGAAAGTTAGGCTGAGACCGGAAGCTAAGGAAAGGCTTTCGTAATTGCACGGAATTCACGCTGCGGAAACTACAGACTCTGCAGAGGGATAATACGAGTGTGTGTGGAAGTTTCATTATTCTAAGGACCGGAATGCTGGATTCTGTCAGGAACACGTGCGTGGGAATTTAAGAGTGTTTACGAGTCGACTTGGGCAACGGATCAGTTGAGTACTTTATAAATAACTAGTTTAATCAGGGGAAAACCCTACATCATAAAATTCCAATAATTAGTACTGCTGCGTTTCTTTGGCTGCGATGCATGTGTGAGTGTTGTATGGATGACCGTATTATAATTAGATTGAAAGCGAAAGTGAACTCAGCTAGATAATAATATTGTAGCAGATAGGCCTATCCTAAACTTTAAGAGATACTGTTAATTTGATCGCCTTTTATTTGTTTCTAACAAGAAAAATAGCGAAAGCTATATTGAAACTGCACCATGTCTCTTTCATCATTGAATAGGATAGACACTGCTGTTTTTGAAGAAGGAGGAGAAGGACTTAGAAGAGGCGACAGTCGAAGTTCATCGCCCTTACTTAGGCCTAGATCTAGCATGGAGGAAATTATGTTACAAATGAGTGTGACTCTAGCTAATATGGACCAAAGACAACGAGAAACTAATGAACGTGTGTATGACTTGAATGAACGACTGAATGAGCGAATGAACGACATATGCATGAACAGAATGACATACAAGAACGATTGATGATGGTGATGTCTGGTGATCATGAAGTTATGAATGTTGGTGGCATAAATACACGACTGACTGCCATTTCGACTGAAGACGTTAGAGAAAGAGAGAGAGTGAGATGGATGGATAGAGGGAGAGACCAAGAAGGAGCTTACAAGGAGCCGAGGATAAGAGAGGAAGAAACGAACCCAGGTCATGATATGAACATGATTACAGAAAGACCTTTTGTCGCGCCAACACCGGCACCTGCGTCAGATGGAAGAGGAAGGGGGGAGGATTTGTTGGAACAGCCGGTGGGTAGATTTAGTGCTAGGCTTCAGGGAAAGCCTAGGCCTAACTATTCGGATTTGAACCGGTTGGGTTTCCTTCACGATCGGGTGGATTTCCCTCAATCACTCATGGGGACAGCCCTAGCCGAGGGAAGGGAGCAGAGAGGGAGTATGGGAGAAAGGGCCCCGTTACAGCCTACTGGAGTGACGTCAATAGGAGCAGTAGCGCCCTCCTTTGCCACTGCCAGAACAGCACCCGTGTCCAGTGGGGGCAAACCCCCTTGTAGCGTCGTCAACGAGATAAATCAGGAGACAGAGGAGGATGAAGTGAGAGTAAGCAAAGAAGCAGTCAGGGTAAATTTTGGGGGCGCTAGGCCTAAAGAGGTCAGTAGAAAGCGAGAGGCTTTCTTGAGTAGTGCCAGACCAGGCGACGACCTACTGCAGGGGGGCGGACACGACATTTGGACATAAATACCACATTTGTTGTCTGTCTGAATCTATGCAAATCAAAGGAAATGGCTGATAAGGCGCGTTTGCGTCAACACTTGAGACAAAGAAATCAAACGACCTCCGAAGATCATACATTGAATTCTGTAGCTAGACAATAGTTGCAATGAACTAAATGGCCTGCTATAAAATTCAACCTTTATTTCTTTTATCTGTGCATTCATTCTATCTTTGCTGAATCTGCACAAACTGGGTTTTTCTGTGCCTTGTCTTACTTTAGTATCTGAGAATACAGATTTGACTGTACCTTTCAACTTTGATGTATTTAATTTTTTCGTATAATTTAAGGCATTTGATATTATCTTCTTTTTGATCTATTAATTCAGTTTATGCAAGAGGTGAACGGCCTCTAAAATACGAGACGACGCGACCGGTTTCTGCTCATCCGACGAAAGACAAACAACGAGCGCAGAGTGCAAAAACATCGAGACCGAAACTCCGAGAACTGCTGAGACAGATGAAGGCAGACTTTGATGTCGAAGTTGGAAGAACTGAGGAATTGGAAGGAGCAGCTGATGGACGGAGAAACAGCTCTCCCATCGGCGCTGGTTCCGACAACGAAGAAGATGAGGGAACTTCGACCAACACGGAGAATCCAGAACTGGCAGAAATCCGAAGCAGAATCAAGAAACTGGACAGTGTAATAGAACTTGATAAAGAACTGAATAACATGGCGAGGATGGAAAATGACTTTCGACGAAACGCAATTGAGCTTCAGAAAAGACTTGGAATTGATGTAAATGGAATGGTCTCATAGCAGCATTTACATCAGTATTCACAAAGCGCTACACAAATGTCACTGGTTGTATTGTCACTGGTTGTATTGTTGCTTACGAGATTTTGATGTTACAGCAATTAATTAATTCAATCAGAGGCAGACAAATAAATGGGAAAAGAGTAACTGTGATTTGTTTAGGAAAAGGGGATTTATGAAACAAAAGTTTCTTGTTATTTGTAAAAACAATTTTGTCTCTTTTAAGATGGTATTCATTTCTCCTTCCTAATGCACTTGATGAGCGTAAGTAAGCTGCAGGGCAATTTGAGATGGGAGATACAAAAGTCAGTGATACTCAAGTATGTTTGTCTTCCTCATCAATTTTGAGTCATACTGCTTCTCTGAATGAACCATATTTGTTGTACAATTGGTAGTAGGTTAAACAAACATGGGGCTTGTTGAGTTAAGATCACCGAACAAATGCTAGCCATAGTTCAAAGAAAATGACATAGGGAAAACCCACATGAACAAGAGAAATTATTTAGTGCGCATGCTTGGACTTGAAGGTTAATTACTCATCAGTTAGCTTGTAAAATTGTATAACTGGTCCTATGTTCTTTTTCAGTTGCATTGTGATCAGTGTAAGCGTTTAAAATCAATATTGAGTTTATATCTATTTGAGTAAATGTCCCAGTGATTTATGTCTTCTGTTTCCATTTACCTACCTCAGAATTATTTACATGCTATAACACACCTGTGTATTGAGCAGAAACTTAGTTTATGTATCTATGTGGGTGTCGACTAGTACCATACTAAGTATTTAAGTAGGAACTGTTCTGATTGGGCCACTCAAGTAGCCCTCTGCAAACAGTTGTGATTTTAGTTGCCAAGTTTAGGCAGGCCTAATGCCTGAATGGCAGTGACTTGATGAGCATAAAAACTGATGTCCAATCACAGAATTGATGAATTGCGGAATATGATTTGAAAAGGTTTCCGTTTCCATTAGCATCAGTTTTGAAAATAGCTTTCTATTTCCATTAGTTTTAAAAATAGTTTTCCATTGGGTTGCTTGGTTGGTATTTGTGAAATCCGATATTTACCGAGCAACGCCAGGTATCCCAAAGTGTTAGGCATAAAACCGAAATTTCCCAGGCAACGCCAGCTTATGTATGTATATATATATGGTATATATGTAATTGTATATGAGCTCATTTTATGAATTATCTTTTCTCTTTTGTGTGGTACGCATGTATGTTTCCTGTATATACTTTAATTGGTTGTTGTTTCTTCGAGTTCTTTAAGCAAATTGTACTAAACAGTTTTGCTCGTCGGATATAATATTATTACTCCCAATTATCCTGTAATAAAATAAATTTGCTCATAATGCAAAAGTTGCAGTACCTGTTGCTATACTTTCATGGTACCAAGTACTTAAATGTAAATGTACACATTTTCTATGGCGACCATTCACACAAGACTATTCTCATGTTCAATGAATTGCTTGGCTTTATCAATTCTGTTCCTATTTATTGACAAACATGTGACCATCCGTAATTTAAATCTCTGGAGTAATCCATCATCTAAATGACTCAAGTGAGTTGTGACTCACATGCACAGCTGATGCAACCTGAATGTTGTGTCCTTCAAAATGACCTGCGTCTTTCTTAGTCAGATCCATCTGTCATTCGTACAGTAGATATTTGATGTGTTTAACTGCAAGTGTGCGTGTGAACTTCTTCACATCTACTTGAGTACAGTACTCATGCTGCTACTTCATTCGATGCAAATCACGTGAACTTCCTCCACATGAAGTAGACTATTGAACGCAGTGGCCACACTAGCGTGCCTTTCATCTCAACATGACGTGATGAAGTTGTCTGACTTCATATCATGATTTGAAGTGGCAGGGGTTAGATGATTTTGAACATCCCAATACCACCTGCCGCGATAAAATTTATGGTAGACAAGGGCGGATCCAGGGGAGGGCCAATCCGGCAATGCCCTCCCCCCCATTTAAAAATCGCATGGGACGTGGCCCCCATTTGATTTAAACAAGCCATTAGATAGATAAATGCAGCGCAGGAGGATACCATTACTCCCGACTATGATGACTGACGACTAAAAAAAGGTCGTCAACTATTTTGGCGGCTAAAATGGTATCTTTTTCCTGAAAATTGGACGAATGAGGTCATCAGTTTTTTCAGCGACGAAGAAGACGAATTTTTTTTCCTGTCCTACCAACAAGACCGAAAATGTTGGCCCCCTTCCAAAATTTCTGTATCCGCCCTTGATGGTAGGTGTCATTGGTTTAGTGCCTACCCCAGAGACACCCATCACACTGCGGTGATTGTATGTATTGGTGTTTGCCTTTGAGATCAGGATGTCATCAACTGACATGAGAACATCAGTGACGTCGTTTTTCTCACGAGTTTCAGATTCTTTCGTGGAGATCACAATTCATTTGCGATCGATTTGCAGTGATCCGGTAGAAGTACAAGGTAGAATCCGGTGTGTGTGTGTGTGGGTGTGTGTGTGTGTAATGTATAGGTGCGTTTGTTTTTATGTGTGTGTATCTGCATGCATGTGTGAATGCATTATGTATGTTTGTATGTATGCATACAGTCTTGTGTTTGTATATATGTGTTTGTATGTGTGTATGTATGCGTGTATATGTACGTGTGAGTTGGTGTATTTTTTATGTATGCATATATACATGTATGTGTTTGTATGTGTGTGTGTATGTATGTATATTTATATCAGTGGGTGTGTTTGTATGTGCGTGTGTAATGTGTATGTACCTGTGTGTAGGCCTATGTGTCTATCGACTTCTCTAACCTTGTTATCATGATGTGTAACGCATCAGTTAATTGTCGCTTCAAGTGCAATCGTGATCAAAGTATCCTGATCCAAATGTATATTTACCCTATTTATGAATGGATGCTCTAGAACAGGGCTCACAGAAGGATTATTCTGACAGAAGCATTATGTCACGAAGACTCGCATAATCTCCTGCAGCACCAATTCAAGTCAGGTCAGCATTGACCAAGCAGGCTGCATAGCAGGTCTGTTCGTCCCAAGTCAGAATCCATTATGCATTTATTGACTCATCAAAGAGAGGCCTAATTCTTGAACAGTCGAGTGAAACGGTGGCCTATATAGATATATAGGTCGGTAGGTCTATGTGTCGGTGCACACTAGCTCGCTTAGCTACATCGGTAAGAGCGCTTAATTGCCCGCGCGTCTGTACGCGACTCTGTGAAAGAGAGCGTGCGCGCCGCGGTTCGCTTCCCGAAAAGTGCCATATGGCTATTTCAGAGATTCAAGTCTTGGGCTAGCACGGTCCGTCCACGGGGACCTAAATGCCGTGGCGACACTAATCGTCTTTGAAATGGCAGTGTCGTTAACTTGTAACAACGTAACAGCTAGTCGGTACTCGGTAGGTCTACATCGGAAGCTTTCAGAAAGCTTAATTCAACGCAGCAGAAGGTGGATCTCAAAAGCATTGAATTAATGTACAGAAGCGCGGTGCCCGCATATCTCCACTTGTGGTCGAACGCAACAATTGCCGACCGAAGTCTTTTGTTTTTAAAAAGCTCCAGAATGGTCTTTCATCACTTCTTCGTTTCATCTCTAGATCTGTGAGCCTTCCTGAGCGTGTATATAGGGACTTAAATGTAGGCCTACCTCGATCGATCGTCTCTTCTGCAGTCATCCACTTAATTCAGACAATATAATTTCACACAAAGCCTGAACTATAAATCCTACTTAGCCTATGCGAACGAAATCGTGTCCTGCACTATAACTGCTGGACCGCATTATGACCACGGTTTATCTGATGCCATCACAATCGCCCTCAATCTTAGCAACCACGCTGTCTACCATCGTATCATCTCCCCTATTCTGACCTGGCACCAAAACAAAACCAACAATTACGTCTTGCTCTTAAGGATTTCATTTCACATCTATCTCCTTTGCATAATCTTGTCTCTAACCGATGCAGTTCCTCTGTGTCACAGAAGTTCTGCGTCACTGGGAAATTTCGAAGATTTTGTTATACAATTATGACACGTAGTGATAGGAACATTTTAGAGCTCCCTGATCGACGTAGAATTAGTATAGTCCCTATATATACCGGTACGTCTGCCCACAGACGAGGCCATAAATACGAGACGAATGTGACCTCCACTCCTGCAACATTAAGCCGTCCAAGAAAAATTTAACCCTGCAGTAGCGGCGCTAGGGGGGCTATGGGGCTAAGCCTCCCTAAAAAAGGCCATCCATTTTTCTCCATGAAAAATGAAACATTTGGGCGATTTTCCCTCCTCTATAGCCCCCCCAAAATTAAGCGTAAGGCACGCACTAGATTTGCCAGCCAGTTTTGCGGATATGCAAAAGGACCGTTTTAGAAGATTTCGACCAAAATTGATGACTAAAAAAAGGTCGTCAGAATTTTTGACGGCAGAAATGGAAAATTTTCATGAGATTTTGGCCAATGACTAAAAAAGGTATTTGACGGCAGAAAATGAAAATTTTTCGACTCCCCCCCCAAAAAACCTGAAATCCTGGCGCCGCCACTGCCCAAATGAAGAGAGCCCGGGACTAGAAACCGAATTGCTGGAGCTAATGTAGCGGACTGGAGAAAAGCCGCTGCAAACCCCACTCAGCTATCGTCAGGATGGCCTCCAGCGATCAGTTGGAGAGGGGTCTGTCCATATGTCACGAGTGTCGTTTCAGAGGGAAACGCAAGTTCGCCTTCGTGGTCTTTCAAATTCAAAGGTTAGCAGTTCTTTCCGATCGAATCGCCCCAACTCACAGATCAAGACGATGTCCAAAACAGAAGACGATTTATTCATAGGCCTAATTGCACTGCTGGATCGTCACACCGTCGTCACACCGTCGTCACACGGTCGTCACACGTCGTCGTGCGTGCCGCCGCCTTACTCTCTCAACTCTATGACTGTCTACTCAGCGACTATCACTGCTGGCTACCCGAGACTGGCTGCTCTTCTCGACTGACCGAGACTGACTTCGAATGACTGCCTGAGACTGACTGACTGACTGCCCTTCTACCTTCTGCCTCCCTTATAATTATATACCCGTCCAAAGATCGAAGACGGGAAACGAAGAGGCCAGCCTCCAGCGAAGAGGCAGGCCTTCAAAAGAGGCAAAAGGCGGGAAACGAAGAGGCTGGCCTCCAAAAGACAATGGGGCACCCTAAATTTTCGTCCCTCTAACATCTGATGCTAGGCCAACTTAATTAGCTGATAACGGTGTAGGCCTAATTATTATTTTTACAATGGTTTCATTAGTCTCAATTTATATAGGTTACAAATGGCATAATTTGCAATAGGGACTGTTTGCAGATATTTAAATTTTACTTGGACTTGGCGAGGCACGGTCGCACAGAATCTGGACGACGGTTGAGTGACGTGAGAGGAGGCTGAGAGGATTAATTGTGGAGGACAGAGTGATGTTGAGAAGCTGTTTCGTTACTTGACCCGTTACTTGTTACTTGACCCGCTGCCTATCGATTTTGTTTTGATTGAGCGCCTGTGAATAAGCTGGTTCCCGCGACTTGTCTTTTGTGGGCGCTGTAGAAGTCTCGAGATTACGATTACGATTTCGCCCGATGGGCTGTCACCGCGTGTGTGGAAGGTCTAAGGTAATGTAGGATTGTAGGTTCATTAACTTCTGCAGAAGTGAAATTAGGCCTAGACTATTAATTATGGTTTCGCAAATGCGAAAAGATAGGTAGGCTACCCCTTCCCTGTATAGGCCTTACGTGTGTCACAATAAATCAAACTGATCTTGTAAGGTATAAACAATTGCCTCAGATGGAGCAGTTGAGCAATCTGCGGAGGAGTTGAAATCAGAAGTGGCTTCAGTTAATTTCCTAGATTTTAGGCCTACATAATTTGCATGGCTCGTTTATCAACGATAGACAGCCTGCATCGGACGAAATGGGTTTCAAACGCTAACGTAATCGGCCTATTAGTAAAGTAGGACCAAGGAGCTCGTAAGTTTGGTAATGTAACAAACGAAAAATATCCCATTCCAGAAAACTGGAGCGATCACAGCGATTAAATGATGCTGCTGAGAGGAAGTTCTGACCAAATCACCATGCGATTATTACACAATGCTGCCATGGTGACACGTCATCTATAGTATCACAGTATTATAATCATTCTACGAGACGAAATAATTCTACGAAATCACAATGCATTAATTATGACAAGAGGTTGCCATGGCAGCATGTCGTTTATGAAATCACAATGCAATTATTTCCAGAGTTCAGACCTAAAAGAGAATTTGAATAATTATACCTCATGTGGGTAACTATGGTAACCGTTCTCTATTAATTAAATCACAATGCAATTGTTGCATGAGGTTGACACTACAAAATTATCTTCTATGAAATCGCAACACAATTGTTTCCATAGTTAAGATAGATATATAGGTTGCTAAGGCAATTTCGATAGGCCTTCTATTCTATGGGATCACAATGCAATTTCTACAGGAGGTTTCTAAGGTAATAATTTATATCTTTCACGAAATTACAATGCAATTGTTCCACCAAATTTTAGATGGGTTGCTAAGGCAGTATAGGCTATATATGTTTCCAGATGCTAAGTGGGTTGCTAAGGCAGTATATATATATATATATATATATATATTAACTTCTCGGAGGTTCTCTGTGGTTGGTCCAACAACCTGGAATGGGCTTCCCTTGACTATGCGACACATCCCAAGCTGTTCAATTTCACAAACTAGCTGTTGAAGGCTGTTTTTCTTCGCTTGATCTCGGCCTGGACTGCGCCCGGGAGCGCCTCTGAGTAGCTATACCTTTAAGGGGCGCTATATAAATTCTGATTGCTTGATTGATTGTATACAAAAGGAGGATGATAAGGAGGAAGAGGAGGAGGAGAAGGCGTCTAAGAACGTTGCTGCTGCTGCTGCTGCTGCTGCTGCTGCTGCTGCTGCTGCTGCTGCTGCTGCTGCTGCTGCTGCTGCTGCTGCTGCTGCTGCTGAAACCGTTGATTCCTCCGATGCATTGGGTCTCAGATGTAGTAGAGTGAAGCCTAAGTGCCATCGTATACACGCAATTATTGACGGC
Source organism: Lumbricus terrestris (assembly GCA_949752735.1). NCBI lineage: Eukaryota > Metazoa > Annelida > Clitellata > Crassiclitellata > Lumbricidae > Lumbricus > Lumbricus terrestris. Next base: position 27,696,220 of record OX457039.1, read on the forward strand.
AGAATAAGGCACAAAGGTTAAGCACCGTGCACACACACACACACACACACACACACACACACACACACACACACACACACACACACACACACACACACACACACACACACACACACACACACACACACACACACACACACACACACACACACACACACACACACACACACACACGCACACGCACACACGCACACACACACACACACACGTACTGCTCTAATACCGGTACAGACATTTTGGAACCAATGACATATAGACACTTCTACATGTAATTTATCTGCATGCCAATACTGCAGGCAAATTGTACCTGTGTTCTATAGTTGCACGGTTATATTTACATGTGTTTGCATATATTATGTACAATAATATAATGCGTAGGTTTATAATAATTATTCTATGTAGGTGTTCATTCGTTTTCATGTACTGTCATGTATACATTCTATTTGCCATCGTGTCGATGCCTAAATAGGTGCAGGGTTACTGGGGCAGACCCAGAAGAAATTCTGTCAAAATCTTGAAATCCATTGTTTAGATTGTCGGAGATTATTGTGATCATTGATGGCAGATCCGACCTCCCAGCTCTTTTTCAAAACCTCTCATAGGCCTATAAGCAATTGAAGGATTCTGGGAGGGTCATGACTAGTTCAAAATGATTTTGTAGACTAAAGTGTAAGAGTTTGTAAAGAGTATCGTTTTTGCATTCCTGAAGTGCATATGATCATTCTAATTCATTTAAATTCATTTGTTTTCGTGTAGGGTCTACCATATACTAAGAGCATTATATTTTCGTGTAGGTTATTGTTGTTAATCTCTACAATTTTCTGCCCCAGCTCCGTTTTTATTAGTATACGGATAATGGCTGCACTTTAATATCATTGAAACGACCAGTGACCAACCGATCACCACTGAGGTGATGACCAATCAACTCGATTGGAGGTAAGGGACTTGCCCACAGAATATCTGTGTAGAGTGATGACGATATAAAACTATGACAGGAAATCAAGTTGAAAACAGGAAACGGAAGTAGAAAGGAATGCGGAAGTGTACGAAAACGAAGACGGAATTAAGAGGAACGAGAGAGAGAGAGACAGATATAGAGACAGAGACAGAGAGAGACAGAGAGACAGAGAGAGACAGAGAGAGAGAGAGAGAGAGAGAGAGAGAGAGAGAGAGAGAGAGAGAGAGGAGGGGGCGGAAAGTTAAGCAATAGAACAAGGAAATCCTATTTGAAGGAGAAAGGTAGAGGTCCGACAAATAATAATTAGCCTATCTGATAAAGAATTTAGCGAAGACGGGAAATCGGTTGCCACATGCAGACTCGATGACCAAAAAGGTCTTTGTCTTCTTTTGTCTTCTTGAACGCTTCATTAAGACTCATCCTTCAGGGTCGCAACAAATTTAAAAAAAACAATCTCGTTACAGCGACACATACACATGGACGATCGACACACACAAACACACACACGCACACACACACACAAACACACACACACAAACACACACACGCACACGCACACACACACATATGTATGCATGCTAATGGCAGCAGTTACACGCATTTTTTTTATGTCAGCCTGTGCTCTGTCCTGGGCACGACGTTAAACTGCATCCATCCTCCGCCACAGGGAACCAACAATGTCCCTGTGCCGGTCCTAAGTCCGGACAAATAGAGGAAGGTTTGCCAGATGGGTGGAGATACACTGGCAGTAAAAGACCAAGATGATTGAAATCCGCAAAAACCACGGCACACGTGACATAGCGACCCAGATGCTTCAAGGTGTCATGATGTGGAGCTGACAACAAACAGACAGGCCGGTCAGGACAGACCGGTGGAGAGAGTCGGGGGAGAGCGTGGGGCATATACGGGCATTGAACCAGGTTGTCCTTCATGCCTCTCTTCCATATTCCCTTCAATCAGACAAGGTGGTCTAGCTGCTCCAAGATGTTAATGGTGTGGATCGAGCAGACCTGCTGACCGGACCTGTTGAAGCTGGGCAGCATGATCGACGCGAGACAGACTCAGACAGAGAGTGGCGTCGGACTCCTACGGGCATTGAGCCTAAGGATATTGATGATGATGTGCTCTGTTTACTCATTAACTGATTTTTGTCACATTGGACTTCTGTCAATATCTGATCAGCCTCCCTATGCATATATATATATATATATATAATATATATATATATACATATATAGGTCAACAACATCTTATGATAGTAGGCCGTGCTGTAGCCCACCGCTAGTCTACATGTAACTGCCGGACTGTAACAGGGACAGATACCTGTAGCACGTAGGTCTAAAGGACTGCAGCGTTGCCCATATTCGTGCCTTTAGTCCGTGTGTCCGCTTATACCTGTGAGAGCCCTTGTTAAGATCTATTGTCGATTAGAGAGTCTTGATCTTCAGGCTTTACGCCTCCGACGAATCGACGATCATAGTCAACTGACCACCGGCAACTGCAGGCGTGTTGGCGGTTATTACATTGTCGACTGTTGAAGCCAAGTCGCGTTGCACTTGTCGAGTAATTCTCGGATGAAGGCTTATCGAGAGATTTCGTCAGCTCACGTATAGAAGCATGAAAGGCAATTAAATTCTAGACGACAGTTTTTTTGTATTTTAGATGAGTAATAATTAATTTCTGTTTGATCGCATGCACGTGTTTATTCATAATATTGCGTCGATTAAAAGAGTCAATTAAATCGGAAGTGCTTTTGAGGTAGGTTATATTCATCGAATATGTTTTGTAATGTTGATTGATGTTTCTCATAACTGCCTTTCACACCCAATATGCTGGAGTTCACGAGGTTAAGGACACTACTATATATGTGCACTAAACTTGCAAATGCTGAAGCGTGACAGCTGAGACACGTGCGACGCAACAACTAAGACTAAGACTATAGCAACAATAGAAACAATGAAGAATATAATAATATAGATGATCGGATTACAATGATGATGATGATGATGATGATGATGATGATGATGATGATGATGATGATGATGGTGGTGGTGGTGGTGATGATGATGATGATGATGATGATGATGATGATGATGATGATGATGGTGATGGTGATGGTGATGGTGATGGTGATGGTGATGGTGACGACGACGACGACGACGACGACGACGACGACGATGACGATGACGATGACGATGACGATGATGATGATGATGATGATGATGATGATGATGATAGCAATAACAATAACAATAACGGTAAAATTAATAACAATAAAAATTATCTGACGGTGGAGATATTTTCTAGCCACATCACATATACAGACGTGTTTGCTCTTTAAGAACCTCAGGCAAATCTCAGATACATCCATCCGTACAAATATACAGACGAACATGCATGCAGACATGTCATACATGCATTTATACATGCATACATAATTATATACATAGGTCTGTACACATACATGCATACATATATACACAGCCTACATACAAACATGGAAACATATAGTATACAACTATACATACAAATATGCATACATACATGCATACATACATACATACATACATACATAATTACATGCATACATACATAATTACATACATCTATGCATACCATTTATTCATACATACATGTGCAGTTGTACACACGCTCACATACATGCACAATTGCACGTATAATATTTAAATACATGCATACATGCAGTCTACATACATACACAGTACACACATACATTCATATGCACATGCATACATGTTTTGTTGCATATAAAGGCCTATATTCATGCACACATGATTTCATAAATACACACTCACCTGCGTGTAGGCCTACATGTACATGTAAGCCTTGTAGAGCTTAAGTAAGCATACATATGCAAGTATGTAGGCTACGTACTATTTCTTACTGTACGCCCTACAATAATTCAGATAGAATTATTATAGGCGAGATTGAACTTGAATCTTTGGTGATAAGTAGAAGAAGTATAGATTGTGTATATGCCTATATATATATTATACATTTATAATATATATAACCTATATACCGGTATATATTATACATGTATAGTCGACCTATTATAGTAAATTAATCATTCATGTAATCTATACGTCGGAGAAACTTAACTTAAGACAGATAACAATAGGTGAGCAGCAATTAACAGTTTTGAGGAATTAATTATAGGGTGACACGAAAGTTCGTTCACCGTTTTCAAAATGCGCTATCTCAGTAACGGCTTCATATTTCTCTATAATATTTTGTCAGTGTATACATCAGTCAAATGAAAGATACTGGTACCAATTTGATTATGATCCGGTTCGTTTTCGTCATTATATACAAGAAAATGTAAAGACGACCAGTTTTGCGGGAAAACTGCCTTCATAAAATTAACACAATGAAGAAAATGTGTATACGTCTAACCTCGTATACAAGCGTGACAAAACACTGCTGTTACCTATAATATAGGACATACACAGCTATTATCGTACAGTAGGGCTTATCTCCATTTTGCTTAATGACAGCACTAGCTGACTCTATCCGGCTTGACTGTCCCAACTGCTATCGATCTCCACGCTCGTTGGAGGCGACGCTTGTGCTGACGCTTGTTCTTTGGCTCAGGATCTTTATAAACGCTTAGAGATGAAATACTCCACAAGTTCTCAAAAGGAGAGAGGTCCGGAGAGTTGGGCGGCCAATCCTTCGGCTTTATGTGTGACGGGAGGTTGTCGTCTAGTCACTTCGTCGTCACAGCTGATGAATGACAGCGTGCGCCATCCTGCTGAAATACTCCTAGGTCATTGTCAACAAATAACTTTCATTGCATGAGCCGTTGTCATTTTCTCTCTCGAACGCTGGCTTCACGATCTGCTCGAGAATGTTGGTGGTGTACGTAGTACTGCGAGTTCAGTCTGGTACCATTTGGCACAAATTGAAGTTTAGTGAGACCTCTGGCAGCCATCCCACCCCAAACCATCACCGACGGACTAAACTTCATCTGTGGAGCAGGCGGAACGAGCCTACTCTTCCAATGCTGGATAGACTCAGTGCTGTCATTAAGCACAAAGCAGACACTGTACGCTAATAGCGTACGTCTGTGTAGGCCTATGTACTGTATAGGTAACAACAGTGTTTTGTCACGCTTGTATACGAGGCTAGGCGTGTACATAGTTTCTTTATTGTGTTAAGGGGCCGTCCATAAAGTACGTCACGCTCCAGGGGGGGAGGGGGTGTAAGAAAGTGTGACAGTTTGTGACGGGGGGAGGGGTCAGGCCATGTGTGACGTCACACATTTATTTCTTAAATTCTTTATTATATTTTTTGTTCTTAGTACCTGAAATCCGACCCGGCCCGGCCAGGCGTGTCTAAAACCCGGTCTGGCGGGATAAAAGTTGATTTCCCGTCACTATCAAAGCGTTTAGGGACACACGTCACTATCAGAGGGATTAGGGATAGTATCCTAGGGTTTAGAGGGTTAGGTAAATGGTTATGTTTAAAAAAAAATCGAAAGTGTGACGTACTTTAGGGGGGGGTCCGAGATTTGTGACACTTTGTGACAGGGGGGAGGGGGGTCAAAAATGGTCAAAAATAGCGTGACGTACTTTATGGACGGCCCCTAATTTGATTAACGCAGTTTATCCGCAAAAACTGACCGTCTTTACATTTTCTTATAAATAATGGTGACAAGGGATCGCATCATAATCAAATTTGCATCAGTAGGCTATCTTTCATTTGACTGATGTATACACTGACAAAATATTATAGAGAAATATGCAGCCGTTACTGAGATAACGCATTTTGAAAACGGTGAACGAACTTTCGTGTCACCCTATATATAATATGCGGATACATGATTTGGAACACCAGAAGAATCATGGATACCACAGGCAAATAATAATAGTCATAATGATAGTAATAATGATAACAAAAACACTGTGTATTTTATGACTTAAGTCAAGTGACAGTTTGCATTCGACTGCTCGTAAACGTGCCTCATAATTAACAGTAAACTGCTTAACGACTATCGATATCACTTAATTATAGAGGTAGGCTAATAATCTGCAGTCGTACAATTCATTTGTAACAATCAAGTGAGTTGTTCACAGTCCAACTCTGATTTGAAACTTTAGCAATTCGCAGCAGAGCAATTCCATGTATCTGAGCAATTCCATGTATAATCTGAGCAATTCCATGTATAATCTGAGCATTTATGTAGCGCCCTTCACGTAACTCACGACGAGCTGCATTGGCTCCCAGTCACTCTTAGTTACTCTTGTCGTCGTTGAATTCATAACTGCAGCATGACGCCAACATCATCTTCTACCCTCACATTCCTCAAAAATTCGAAAGCTCCGAGTGGCAACATGGAATTCTTTGCATTATTATTGGGTAATTCGCTTTTTTCTATCAACCAGAATTCAGGCATTCTAAGAAGAATGGATCACATGTCACTCAGCTGCCACATCATAATGCTACATTCTGCAAGTGATTTAGGATCAGAAGCATTGGAAAATGTCGCTTCTTAGAAATATCCAGGGAAGAACTCCTGTCCTAAAGAATGCGTATATTATATGAAAGTCACCATGCATGCAGAATTTATCATTACATCATTGCATCAGTGGCAATGTTAGAATTTCTTATCAAAGTGTGACAAGCACTGAGCAGTATATAGGCATACATAATACATATATACAAACATATATATACAGTGTTATACACACATATATGTATAGGCATATATTTGTATGTATGTATGTGCGTGTGTGTCGCTTCGGATCAATGTCACCAAGCAATTGAATCATTCAGGCAATTGGAACAACACGTTCACAAAAACAAACCTTGTTTGCGTTGTGCCGATGATCTGATTTGCAATCTTGAAGACTTGAAGTGACGCTTGAGAGATAAAGTTTGATACTCTGGCATCAGCAAGTCAACGTTTGAACGATGATATACAGTCTCTTCATCTTCTCCCTCCACACGATAAAAGACAATTTACTACTCTCTGTGTACATATGTATATCGGTTGAATTGTGTTTGACTTTCAAAGCAGTTTGCATGTTGATTCTTTGCATACTTGCGCATAACAATAGCAGTTATATAATTATGGTGGTGTATTCGTGCATGTATTAAATCATATAGGTATATGGTAATTAGGCCTGCATAACAGCCATTCCAATGCATAGCTATACATTGTACCTAAACGTAATTATGTGGGCCGGGCTAAAGGAGCGGCCATTAGACTTACATATTAAGAGAATCAGGACTATCGTTAAATAGCGAAGCGTAGAAAAGTAGTGAGGTCATTTGCGGCTGGATCGCAAATTCGGAAGACGACGACTGCTACAGTACTATAGCGATCAATCTTCATGCTTTACAGGCGACAAGCTGTGAAGCTGCAACCTCTGCCCAACAGCAGATCTATACTGACATCAGAATAAAGACAACAGAAGGCTGATTGAGCTTTCCATATAGGCCTACATGTGTGGAAGTATTAATTGATTGATCGACTTCAGGTAGCCTAATAATACTCTTTTAAAAGCAGTGTCTATATTGACTGCGAATGATTGCCTAACGGTGCCTTGAGTACGGTACCGGTACATAATAATATGAAACACCGTTATAAAAATAATGATCCAAAACTTATTTTTTACCCATTTGATTCTGATCTGGTTCTGAACTGAGTCAACTGACCAGTCGACCTTGTTTTTGTCGACTTTGTTGGCTATTACGTGGTTGAATACACTGGTCTCTCTGATGCTTCTTCGGTGCGGCGCTGTGGAATTCTCATAGGCCTACTTACAACAGTCCTAATTTATTGTATTGCACTATTAAAGCCTATTTTCTGTGTTTGTTGTATGTAGCTGTTTTCGCCGTCAGAGCGAATTGATACACAATTGGTGAGCTATCTTTCGTCCGTAACTTGGGCGAACCTAGAAGGTAACAAGATGGCGGCTTCAGTTGATTCGACATTGGAACCACTTCTGACTCCAACCAGCTCCTCCTCCAGCTCTTCCACGTTCTTCTCCCTTAATCCCGCCATACAATCGCATACAATGACGACGACAACTGAACTTCCATCACTTCCACCTTCTCCAGCCGGCCAGGACATTCACACTGATAAGCCAGAAACTACACGAGTACTCGTCAGAAACCTTTCTAGAAGAGGTAAATAGTTCTCTATGAAATTATTATGGAGTGAAACTAATGCAAACGAAGCTTGAACTGTAGTGAAAATTTACGCCAGCGTAAGTGGCGATGAAGGTCACGATGCAAAACTGAACGTTGCTACTTTGAAAATTGTAATATTATACTAAGTAAATCACTTGTCGTAAAATCATAGCCAGCAATTGATTTTATACGAACAATACCGGTATCAGTAGTCGCAAAAGATACAACCGGCAACACTAAGACACACTGAGCATTAGGCTACAGAATATAATACTATTTGAAACAACTGTAACCCTATAGATACATGTAAGCAGTGTTAATAACATTAATGTCTGCAGACGCTTTGGGGATTGAATGTGCAATTTCATTGGGCCATAAACTAGAAAAATTGTAAAAGCAGAGATATATCTGCAGGGTAGATGCTATGTTACTAGAACGCTCTTGTGCATTAGTTGCATATATTTACAATCAAAAAGAACAAGCAATAGACTTTGCTGCTTGCAGTCTGTGGCTTTCCAGCTATTTGAACAATCGAGTCCGGCTACAGAATCGCATCTCCAATGTGTCTCTCTTAAGTGGCGCTATTGCCTGCAAGTTGGCGACTACAACTATAGGCCTAACTACTGGCTACTTAGGTACTAGGCTAGGCCAGTGGTTCCCAACCCGTGGCCCGCGGGCCAAAAGTGGCTCGCCAGGCCTTAAAAATGGCCCTCGTCTCTCAAAGAATTAGCAAAAATATATGAAAAATTGACAATTTGGACAGGATAGAACACATGGTTATTTTCTATTACAAATTATTTTATTTTGACGTCTATAAATAACATCAAACACTCTATTGCATTCAATTATAACAATTTTATATGCTTCTAGTTAATTAAATTTTAGCTTTGTGGCCCCCTAATATCCTTCAACTAAGAAAAAGTGGCCCTCTTGTCCTCCAACTTTAAAAAAGTGGCCCTAGAGTAAAAAAGGTTGGGAACCACTGTACTAGGCCTATATATAGAAAGCAATTTAGGCTACTATCGGATAGGGTTGTCATCAGTTAACTTAATGTTCGAAACGTATACTAATGATAATAGAAATGAAGTTATTTTCACTTAGGTCTAATCTGAGATAAGTGAATTAGATTAGACCTCTTAAGCCCTGGATCTTTTTAACCTTATTTCTTGCGACGACTTCGCCTTTAGACCCATCGGTTTCATTCAAAACCTTGGTCTACATTATGTACCGTGTATGTACCGGGTAACGTAATCTCGCAAAGGCCTATTGTACACCACAGGCGTATTTACGAAATTCCTAGGTCTAAAGTTATCTAAAACAGGTGAATGATATATTCATAATGGATGATTGATATGTGCTAGAAGGCCTATATTACAGGCCCATTAAAACACATTGATTTTTAATCTACGTCCTATTTATATAAACTTGACGAGAGATAATCACAAGAGCGATATAAGCCGCTGCACTGCTATAACTTATCTGTAATGCATACAGCCTATATTAGATGCAGTATAAGCGACGCGTAGGCTATACATGCACTGATAGTCTATGTGTGTGTGTGTGTGTGTGACAAAGTTCAGTGATGTGAAGTCATTAATTTTACAAGAAGTCTGAATAGTTGATTGATTTATAGAAACTGTGGCAGTTCAGTTGAACGCCAAAGTTCTGTCAGCTAAGATTAGAAATCTGAACAAATTAAGTGCTGCATAGATCTATAGAATCAGTTAGTAGGCCTAGTCTATCTATTTTTGCTATTCATTTGTGTACCTGTCAGTCGCTAATGACTAACTCTTCCTGCTGAGCCAGTGTTCTAAGGCAAGTGTAGCCTATCTGTCGAATTTCTTTGCATTTGACATAAACTTAAATAGGTCGAATATAATTATATTGACTTACAAACTATTTCACCCTCTATGAGTTATGAATTCAAAATTCATTTAATTTCGTAGGCCTACCAAGCATAAACTCATCTGAACAATTTCACCAAATACTGGTTATACCTTGAAAATTTTGACATATTATACCAATGATTAAAAGCCATAAATGTACAGCAACTCGGTTTCAATTTATTTTCACGAGGCGCTTATAAAGCAGTGGTTTTTCTCGCGCTTTTGATTAGCTCTCATAAAAGTTTCTCGGACGAATGATCATGGACAAAATTTTTTTGTTAATTTTATGCTAACCTCGACAGAAGTGAGCGGTGATTACCCGTATCTGAGGTTGCCGATCAAGAGAACGCAAAAATAAGTTTTAATCCTAATCGAGGTGTAAATTACTGTAGCAAATTACTGTAATAGGCCTATTAGTAGCTTATAGCACTCATTATTACGTTATGTAACGCGACATTATTGCAAAATTTAAAACCAGGTTCACTGAGAAACAAGGGAGCTCTTTCGACGTTTACGATCACCAAAGTCTCGAAGATCGAAGCCACTCAGTCGCCGATCATGGGTCGTCAGTTGTCGGTGCGAGGGAGGCCAACGCCGCCGCCTCCTTCTCCAGCTGCCTCCATCGATGTCCAGATGGCTCTACATGGCCCTGGTCGCTCACACCACGCCCCATTATCGAACCTACCATCATTTGCCGAATGCGCCAACGAAACGGAACAGAAGACTCCCCCACCTTCTCCGCCTTCTCTATCTTCGCCACCATCTCCATATTCTCCACCATCTCTATCTTCTCCACCATCTCCATATTCTCCACCTACTCCACCTTCTGCCTCAACGGAATCGGCCTCTCCTCCGTTTCCTTCGTTTGTTCCTGACTCTCCATCGGATTCTTCCGCTCCCACCATACTTCGTCATCCTCCGCTTCGCAGGCAGGGAAACGCCTACACCTCCAACTCCAAGTACTCCCACTTCCACTCGGGTCTGAAGCGCATCCGACAGTCGGTCGAGGATCAGATCAGCGCGAAGGTCCTGCGTCAGAGCATCGATTCCGGATCGCCGGAAGTCTTCTTCCCTTCAGCTGACACCCGACTGGGACGATCAGACCGCACTCGCGGATCCAAATCATCCGCTGCCTCTCAGTCGGACATCTTCAACCTCTGTGAGAAGGACTCGGCCGACATCAGTAGGACTCAGTTGCGAGAGGTCGCCAGGAGAGGGCGGCTGTTCGCCAAGCGAAAGAAGATCCGTCTCGTACATCAGACGGGAGAATGCAACATTCAGTACGTCAACGTCGATAAGAGAGGAGCGCGATTCCTGCTCGATATATTCACGACACTCGTCGCTTTACCCTGGCGCTATAACATCTGCGTCTATCTCGTCTCCTTCCTGTCCACCTGGCTCCTGTTCGCACTCGTCTGGTGGGCGCTTCACACGATCTACGGAGTCGACGAGGAAGGTAATCCATGTGTGCAGGGAGTGCATAGCTTCACGACGGCTTTTCTCTACTCAATTGAGACACAGCACACCATCGGATATGGCAGCAGGTAACACATCTGGAATTCACTTACTTATTAAATGTAGGTCGGTTGTTGTTAAGAATTAAACTCATTGCCTGTCATCAGTATTCGTGATTATTGTCGGAAGTGACACGTTGGTTATCGTTCGTCTTTTCTTCATGACCAACAATTCTGCAGACTATCATTATATACATTACATGTTTTAAAATAATTATAACATTGCGTGAAATATCTGAACAAATGAAGTCTTTCTAATATAGTTTCTACCAAAAGCCAACGAGCTGTCCCCAGTAAAAGTAAATAACTGAGGTAAAGTATAAAAGGAATAGACTATCTGTCTTATATATTGTGCATGATATTTTAATAACTAGGCTAATATAGATCTATATTGTACATCAGGTACATAACGGATCGCTGTCCACCTGCCGTCTGCATGCTCATCCTTCAGTCGGTCTTCGGTGCAGTCATGCAGTGCGTCGTCACTGGAATCGTCTTCGCCAAACTCGCTCGACCGAATCGTCGAGCGGAGACGATCATGTTTTCGAAGAAGGCGGTCATCCGACGCGACCGTGACGACACGCTCTGCTTCGTGTTCCGCGTCGGTGACATGCGCAGTTCGCAGCTGATCGGCGTCAACATCCACACGGTGCTCGTCCACAAGCACATCAACAGCGAGAAGAGCACCATCCACCTGGAGCAGGAGTGCCTCCGAACGACCACCGAGGCCAACCGACGACGTCACCACGACGACGACGATGACTCCGCTGGGTTCTACTTCCTCGCCTGGCCGATCAAGGTCATTCACCGGATCGACGAGAGAAGTCCACTGTGGAACCTCTCGCCCAACGACCTTCTCGTTGCCAGCTTCGAGATCGTTGTCGTGCTTGAGGCGACCTGCGAAGCGACCGGGGCGACGATCCAGGTGAGGACGTCCTACCTTCCGAGCGAGATCCTCTGGGGACACTGCCTCGTTTCGCTGCTCACTTGCCAGAAGGACAACGGACGGTTCAAGGTCGACTACTCGCAGTTCCATCAAGTGACGCCGGTCTACACGCCGGAGGTTAGCGCGTGCGATCTGTCGGAGAACAAACATCTCTACAGACAACCGACGGATTCCGTTGAGATTATCGACGAGACGATGATGATGATGACGACGACGTCCTTCAATACGGAACAACGACAAAACAATAACAACAACAACAACAGCGTCAACTATAAAATCCTCACACCGATTTCTTCGTCTCCTGTCTAGGTTGAAGAAATTGCAGACACATGCACATTCACGGCACATATCACAAGGGTCAGTCAGCGTGTAGGCCTAAGTGTAGGTCACGTATGACCCAATATTAATGTATGATAAGTTATCCAGCTGACATCGGTTGTGATAATAACACTAATTAAGTGTCATCTGATCTGTCATATGATTTTAAACGGGTTTCTACCTTTTAAACATGCCATTGGAAAAACATGATGGAGTCTCTTTCGCCCGTTGCCGAATTTAGGGGTTTGCAGGTTCAACCCCCAATTAAGTAATTTCCGAAAATCACCAAATGCCAAGCGACTTGTAATAACGTCGTAAAAGTTTGAAGATCACTTTTTGCTATTTGAGATGTATTTTAATCGTTGATTTGCTCTTAAATTCATTCTTGAATAGAAGGTGACGGTTGTATCAATTGCGTCAGTTTTCTATAAGAGATGTATGCGGTTTAATACGCGTTTCATTAGCAGCAATAATTCAACTTCATAAGCTTTATTCTGCTCCCAGCTCCTGTCAATGTTCACTCCGCTTGCAGCGTCTTCACAAGGACTCCATTGGTACAACAGTAGCCGCGAATGAACAATATGAAACTATTTTGCAATAGAGTTTATGTCGACATTTTATGATGACCTGAGATGATGATCACATGCTGTTTTGAAGTAATGGATTGTATTCTTGTAACCGAAAACTAATTTGGCAGTCTCAATACCATATCACAGCAGCCAAAGAGTCTACTCAAAGATACACGCAGGCATGTTCAAAGGGAAACTCGGAAATATTCGAAGAGAAACTTGGCCATATTCAAAGGTCGACTACTCGCAGATCCTTAGAACATGACTTGGTCATGTTTTAAGGGAACTATCGACATTATAGTATGCTGCGTTAGGTCTACTACAGATTCAAAATGATGCAGAAGTTGA
>OX457039.1:27714919-27739919 GCA_949752735.1 Lumbricus terrestris
GGTCGACGCCGTCGTCTACCGCTCTCCCATCTTCAAGGTCTTTCCAAGTTCTGTGATTCAGGTGGTCGACAACTACCGCTACACCCTCAGAGTCTACGCGCACCTCGGCCTACCGCGTCGACGCCAGCCGAGGTCCTTCGAGGATCGAGCGGACACCCTGCTCGTCCTGCTCATCAGGGAGTGTCCCCATCTTGAGACGCTCGTCATCAGAGACCGCGTGTCGACGGCCACGCTGGTCGTCATAGCAACCGAATCACCGAAGACGCTGACGAGGCTCATGGTCCGCAGGAATGCGGTCATCGTCCGCTGCGACTGGCCACGGTCGAAGGATTGGACGGACGACTTCCACGCTCAGCTGCGCTCGGCGTCACGCTCCTACGACGCCGTCGAAGTGGAACTGAGGAAACGTTTCGGTTCGTCGTGGAAGATGCTGTCCGACCGCGAATTTCAGGACATACGACTTTGAAGCTGATGACGATTACATTTGTGGGGCGCGGTGGAGTAGTGGGGGCGTCGTTGCCTTGAAGCCGGAAGTTTAGAGGTTCGAATCCACCTCAAGTCGTCGCGTAGGGACCTTGGACAAGTCCTTCACTCGCAATTGCTCAGTGCTTTGGCGTGAAACTCCGATGCAGTGTCCGCTCTGCAGTCGGGAGCGCCTCTGAGTAAAGAGAGCTTGAAAGGGCTCTATAACAAGTGCACATACATACATTTGAACGCTTCTCTGTTCCCATAATGGGATACATGTGTGACAACAGTGTGAGTGTAGGCCTACGTTGCATTGCAGTGTGTACATCAGCTGTCTGCAGTCATTTCCATTGGAGTCAGTGGCGTAGCCAGGAATTTACGATGGGGGGGGGGAGTTTTATGGCCTGAGCGGATACCCTTTCTGACAACAACCCAACAGTATTACAGTAAATAAAAAGGGAATAAAGTAACAAAGGGAATAAAGTAAGAAAAACAATTGTTACTACAAGCAATTGTTTGTTTTTTTCTTGTTTAAGTGGATAAATAACCCTTAAAAAACTTTTTCCTATGCCAATGGGGTTTTAACCCCCGAAACCTCCTTTGTCCCTACGCCATTGAGTGGAATCTACAAATATGATGGGTGGGCTTGGGGAATGGGGGGAAGTTTAAAGTGCGTTTTGGACATAAACTGGTGAATTTTGTCGGATACAATAAGTTGGCCATAGTGGGGGCTGTTGACAGCCTGTTGTTCTCCTAATCAAGGTGGGGTGGGTTACACGCCACTGGAGGTCAGTGCAGCCGCTAATTAGGCGGTTATAGGCTGCTGCAGCTTCATTTTTTCCGCTCATCTTGTGTCTTTAGATAAAGAATTGCGCTGTTAGAGAGCTAGCTTGGACAAACTAAATGTCTACAAGTTTTGGACTAGAAAATTTAAATCTGTAGGCGTCATAATAAAAAAGGATCTAGGACTATAGTTTATGTCAAGAATGGTTACTGCTTATGTATAGCTCTGAATAAGCCTGCTGCTGTAAATCGTCGAGTCGAGACACCGTAATTTTGAGCTATCGGTGATTATCTCGTCATGTGCCGCATGTGCTTAGTCTGGAAGCGCATTCCCCGATTATAGGTAACCCTGCAGCTGGAAATCTCAACCCCTATAAATTAATTCATCAGCGGCTGCCAGGCCTTTTAGAGCTGCTGCTCAATGCATGTCTGCGTGCTTTGCAGTTGTCTGCTTTTTCCGTATATGCCTCTCGAATGCAAACATGCAAACGACAGTGGCCTATTTGCGCGAGCAGCTTGAGCATGCAGCATGCAGGTCATGGCTTTGAAAGTTAGCTCAATGTTCATGACAACATTGGTATTTGTTTACCCGCAGTGTTGCAGACTAGTATTTATAAGGTACATGTATGACACATTACGGCTGCATAGCTTCACTGGATGGTGCTAGTCCAGGCTTCATGCGAGACTGCATACTATAACCTACATTTAGCATTAGCAGCTGCCTGGACATCACAGCGCGTGCATCTTATAAATCTTACCAACTTGAAGCCATGGCATGAAGCTGCAGCTAAGCGGTGAGTCATAACGTTGGAATCTATCAGCATTTTTTTTATCTGTCTGCTAGAGTTGAATTGTTGCGATGTGTTATACAGAAACGAAAGTGCATTCGAAACTCTCCTAAATAACAACACTTCAATGTAACTTCATGCCAAAGACAATTAAAGCGGTTTCAGTGGAGGTGCGTGTGGTAACGATCGATACAGAATATACATGTAGGCTAAGTCAATTTGTTGGCGTACACAATCTTGTATCGGATACCTAGGAAAAACAACTTACCACACGTGGCGACAAGAAGAAGAAGAAGAAGAGGAGGAAGAAGAAGAAGAAGAAGAAGAAGAAGAAGAAGAGGAAGAAGAAGAAGAAGAAGAAGAAGAAGAAGAGGAAGAAGAAGTGGATGATGAAGAGGAAGAGGAAGAAGAAGATCTTCTGAGATAAGATAAGCTCGAGAAGGCTGACAATTGGAGGACAAAATCTTTCAGAGGAAGAGGTGTCAGGATTTTCTGGCAATACTATAGGGCCTAATATTATGGCATCGATGTGTAATACTTAGTTGGAGCAGATCGAGGTGGCTCTGCGTTGCCAGATCAAGACCTACGCTGTTTGTCAAAAGTCACTCGGAATCGTGGAAACTATACAACCGATCCATAAAATGCAGAGACATAGGAAGTTCCCAGTTGCCAGCTGAGCTACATGTGGGATGGATAGCACTGAATGTTTGGAATCCGTTCATACCTAACGCGTATTTCAGCTGCTTAGCTTACTTATTAAAAGTAATTTTAATTGGTATATTTTAATTTATTATCATTATGACATTTACTATGCCCCTCATATGGAAATCAGCGAAAAACATTATCTCATGCTATTATTCCGAGTGAAGTATGAACTGAACAAGCAGACATCGAAAGCAAATGTTATTTCAGCCGTTTTTTGCTCTGAGATATTAGTTGATTGCACGACGGACAATTCTGTTCCTTCCAATTCTACTTCTTGTAGACTATTCCTAATTTCCTAAATACGTGCAGATCTAAATGTCCGAATTCACGACTTTTTTGTTATCAAGTTTCAAGTAGGCCCACAGATTTGTCTTAATGCCCGCACGCATATGAACCGTATACGGCTGTATACATAAGTCGCGTCTTTATTGCAAACGACATGCTATAATTTTCCATACCTTTTCCAGCGTCCCAATTGCTAGTCTCGAGTCATCAGTCCTTACACCATTCAGTGTCCAAGGCAATAAGTGAGCAAAGATTCGGAAATGTGTCGAGGATGCCTAAATGACCAACAAGCTACCAGTCTGCAACTCTGCTCATGGCATTTGGTGTCTTTTACGTTGGCTATTTAAGCCAGAAGGGACATCAAATTATAGCATCGGGTAGACCTATAATAGCCCATGCATTTCTATAGGCTATGTTTGAATCTGTAGGCCAGTTTATGTCCGTAGGCCCATGCATGCATTGCATGTTGTAACCTATAGTAAGCTACTTCTAAGATAGGCCTAAACTCTAAGGTGAGACACTATAGAGTATAGACTCTTGAATAGAAGTCGATAACAACTACGGGCATGTTTTTATGTAAATAGTATTCGATTTATTGGAAAAGTAGCCTGTGGCAGACACCGTCATACTCGTAGAACCTGGTTGATAGTAAACACAGCATGCACAAGAAAACGCTGCCTCTAGTTTATGGCAAAGACTGCAATCAGTGTATCACTGATTTCTTATATGTACTTAAACTGTACATGTCATATATAATTATATATATTCGTTTTATGGAGTTCTTGCTGGCATACCGCAGCCAGTTACAACAGTCATGTCGAAGTCTTTCTCTGCATGCAAAAACAGTTGATGTTTAAGTCAATATAAGCTGTTTATGCAAATATCACTCCCACTGTTAAATAGTAAACTGTAAAACTTTAACATTCAGCGCAGTAACTGTCGGTTGCTTTGAGGACAATCAACTGTAGATTGAGGACAATCAACTGTAGATTGAGGACAATCAACTGTAGATTGAGGACAATCAACTGTAGATTGATAGCAACCAGCTGTAGGCTAAACAGTTTCTGATACGAATGAAATCCGATAACAAAAGCAAAAAGTTGTTTGTTTCTGCTGGTGACATCAAGCATATCGATCGACTTCTTTAGAACACCATCAGCTGCCTACTTTTCAAATTAGTTTCATTCAAAGCCAAACTACTGCTAGAGTTCATCACAGCCATCACACTAGAGGGAGCCACAAGTCAAATATTGGAGTAAAAACTCTTGACGCAAGGAATTGCAAGGATAGACGCTCGTGGTTATAATAACATCCCAATCAAAACTCACGATAATAATGGAAGAATAGTCTTAAAACGTCACGCCTGGGAAGTCAAGTGTTTCGGAAAGCCGCATTAAATAAATTTCATTCTCGTCTTACAACATTAGAGCCTCAACGCTTAATATACCTACCTATAGACCCTATAATTATATAAAAGTGGCAGACAATAATATTGCGCCTATTCTGTACAATAGCAGGTCCACTATTTCAATATCGGCATCATGCCATTTCACTATTAATTTCAATATGTCAATAAACCTATTATCAATCCCAGTAGGCCTAACTGTATCATTTCTAAAAAATACGAAAGCATGTTCAGATGTCACATGCAGGATTAATATCCAATAGGCGTGACACACATAAGCAAACGCAAATGCCACGATACAAAGTCAATTGATCAAATCAAGGTGTAAGTGGACATAAGGGAAAACGCGGTGAGTTATTATTTTGTGTACAAGAGTTACACACGTTCGTATAATTAATCACCCGTCAATTGGATGCATTTGGATGTATTTGCAATGGAAGCAATAAGAGAAGCGGTGCAAATTAATTTAAGAGTTTTCTCAAGTGGGATTGGCTGCGTCTGTGGGTTCGGCCTCTAATTGACCTTGGATGTCCGACGACGATTTGGTGTCTTTCGGAGAGGACTCCGGAGTCTCGTTGATGACGTCATCGATGGGGCTGATGTTGGTTGCAGAAGGTGGAGGACTGACGTCATCAATGGGACTGATGTTGGCTGCGGAAGGTGGCGGACTGACGAGGATCTTGCTCAAGAACCATTCGCGGTTCTGTTCGATTGTATCGAGAATGTCGTTGCAGTAAGGATGAACGAGATCCGCCCAAGTTTCCCACAACGGATGAGCGATGAAGTCAATGAAGCCGACCTAAACAAACAATGAAACCGACCTAAACAAACAATGAAACCGACCTAAACAAATAATGAAACCCACCTAAACAAATAATGAAACCCACCTAAACAAATAATGAAACCGACCTAAACAAACAATGAAACCGACCTAAACAAATAATGAAACCCACCTAAACAAATAATGAAACCCACCTAAACAAATAATGAAACCGACCTAAACAAACAATGAAACCGACCTAAACAAATAATGAAACCCACCTAAACAAATAATGAAGCCGACCTAAACAAACAATGAAACCGACCTAAACAAACAATGAAACCGACCTAAACAAATAATGAAACCCACCTAAACAAATAATGAAACCCACCTAAACAAATAATGAAACCGACCTAAACAAACAATGAAACCGACCTAAACAAATAATGAAACCCACCTAAACAAATAATGAAACCCACCTAAACAAATAATGAAACCGACCTAAACAAACAATGAAACCGACCTAAACAAATAATGAAACCCACCTAAACAAATAATGAAACCCACCTAAACAAATAATGAAACCGACCTAAACAAACAATGAAACCGACCTAAACAAATAATGAAACCCACCTAAACAAATAATGAAACCCACCTAAACAAATAATGAAACCGACCTAAACAAACAATGAAACCGACCTAAACAAATAATGAAACCCACCTAAACAAATAATGAAACCCACCTAAACAAATAATGAAACCCACCTAAACAAATAATGAAACCGACCTAAACAAACAATGAAACCGACCTAAACAAATAATGAAACCCACCTAAACAAATAATGAAGCCGACCTAAACAAACAATGAAACCGACCTAAACAAACAATGAAACCGACCTAAACAAATAATGAAACCCACCTAAACAAATAATGAAACCCACCTAAACAAATAATGAAACCGACCTAAACAAACAATGAAACCGACCTAAACAAACAATGAAACCGACCTAAACAAATAATGAAACCCACCTAAACAAATAATGAAACCCACCTAAACAAATAATGAAACCGACCTAAACATACAATGAAACCGACCTAAACAAATAATGAAACCCACCTAAACAAATAATGAAACCCACCTAAACAAATAATGAAACCGACCTAAACAAACAATGAAACCGACCTAAACAAATAATGAAACCCACCTAAACAAATAATGAAGCCGACCTAAACAAACAATGAAACCGACCTAAACAAACAATGAAACCGACCTAAACAAATAATGAAACCCACCTAAACAAATAATGAAACCCACCTAAACAAATAATGAAACCGACCTAAACAAACAATGAAACCGACCTAAACAAATAATGAAACCCACCTAAACAAATAATGAAACCCACCTAAACAAATAATGAAACCGACCTAAACAAACAATGAAACCGACCTAAACAAAAAACAAACAATGAAACCGACCTAAACAAATAATGAAACCCACCTAAACAAATAATGAAGCCGACCTAAACAAACAATGAAACCGACCTAAACAAACAATGAAACCGACCTAAACAAATAATGAAACCCACCTAAACAAATAATGAAACCCACCTAAACAAATAATGAAACCGACCTAAACAAACAATGAAACCGACCTAAACAAATAATGAAACCCACCTAAACAAATAATGAAACCCACCTAAACAAATAATGAAACCGACCTAAACAAACAATGAAACCGACCTAAACAAATAATGAAACCCACCTAAACAGATAATGAAACCCACCTAAACAAATAATGAAACCGACCTAAACAAACAATGAAACCGACCTAAAGAAATAATGAAACCCACCCAAACAAATAATGAAACCCACCTAAACAAATAATGAAACCCACCTAAACAAATAATGAAACCGACCTAAACAAACAATGAAACCAAACTAAACAAATAATGAAACCCACCTAAACAAATAATGAAGCCGACCTAAACAAACAATGAAACCGACCTAAACAAATAATGAAACCCACCTAAACAAATAATGAAACCCACCTAAACAAATAATGAAACCCACCTAAACAAATAATGAAACCCACCTAAACAAATAATGAAACCCACCTAAACAAATAATGAAACCGACCTAAACAAACAATGAAACCGACCTAAACAAACAATGAAACCGACCTAAACAAATAATGAAACCCACCTAAACAAATAATGAAACCCACCTAAACAAATAATGAAACCGACCTAAACAAACAATGAAACCGACCTAAACAAACAATGAAACCGACCTAAACAAATAATGAAACCCACCTAAACAAATAATGAAACCGACCTAAACAAACAATGAAACCGACCTAAACAAATAATGAAACCCACCTAAACAAATAATGAAACCCACCTAAACAAATAATGAAACCGACCTAAACAAACAATGAAACCGACCTAAACAAATAATGAAACCCACCTAAACAAATAATGAAACCCACCTAAACAAATAATGAAACCGACCTAAACAAACAATGAAACCGACCTAAACAAATAATGAAACCCACCTAAACAAATAATGAAACCCACCTAAACAAATAATGAAACCGACCTAAACAAACAATGAAACCGACCTAAACAAATAATGAAACCCACCCAAACAAATAATGAAACCCACCTAAACAAATAATGAAACCCACCTAAACAAATAATGAAACCGACCTAAACAAACAATGAAACCGACCTAAACAAATAATGAAACCCACCTAAACAAATAATGAAGCCGACCTAAACAAACAATGAAACCGACCTAAACAAACAATGAAACCGACCTAAACAAATAATGAAACCCACCTAAACAAATAATGAAACCCACCTAAACAAATAATGAAACCGACCTAAACAAACAATGAAACCGACCTAAACAAACAATGAAACCGACCTAAACAAATAATGAAACCCACCTAAACAAATAATGAAACCCACCTAAACAAATAATGAAACCGACCTAAACAAACAATGAAACCGACCTAAACAAATAATGAAACCCACCTAAACAAATAATGAAACCCACCTAAACAAATAATGAAACCGACCTAAACAAACAATGAAACCGACCTAAACAAATAATGAAACCCACCTAAACAAATAATGAAGCCGACCTAAACAAACAATGAAACCGACCTAAACAAACAATGAAACCCACCTAAACAAATAATGAAACCCACCTAAACAAATAATGAAACCCACCTAAACAAATAATGAAACCGACCTAAACAAACAATGAAACCGACCTAAACAAATAATGAAACCCACCTAAACAAATAATGAAACCCACCTAAACAAATAATGAAACCGACCTAAACAAGCAATGAAACCGACCTAAACAAACAATGAAACCCACCTAAACAAATAATGAAACCCACCTAAACAAATAATGAAACCCACCTAAACAAATAATGAAACCCACCTAAACAAATAATGAAACCCACCTAAACAAATAATGAAACCGACCTAAACAAACAATGAAACCGACCTAAACAAACAATGAAACCGACCTAAACAAATAATGAAACCCACCTAAACAAATAATGAAACCCACCTAAACAAATAATGAAACCGACCTAAACAAACAATGAAACCGACCTAAACAAACAATGAAACCGACCTAAACAAATAATGAAACCCACCTAAACAAATAATGAAACCGACCTAAACAAACAATGAAACCGACCTAAACAAACAATGAAACCGACCTAAACAAATAATGAAACCCACCTAAACAAATAATGAAACCGACCTAAACAAACAATGAAACCGACCTAAACAAATAATGAAACCCACCTAAACAAATAATGAAACCCACCTAAACAAATAATGAAACCGACCTAAACAAACAATGAAACCGACCTAAACAAATAATGAAACCCACCTAAACAAATAATGAAACCCACCTAAACAAATAATGAAACCCACCTAAACAAATAATGAAACCGACCTAAACAAACAATGAAACCGACCTAAACAAATAATGAAACCCACCTAAAGAAATAATGAAGCCGACCTAAACAAACAATGAAACCGACCTAAACAAATAATGAAACCGACCTAAACAAACAATGAAACCGACCTAAACAAATAATGAAACCCACCTAAACAAATAATGAAACCCACCTAAACAAATAATGAAACCGACCTAAACAAACAATGAAACCGACCTAAACAAATAATGAAACCCACCTAAACAAATAATGAAGCCGACCTAAACAAACAATGAAACCGACCTAAACAAACAATGAAACCCACCTAAACAAATAATGAAACCCACCTAAACAAATAATGAAACCCACCTAAACAAATAATGAAACCGACCTAAACAAACAATGAAACCGACCTAAACAAATAATGAAACCCACCTAAACAAATAATGAAACCCACCTAAACAAATAATGAAACCGACCTAAACAAACAATGAAACCGACCTAAACAAATAATGAAACCCACCTAAACAAATAATGAAACCCACCTAAACAAATAATGAAACCCACCTAAACAAATAATGAAACCCACCTAAACAAATAATGAAACCCACCTAAACAAATAATGAAACCGACCTAAACAAACAATGAAACCGACCTAAACAAACAATGAAACCGACCTAAACAAATAATGAAACCCACCTAAACAAATAATGAAACCCACCTAAACAAATAATGAAACCGACCTAAACAAACAATGAAACCGACCTAAACAAACAATGAAACCGACCTAAACAAATAATGAAACCCACCTAAACAAATAATGAAACCGACCTAAACAAACAATGAAACCGACCTAAACAAATAATGAAACCCACCTAAACAAATAATGAAACCCACCTAAACAAATAATGAAACCGACCTAAACAAACAATGAAACCGACCTAAACAAATAATGAAACCCACCTAAACAAATAATGAAACCCACCTAAACAAATAATGAAACCGACCTAAACAAACAATGAAACCGACCTAAACAAATAATGAAACCCACCTAAACAAATAATGAAACCCACCTAAACAAATAATGAAACCGACCTAAACAAACAATGAAACCGACCTAAACAAATAATGAAACCCACCCAAACAAATAATGAAACCCACCTAAACAA
The DNA here is from genome assembly GCA_949752735.1 of Lumbricus terrestris. Taxonomy (NCBI): domain Eukaryota; kingdom Metazoa; phylum Annelida; class Clitellata; order Crassiclitellata; family Lumbricidae; genus Lumbricus; species Lumbricus terrestris. The sequence continues at coordinate 27,725,247 of OX457039.1, forward strand.
ATAATGAAACCCACCTAAACAAATAATGAAACCGGCCTAAACAGACAATGAAACCGACCTAAACAAATAATGAAACCCACCTAAACAAATAATGAAGCCGACCTAAACAAACAATGAAACCGACCTAAACAAACAATGAAACCGACCTAAACAAATAATGAAACCCACCTAAACAAATAATGAAACCCACCTAAACAAATAATGAAACCGACCTAAACAAACAATGAAACCGACCTAAACAAACAATGAAACCGACCTAAACAAATAATGAAACCCACCTAAACAAATAATGAAACCCACCTAAACAAAAAATGAAACCGACCTAAACAAACAATGAAACCGACCTAAACAAATAATGAAACCCACCTAAACAAATAATGAAACCCACCTAAACAAATAATGAAACCGACCTAAACAAACAATGAAACCGACCTAAACAAATAATGAAACCCACCTAAACAAATAATGAAGCCGACCTAAACAAACAATGAAACCGACCTAAACAAACAATGAAACCCACCTAAACAAATAATGAAACCCACCTAAACAAATAATGAAACCCACCTAAACAAATAATGAAACCGACCTAAACAAACAATGAAACCGACCTAAACAAATAATGAAACCCACCTAAACAAATAATGAAACCCACCTAAACAAATAATGAAACCGACCTAAACAAGCAATGAAACCGACCTAAACAAACAATGAAACCCACCTAAACAAATAATGAAACCCACCTAAACAAATAATGAAACCCACCTAAACAAATAATGAAACCCACCTAAACAAATAATGAAACCCACCTAAACAAATAATGAAACCGACCTAAACAAACAATGAAACCGACCTAAACAAACAATGAAACCGACCTAAACAAATAATGAAACCCACCTAAACAAATAATGAAACCCACCTAAACAAATAATGAAACCGACCTAAACAAACAATGAAACCGACCTAAACAAACAATGAAACCGACCTAAACAAATAATGAAACCCACCTAAACAAATAATGAAACCGACCTAAACAAACAATGAAACCGACCTAAACAAATAATGAAACCCACCTAAACAAATAATGAAACCCACCTAAACAAATAATGAAACCGACCTAAACAAACAATGAAACCGACCTAAACAAATAATGAAACCCACCTAAACAAATAATGAAACCCACCTAAACAAATAATGAAACCCACCTAAACAAATAATGAAACCGACCTAAACAAACAATGAAACCGACCTAAACAAATAATGAAACCCACCTAAAGAAATAATGAAGCCGACCTAAACAAACAATGAAACCGACCTAAACAAACAATGAAACCGACCTAAACAAATAATGAAACCCACCTAAACAAATAATGAAACCCACCTAAACAAATAATGAAACCGACCTAAACAAACAATGAAACCGACCTAAACAAATAATGAAACCCACCTAAACAAATAATGAAACCCACCTAAACAAATAATGAAACCGACCTAAACAAACAATGAAACCGACCTAAACAAATAATGAAACCCACCTAAACAAATAATGAAACCCACCTAAACAAATAATGAAACCGACCTAAACAAACAATGAAACCGACCTAAACAAATAATGAAACCCACCTAAACAAATAATGAAACCCACCTAAACAAATAATGAAACCGACCTAAACAAACAATGAAACCGACCTAAACAAATAATGAAACCCACCTAAACAAATAATGAAACCCACCTAAACAAATAATGAAACCGACCTAAACAAACAATGAAACCGACCTAAACAAATAATGAAACCCACCTAAACAAATAATGAAACCCACCTAAACAAATAATGAAACCCACCTAAACAAATAATGAAACCCACCTAAACAAATAATGAAACCCACCTAAACAAATAATGAAACCGACCTAAACAAACAATGAAACCGACCTAAACAAACAATGAAACCGACCTAAACAAATAATGAAACCCACCTAAACAAATAATGAAACCCACCTAAACAAATAATGAAACCGACCTAAACAAACAATGAAACCGACCTAAACAAATAATGAAACCCACCTAAACAAATAATGAAACCCACCTAAACAAATAATGAAACCGACCTAAACAAACAATGAAACCGACCTAAACAAATAATGAAACCCACCTAAACAGATAATGAAACCCACCTAAACAAATAATGAAACCGACCTAAACAAACAATGAAACCGACCTAAAGAAATAATGAAACCCACCCAAACAAATAATGAAACCCACCTAAACAAATAATGAAACCCACCTAAACAAATAATGAAACCGACCTAAACAAACAATGAAACCGACCTAAACAAATAATGAAACCCACCTAAACAAATAATGAAGCCGACCTAAACAAACAATGAAACCGACCTAAACAAACAATGAAACCGACCTAAACAAATAATGAAACCCACCTAAATAAATAATGAAACCCACCTAAACATATAATGAAACCGACCTAAACAAACAATGAAACCGACCTAAACAAACCATGAAACCGACCTAAACAAATAATGAAACCCACCTAAACAAATAATGAAACCCACCTAAACAAATAATGAAACCGACCTAAACAAACAATGAAACCGACCTAAACAAATAATGAAACCCACCTAAACAAATAATGAAACCGACCTAAACAAACAATGAAACCGACCTAAACAAATAATGAAACCCACCTAAACAAATAATGAAGCCGACCTAAACAAACAATGAAACCGACCTAAACAAACAATGAAACCCACCTAAACAAAAATAATGAAACCCACCTAAACAAATAATGAAACCCACCTAAACAAATAATGAAACCGACCTAAACAAACAATGAAACCGACCTAAACAAATAATGAAACCCACCTAAACAAATAATGAAACCCACCTAAACAAATAATGAAACCGACCTAAACAAACAATGAAACCGACCTAAACAAATAATGAAACCCACCTAAACAAATAATGAAACCGACCTAAACAAACAATGAAACCGACCTAAACAAATAATGAAACCCACCTAAACAAATAATGAAGCCGACCTAAACAAACAATGAAACCGACCTAAACAAACATGAAACCGACCTAAACAAATAATGAAACCCACCTAAACAAATAATGAAACCCACCTAAACAAATAATGAAACCGACCTAAACAAACAATGAAACCGACCTAAACAAATAATGAAACCCACCTAAACAAATAATGAAACCGACCTAAACAAACAATGAAACCGACCTAAACAAATAATGAAACCACCTAAACAAATAATGAAACCGACCTAAACAAATAATGAAACCCACCTAAACAAATAATGAAACCCACCTAAACAAATAATGAAACCGACCTAAACAAACAATGAAACCGACCTAAACAAACAATGAAACCGACCTAAACAAATAATGAAACCCACCTAAACAAATAATGAAACCCACCTAAACAAATAATGAAACCGACCTAAACAAACAATGAAACCGACCTAAACAAACAATGAAACCGACCTAAACAAATAATGAAACCCACCTAAACAAATAATGAAACCGACCTAAACAAACAATGAAACCGACCTAAACAAATAATGAAACCCACCTAAACAAATAATGAAACCCACCTAAACAAATAATGAAACCGACCTAAACAAACAATGAAACCGACCTAAACAAATAATGAAACCCACCTAAACAAATAATGAAACCCACCTAAACAAATAATGAAGCCGACCTAAACAAACAATGAAACCGACCTAAACAAATAATGAAACCCACCTAAACAAATAATGAAACCCACCTAAACAAATAATGAAACCGACCTAAACAAACAATGAAACCGACCTAAACAAATAATGAAACCCACCCAAACAAATAATGAAACCCACCTAAACAAATAATGAAACCCACCTAAACAAATAATGAAACCGACCTAAACAAACAATGAAACCGACCTAAACAAATAATGAAACCCACCTAAACAAATAATGAAGCCGACCTAAACAAACAATGAAACCGACCTAAACAAACAATGAAACCGACCTAAACAAATAATGAAACCCACCTAAACAAATAATGAAACCCACCTAAACAAATAATGAAACCGACCTAAACAAACAATGAAACCGACCTAAACAAACAATGAAACCGACCTAAACAAATAATGAAACCCACCTAAACAAATAATGAAACCCACCTAAACAAATAATGAAACCGACCTAAACAAACAATGAAACCGACCTAAACAAATAATGAAACCCACCTAAACAAATAATGAAACCCACCTAAACAAATAATGAAACCGACCTAAACAAACAATGAAACCGACCTAAACAAATAATGAAACCCACCTAAACAAATAATGAAGCCGACCTAAACAAACAATGAAACCGACCTAAACAAACAATGAAACCCACCTAAACAAATAATGAAACCCACCTAAACAAATAATGAAACCCACCTAAACAAATAATGAAACCGACCTAAACAAACAATGAAACCGACCTAAACAAATAATGAAACCCACCTAAACAAATAATGAAACCCACCTAAACAAATAATGAAACCGACCTAAACAAGCAATGAAACCGACCTAAACAAATAATGAAACCCACCTAAACAAATAATGAAACCCACCTAAACAAATAATGAAACCCACCTAAACAAATAATGAAACCCACCTAAACAAATAATGAAACCCACCTAAACAAATAATGAAACCGACCTAAACAAACAATGAAACCGACCTAAACAAACAATGAAACCGACCTAAACAAATAATGAAACCCACCTAAACAAATAATGAAACCCACCTAAACAAATAATGAAACCGACCTAAACAAACAATGAAACCGACCTAAACAAACAATGAAACCGACCTAAACAAATAATGAAACCCACCTAAACAAATAATGAAACCGACCTAAACAAACAATGAAACCGACCTAAACAAATAATGAAACCCACCTAAACAAATAATGAAACCGACCTAAACAAACAATGAAACCGACCTAAACAAATAATGAAACCCACCTAAACAAATAATGAAACCCACCTAAACAAATAATGAAACCCACCTAAACAAATAATGAAACTGACCTAAACAAACAATGAAACCGACCTAAACAAATAATGAAACCCACCTAAAGAAATAATGAAGCCGACCTAAACAAACAATGAAACCGACCTAAACAAACAATGAAACCGACCTAAACAAATAATGAAACCCACCTAAACAAATAATGAAACCCACCTAAACAAATAATGAAACCGACCTAAACAAACAATGAAACCGACCTAAACAAATAATGAAACCCACCTAAACAAATAATGAAACCCACCTAAACAAATAATGAAACCGACCTAAACAAACAATGAAACCGACCTAAACAAATAATGAAACCCACCTAAACAAATAATGAAACCCACCTAAACAAATAATGAAACCGACCTAAACAAACAATGAAACCGACCTAAACAAATAATGAAACCCACCTAAACAAATAATGAAACCCACCTAAACAAATAATGAAACCGACCTAAACAAACAATGAAACCGACCTAAACAAATAATGAAACCCACCTAAACAAATAATGAAACCCACCTAAACAAATAATGAAACCGACCTAAACAAACAATGAAACCGACCTAAACAAATAATGAAACCCACCTAAACAAATAATGAAACCGACCTAAACAAACAATGAAACCGACCTAAACAAATAATGAAACCGACCTAAACAAACAATGAAACCGACCTAAACAAATAATGAAACCCACCTAAACAAATAATGAAACCCACCTAAACAAATAATGAAACCGACCTAAACAAACAATGAAACCGACCTAAACAAACAATGAAACCGACCTAAACAAATAATGAAACCCACCTAAAGAAATAATGAAGCCGACCTAAACAAACAATGAAACCGACCTAAACAAACAATGAAACCGACCTAAACATATAATGAAACCCACCTAAACAAATAATGAAACCCACCTAAACAAATAATGAAACCGACCTAAACAAACAATGAAACCGACCTAAACAAATAATGAAACCCACCTAAACAAATAATGAAGCCGACCTAAACAAACAATGAAACCGACCTAAACAAACAATGAAACCCACCTAAACAAATAATGAAACCGACCTAAACAAACAATGAAACCGACCTAAACAAATAATGAAACCCACCTAAACAAATAATGAAACCCACCTAAACAAATAATGAAACCGACCTAAACAAACAATGAAACCGACCTAAACAAATAATGAAACCCACCTAAACAAATAATGAAGCCGACCTAAACAAACAATGAAACCGACCTAAACAAACAATGAAACCCACCTAAACAAATAATGAAACCCACCTAAACAAATAATGAAACCCACCTAAACAAATAATGAAACCGACCTAAACAAACAATGAAACCGACCTAAACAAATAATGAAACCCACCTAAACAAATAATGAAACCCACCTAAACAAATAATGAAACCGACCTAAACAAACAATGAAACCGACCTAAACAAATAATGAAACCCACCTAAACAAATAATGAAACCCACCTAAACAAATAATGAAACCCACCTAAACAAATAATGAAACCCACCTAAACAAATAATGAAACCCACCTAAACAAATAATGAAACCGACCTAAACAAACAATGAAACCGACCTAAACAAACAATGAAACCGACCTAAACAAATAATGAAACCCACCTAAACAAATAATGAAACCCACCTAAACAAATAATGAAACCGACCTAAACAAACAATGAAACCGACCTAAACAAACAATGAAACCGACCTAAACAAATAATGAAACCCACCTAAACAAATAATGAAACCGACCTAAACAAACAATGAAACCGACCTAAACAAATAATGAAACCCACCTAAACAAATAATGAAACCCACCTAAACAAATAATGAAACCGACCTAAACAAACAATGAAACCGACCTAAACAAATAATGAAACCCACCTAAACAAATAATGAAACCCACCTAAACAAATAATGAAACCGACCTAAACAAACAATGAAACCGACCTAAACAAATAATGAAACCCACCTAAACAAATAATGAAACCCACCTAAACAAATAATGAAACCGACCTAAACAAACAATGAAACCGACCTAAACAAATAATGAAACCCACCCAAACAAATAATGAAACCCACCTAAACAAATAATGAAACCCACCTAAACAAATAATGAAACCGGCCTAAACAGACAATGAAACCGACCTAAACAAATAATGAAACCCACCTAAACAAATAATGAAGCCGACCTAAACAAACAATGAAACCGACCTAAACAAACAATGAAACCGACCTAAACAAATAATGAAACCCACCTAAACAAATAATGAAACCCACCTAAACAAATAATGAAACCGGCCTAAACAAACAATGAAACCGACCTAAACAAACAATGAAACCGACCTAAACAAATAATGAAACCCACCTAAACAAATAATGAAACCCACCTAAACAAATAATGAAACCGACCTAAACAAACAATGAAACCGACCTAAACAAATAATGAAACCCACCTAAACAAATAATGAAACCCACCTAAACAAATAATGAAACCGACCTAAACAAACAATGAAACCGACCTAAACAAATAATGAAACCCACCTAAACAAATAATGAAGCCGACCTAAACAAACAATGAAACCGACCTAAACAAACAATGAAACCCACCTAAACAAATAATGAAACCCACCTAAACAAATAATGAAACCCACCTAAACAAATAATGAAACCGACCTAAACAAACAATGAAACCGACCTAAACAAATAATGAAACCCACCTAAACAAATAATGAAACCCACCTAAACAAATAATGAAACCGACCTAAACAAGCAATGAAACCGACCTAAACAAACAATGAAACCCACCTAAACAAATAATGAAACCCACCTAAACAAATAATGAAACCCACCTAAACAAATAATGAAACCCACCTAAACAAATAATGAAACCCACCTAAACAAATAATGAAACCGACCTAAACAAACAATGAAACCGACCTAAACAAACAATGAAACCGACCTAAACAAATAATGAAACCCACCTAAACAAATAATGAAACCCACCTAAACAAATAATGAAACCGACCTAAACAAACAATGAAACCGACCTAAACAAACAATGAAACCGACCTAAACAAATAATGAAACCCACCTAAACAAATAATGAAACCGACCTAAACAAACAATGAAACCGACCTAAACAAATAATGAAACCCACCTAAACAAATAATGAAACCCACCTAAACAAATAATGAAACCGACCTAAACAAACAATGAAACCGACCTAAACAAATAATGAAACCCACCTAAACAAATAATGAAACCCACCTAAACAAATAATGAAACCCACCTAAACAAATAATGAAACCGACCTAAACAAACAATGAAACCGACCTAAACAAATAATGAAACCCACCTAAAGAAATAATGAAGCCGACCTAAACAAACAATGAAACCGACCTAAACAAACAATGAAACCGACCTAAACAAATAATGAAACCCACCTAAACAAATAATGAAACCCACCTAAACAAATAATGAAACCGACCTAAACAAACAATGAAACCGACCTAAACAAATAATGAAACCCACCTAAACAAATAATGAAACCCACCTAAACAAATAATGAAACCGACCTAAACAAACAATGAAACCGACCTAAACAAATAATGAAACCCACCTAAACAAATAATGAAACCCACCTAAACAAATAATGAAACCGACCTAAACAAACAATGAAACCGACCTAAACAAATAATGAAACCCACCTAAACAAATAATGAAACCCACCTAAACAAATAATGAAACCGACCTAAACAAACAATGAAACCGACCTAAACAAATAATGAAACCCACCTAAACAAATAATGAAACCCACCTAAACAAATAATGAAACCGACCTAAACAAACAATGAAACCGACCTAAACAAATAATGAAACCCACCTAAACAAATAATGAAACCCACCTAAACAAATAATGAAACCCACCTAAACAAATAATGAAACCCACCTAAACAAATAATGAAACCCACCTAAACAAATAATGAAACCGACCTAAACAAACAATGAAACCGACCTAAACAAACAATGAAACCGACCTAAACAAATAATGAAACCCACCTAAACAAATAATGAAACCCACCTAAACAAATAATGAAACCGACCTAAACAAACAATGAAACCGACCTAAACAAATAATGAAACCCACCTAAACAAATAATGAAACCCACCTAAACAAATAATGAAACCGACCTAAACAAACAATGAAACCGACCTAAACAAATAATGAAACCCACCTAAACAGATAATGAAACCCACCTAAACAAATAATGAAACCGACCTAAACAAACAATGAAACCGACCTAAAGAAATAATGAAACCCACCCAAACAAATAATGAAACCCACCTAAACAAATAATGAAACCCACCTAAACAAATAATGAAACCGACCTAAACAAACAATGAAACCGACCTAAACAAATAATGAAACCCACCTAAACAAATAATGAAGCCGACCTAAACAAACAATGAAACCGACCTAAACAAACAATGAAACCGACCTAAACAAATAATGAAACCCACCTAAATAAATAATGAAACCCACCTAAACATATAATGAAACCGACCTAAACAAACAATGAAACCGACCTAAACAAACCATGAAACCGACCTAAACAAATAATGAAACCCACCTAAACAAATAATGAAACCCACCTAAACAAATAATGAAACCGACCTAAACAAACAATGAAACCGACCTAAACAAATAATGAAACCCACCTAAACAAATAATGAAACCGACCTAAACAAACAATGAAACCGACCTAAACAAATAATGAAACCCACCTAAACAAATAATGAAGCCGACCTAAACAAACAATGAAACCGACCTAAATAAACAATGAAACCCACCTAAACAAATAATGAAACCCACCTAAACAAATAATGAAACCCACCTAAACAAATAATGAAACCGACCTAAACAAACAATGAAACCGACCTAAACAAATAATGAAACCCACCTAAACAAATAATGAAACCCACCTAAACAAATAATGAAACCGACCTAAACAAACAATGAAACCGACCTAAACAAATAATGAAACCCACCTAAACAAATAATGAAACCGACCTAAACAAACAATGAAACCGACCTAAACAAATAATGAAACCCACCTAAACAAATAATGAAGCCGACCTAAACAAACAATGAAACCGACCTAAACAAACCATGAAACCGACCTAAACAAATAATGAAACCCACCTAAACAAATAATGAAACCCACCTAAACAAATAATGAAACCGACCTAAACAAACAATGAAACCGACCTAAACAAATAATGAAACCCACCTAAACAAATAATGAAACCGACCTAAACAAACAATGAAACCGACCTAAACAAATAATGAAACCCACCTAAACAAATAATGAAGCCGACCTAAACAAATAATGAAACCCACCTAAACAAATAATGAAACCCACCTAAACAAATAATGAAACCGACCTAAACAAACAATGAAACCGACCTAAACAAACAATGAAACCGACCTAAACAAATAATGAAACCCACCTAAACAAATAATGAAACCCACCTAAACAAATAATGAAACCGACCTAAACAAACAATGAAACCGACCTAAACAAACAATGAAACCGACCTAAACAAATAATGAAACCCACCTAAACAAATAATGAAACCGACCTAAACAAACAATGAAACCGACCTAAACAAATAATGAAACCCACCTAAACAAATAATGAAACCCACCTAAACAAATAATGAAACCGACCTAAACAAACAATGAAACCGACCTAAACAAATAATGAAACCCACCTAAACAAATAATGAAACCCACCTAAACAAATAATGAAGCCGACCTAAACAAACAATGAAACCGACCTAAACAAATAATGAAACCCACCTAAACAAATAATGAAACCCACCTAAACAAATAATGAAACCGACCTAAACAAACAATGAAACCGACCTAAACAAATAATGAAACCCACCCAAACAAATAATGAAACCCACCTAAACAAATAATGAAACCCACCTAAACAAATAATGAAACCGACCTAAACAAACAATGAAACCGACCTAAACAAATAATGAAACCCACCTAAACAAATAATGAAGCCGACCTAAACAAACAATGAAACCGACCTAAACAAACAATGAAACCGACCTAAACAAATAATGAAACCCACCTAAACAAATAATGAAACCCACCTAAACAAATAATGAAACCGACCTAAACAAACAATGAAACCGACCTAAACAAACAATGAAACCGACCTAAACAAATAATGAAACCCACCTAAACAAATAATGAAACCCACCTAAACAAATAATGAAACCGACCTAAACAAACAATGAAACCGACCTAAACAAATAATGAAACCCACCTAAACAAATAATGAAACCCACCTAAACAAATAATGAAACCGACCTAAACAAACAATGAAACCGACCTAAACAAATAATGAAACCCACCTAAACAAATAATGAAGCCGACCTAAACAAACAATGAAACCGACCTAAACAAACAATGAAACCCACCTAAACAAATAATGAAACCCACCTAAACAAATAATGAAACCCACCTAAACAAATAATGAAACCGACCTAAACAAACAATGAAACCGACCTAAACAAATAATGAAACCCACCTAAACAAATAATGAAACCCACCTAAACAAATAATGAAACCGACCTAAACAAGCAATGAAACCGACCTAAACAAATAATGAAACCCACCTAAACAAATAATGAAACCCACCTAAACAAATAATGAAACCCACCTAAACAAATAATGAAACCCACCTAAACAAATAATGAAACCCACCTAAACAAATAATGAAACCGACCTAAACAAACAATGAAACCGACCTAAACAAACAATGAAACCGACCTAAACAAATAATGAAACCCACCTAAACAAATAATGAAACCCACCTAAACAAATAATGAAACCGACCTAAACAAACAATGAAACCGACCTAAACAAACAATGAAACCGACCTAAACAAATAATGAAACCCACCTAAACAAATAATGAAACCGACCTAAACAAACAATGAAACCGACCTAAACAAATAATGAAACCCACCTAAACAAATAATGAAACCGACCTAAACAAACAATGAAACCGACCTAAACAAATAATGAAACCCACCTAAACAAATAATGAAACCCACCTAAACAAATAATGAAACCCACCTAAACAAATAATGAAACTGACCTAAACAAACAATGAAACCGACCTAAACAAATAATGAAACCCACCTAAAGAAATAATGAAGCCGACCTAAACAAACAATGAAACCGACCTAAACAAACAATGAAACCGACCTAAACAAATAATGAAACCCACCTAAACAAATAATGAAACCCACCTAAACAAATAATGAAACCGACCTAAACAAACAATGAAACCGACCTAAACAAATAATGAAACCCACCTAAACAAATAATGAAACCCACCTAAACAAATAATGAAACCGACCTAAACAAACAATGAAACCGACCTAAACAAATAATGAAACCCACCTAAACAAATAATGAAACCCACCTAAACAAATAATGAAACCGACCTAAACAAACAATGAAACCGACCTAAACAAATAATGAAACCCACCTAAACAAATAATGAAACCCACCTAAACAAATAATGAAACCGACCTAAACAAACAATGAAACCGACCTAAACAAATAATGAAACCCACCTAAACAAATAATGAAACCCACCTAAACAAATAATGAAACCGACCTAAACAAACAATGAAACCGACCTAAACAAATAATGAAACCCACCTAAACAAATAATGAAACCGACCTAAACAAACAATGAAACCGACCTAAACAAATAATGAAACCGACCTAAACAAACAATGAAACCGACCTAAACAAATAATGAAACCCACCTAAACAAATAATGAAACCCACCTAAACAAATAATGAAACCGACCTAAACAAACAATGAAACCGACCTAAACAAACAATGAAACCGACCTAAACAAATAATGAAACCCACCTAAAGAAATAATGAAGCCGACCTAAACAAACAATGAAACCGACCTAAACAAACAATGAAACCGACCTAAACATATAATGAAACCCACCTAAACAAATAATGAAACCCACCTAAACAAATAATGAAACCGACCTAAACAAACAATGAAACCGACCTAAACAAATAATGAAACCCACCTAAACAAATAATGAAACCCACCTAAACAAATAATGAAACCGACCTAAACAAACAATGAAACCGACCTAAACAAATAATGAAACCCACCTAAACAAATAATGAAACCCACCTAAACAAATAATGAAACCGACCTAAACAAACAATGAAACCGACCTAAACAAATAATGAAACCCACCTAAACAAATAATGAAACCCACCTAAACAAATAATGAAACCGACCTAAACAAACAATGAAACCGACCTAAACAAATAATGAAACCCACCTAAACAAATAATGAAACCCACCTAAACAAATAATGAAACCGACCTAAACAAACAATGAAACCGACCTAAACAAATAATGAAACCCACCTAAACAAATAATGAAACCGACCTAAACAAACAATGAAACCGACCTAAACAAATAATGAAACCGACCTAAACAAACAATGAAACCGACCTAAACAAATAATGAAACCCACCTAAACAAATAATGAAACCCACCTAAACAAATAATGAAACCGACCTAAACAAACAATGAAACCGACCTAAACAAACAATGAAACCCACCTAAACAAATAATGAAACCCACCTAAACAAATAATGAAACCCACCTAAACAAATAATGAAACCGACCTAAACAAACAATGAAACCGACCTAAACAAATAATGAAACCCGCCTAAACAAATAATGAAACCGACCTAAACAAATAATGAAACCGACCTAAACAAACAATGAAACCGACCTAAACAAATAATGAAACCCACCTAAACAAATAATGAAACCGACCTAAACAACGAGCAGACGACATATAATAGCAACTCAAGTTCATGTTCGATTGATGGTCATGCAGTGAATGTGGACAGTGGATCCGGTTTCAAAGTAGTGTAGTGTAACCTAGTTGTTTCAGTTTAACGATGTTGTCGATCGCCCTCCTCCTTTATCGAGGCTTGGGACTGGCACTGTGTGGGTGCAAGCAGTGGTGGAGTTCCGGTTTTAAGTAATTTCGAACGTGATTTTATGCTGATTAAGCATAAGAAGCATAAGCATATACGCACAGATTATAGTAAGCAAGCTTTTGACAAGCTCACGTGTTCCTATATAGATAACACGCGTCAATCCCACGAGTTTACGTTGATAACATGTTTTGTCCGAGGTCTACCTATAGTAGTCAGAAGGTTTTGGTTAACTTGACCAAGCACGCACCAAGATGGCGTCAGAGGGGATGTCTATTGTCTAATTTGATGATCCAGTTCACATATATAGGCCTAATATCTTGCATATAATATTGGCCTAATTGTTTATACTGGCCTAAGGTTTGTTATTTTGTTATCGACGTTTAAGGATGCCGAAGTAGGATCAAGCGCAGTGCGAATATTACATTATTTCAGTTCGATAAACTGCTTCCTAGTTTGCTCTCATTCAAAGAATCTC
>OX457039.1:27744919-27749919 GCA_949752735.1 Lumbricus terrestris
TAACTGCTATGGCAGCGCTCTAGCGAATAATAATAGGCCTAGCATTATTAGTATAGCAAGAACAATAACTGGGCTGGTGACGTCATACCCTGGCGTGATAATGGCAATTTAGATTTTATTATATTGCAATCTGTATTCGCTAATTCATAATTGCCATGTTTGCCACTTTGACGTCACGCGGTTGCGACCAGTGGGGGGGGGGCGCATCACATGCGGTGACGAAGGTCGTCATAATGCGATGAGAATAATAATTACTTTGCCATCTTATGAAGCTGTGCGTCTGCAAATATAATAGATTGTTAGATGCAGCAGCAGCAGCATCTGAGGTCACTGAATGTATGGCACAAAACATCGAATGAATTGCTTTATAGCGACTGCAGCTGTTGCCAGATGTTGCTTCTGAGCGAATGACCGTCAGATGATAATAATAAACGATGTATGCGGCCTATGCTTTCGGTAGCTCTCAGTAGGATTTACTCTGATTTGCTATCAAACTCCATTCAGTTAAAGATCTTTTCAAAATGAACTACGTATATTTTCTTTTTCTTTTGCTTGCTTTTAACCGCGTAGAGATTCTGTGGCGCGGTTAGTCATTCAGACACCGATTTCAATTGCCACTTTGAAGCAACAATACTATTAAGACAATAGGCTCATTTCATTTACTATTAAGATAATTCCTAGACACAGTAGCAAGAATAGCCCTAGGCATCAACGGTGAAGAAATAGAGCAGGCAAAGGAATTCTGCTACATGTATATACAAGGAGCAATGTCGCACAAGATACATCAAGGCCATAATAAATTAAAAGAGGAATTGCATTTTGCAAAGACGCATACACAAAGCGAAAGAGTTAGTAGGAAAAATGAACAAGACTTAGACCTTGAAAACTACAATTATATTTTTGAAGATGTTGTCAGAGGACAAGAAATTTGATTTTATGTTTATCAGATAAAATTATGCTTTCGGCAGCTCTCAATAGAGTTTACTCAAATTTGCTATCACATTCAATTCAGCTAAAGAACTTTTCTAAATGAACTATGAACTACAATTATTAAAGATGTTGTCAGAGGACAATAAATTTATGTATATTTTTATACAGGCTATTTATATTCTTTTTTTCTTTTGTTTGCCTTTAGCCATATCGAAATTTATATTTAAAACAGTTGCCATTAATCTATCTCATTTCTGCATAATGTTCGTGCTGTGTATATAAGTTGAAAGTTTTACTACATTTTTAAAATTTGCTTACGATTCTTATTTTTGGTGGAGTTATCAATCACAATTTGCTATGTTAAAGATTCTTGTAAGCCTCACTCATTGGATACGCATTTGCACGTCATTTATACACAACAGTTGAAATTCTGCGGACACCTATTGACAAATCTAAGGAGCCATTGCAGATGGCTGCTTAGCAAAATAATGATGCAGCTTAGTATTTTTGCATTGAGATGCAAATGTTGAAGCTTAGTATTTT
Organism: Lumbricus terrestris; assembly: GCA_949752735.1. NCBI lineage: Eukaryota > Metazoa > Annelida > Clitellata > Crassiclitellata > Lumbricidae > Lumbricus > Lumbricus terrestris. The sequence continues at coordinate 27,746,393 of OX457039.1, forward strand.
TGCATTGAGATGCAAATGTTGAAGCTTAGTATTTTTGCATTGAGAATATTTTTTGGCAAATTTTAAACATTCTTACCTCTTCAGTCCTCATTTGTCTCATCATTTAAGTAGTGATAAATACATGTATTTTTCAGATACGAGTGTTTGCCCGTTCCACTTTTCTTAAGACCGAGGTACCTTAAGACTGCATTATCTTGGAATTTGATACAGCAAAAACAGAGAAAAAGGAAAATGATGTTGCCAAAGATATAAGTTATACCTTCAGTATAGTCTACAGCATAGAGTAGAAAAGAAAAAACCGCTGCCGCCAAAAGTAAAGGTAATAGGCCTACCTTCAGTATGGAGTAGGTGATGGTTGTTAGTGGGCGACTGTTGGTCAGTGTGTCCAGTTCGAATACATCCATTCCCCAGTCGCTCAAGCCATCCATCAACTAGAATTACAAACTTCAACTATGGACGTCACAGTACGTATTATACATAGCATAATATAAATTAATTTATTAGACTTTTTATTTATGTCAGTCTATGTCGTCAATCATTGATAACTGTATACAGCAAGAAACGAAAAGCTATAATCGGCTATTATCAACTAGGCCTACTTTTTAACCGAAACTCAGAATTAATCTCATAACATCGAGCGTACATTAACACGTGGAATCAAAACCTAAAATGATGCATCAAAACAATTGTCCTTCAATTGTTTATAATCAGTTCAAAAGGTGAGCTATTGTTCATAGCTATCATTCATGTAGACGAGAAACAAATGTTTACGATTTATATTTGTATTTTTAAATTCGAAAACACGAATCAACTTTTCTTTCATTAAATTTGCAAACCACTCAAGTCTTTCAGAACGATACGGCAATTTATTTGAAATCTGGTTCTGTATAACTGAGAGAAGAGGCGAAGGAGGCGGAAAGAGACGACTGCAGCGAAGCGAATCTGAAGACGATGCTTTTGATTTGTATGCAAGGCTGCAGCGAAGAGAAAGGGAAAAAACTGCGGAAGGGAGTCGCGTTGAAGAGTAATTTTATAAGCGAAGAGTAATTTTATAAGCAATGAGTGACGGTTGCTTTATAGCTTTTACTCGACTTACAGTTAATTTATTCAAAATCCCAATGTAGAATATTCAGGCTCAGTTGGGTTTCCATGGCAATATATCTTAACCCGTGTATTGCAGGAAACGTGATGGTGTAATCAGCGGATTAAGTGTAAATGAAAGTTAACACTTACTTACGAACGCCTTTAACACGCACGCACGTAGGCTACGCGCGCGTCTGTATAGATCTATAGTCTTTTGTGTGCATGTAGGTCTATATATATGCTGCACTCACCGGAGCCAACTGTTGTTCATCGATGTCCTCGACTCCGTAGGTCGGCGTCGCTGTCGCTGAGCAGCAGCTGTTCGTGTGACTCAGCCTTTTGATGCCTGTTATTCTAGACATTGGCGGATGATGTGACTTCTGCTGCAGGTGAGGTGGCTGTTGCTGCTGCTGTTGCTGGGGGCGACGGTGGGATGATGAGAGAGCGTCAGATGTAGGAAGGCAATCGGACGCCTCCGCCTCGTCATCTTTATCTGCGTGAAAAGAAAGAAGTGCTTTCTGTGAGAGCCAGAGAACACAGCTTGAGATCGGCTCGCTTTCTTCAGAGACTTTGGTAGTCACGCGACTACAACGATATCACGATACATAAGTCTACATGAGACACCTTAAATCACCAAGACTACATAATAGGCGCTCGACCTCTGAACTTGGATTCATTCTCGATTTTCTCTTTTAATCGTTTGAATTGGATGAAATTTTTATCCCGTTTAACTGGACGAAAACTGCATCATTCAGGAAAACAGTGACACTGGAATTTTCAGTAATTAAAGTTGGAAAATGGTAAAAGAAAATAAGATAAAATGCCCAAAATAACTGTTGGAATCGGGCAATTCTTTTTGTGTTGCTCGCATTGATATATGGGCTAATTGCGACAAGAAACAAGGTCACTGCAACTCACAATGATCTAGTGGTTAACGTGATGGACGAGAGGTGTGTTCAAATCATCGCCAGGGTTAGAAATTTGTGCTGAGATTCCTGCTACAGCTGTACCCTCTGACCAACTCAGCTACGATGATGAGTATACCGACTGTACAGGTGTACATTTACACTGTACAGGTGTACACTGTGCAGATGTACAGGTGTATAGATGTACAGGTGTACACTATACAGGTATACATTGTACATGTGTACACTGTACAGGTGTACACTGTACAGGTGCACACTGTACACTGTACAAATGTACACAGTACAGGTGTACACTGTACAGGTGTACACTGTACAGGTGTACACTGTACAAATGTACACTGTACAAATGTACACTGTCGGAGTGTCGGTGGGCAGATGAGACGGCGGGGAAAAGACTGGCCACCAGTCTACGTAATGCCTATTGCCTAAGCTATGCATTTAAGTCGCCATCGTTCATACACGTGCCTGCCTATAAGGGCTGCAGGGTTTAAGGATCTATATGGTAGTCTTCTTCCTCCTTACTTATTTTTTTCCTCTTCCTCCTAATCCTCTTCCTATTCTTCCTCTTTTTTTCTTCTTCTACCTGTTTCTTTTGTACTTCTTTTTTTTGTATACGACAGTAACGACAGTGCTTTGTTACTATATAACTATTGCCTATGACCTTTCTATCTGTGTTTTGTGCCAAGACATTACTTTTGATCGTGTAGGCTTGAATATATATAACGTGCTGTAGAGCATTTATATATTATAGAGGTTGCAACCGTTGCATGCATCTTTGACAATCATTCGCAGAGTAGGGTAAAAAGACGTCCAGTGACCGCTCCAATTATTGCAGCCATACATTAATAGACCACAGTTGTTGTTACGCTATATAAAGGCAGCTGCTGTAAAGATCCTCCTGCATGGCTTCTAGCAACACCAACGTGTTTAAGATAAATCTTTAATTGAAAGCTTCTCATTTACAATGCATCGTAGAGTTGTAGCCTAATTTGAATGGAATATTATGTGCGGCGCAATGTTCATTCAATTAATCGTCTTATTTTGCCGTAAAAAATGAGATGATGTCATGTTTTCTGTTCTGCTATGCAATGCAGTCATGCAATGCTTAGTTATGATAGAATGTCTATAGTACTTCATCATTTACGCTGCATTTAAGATAGTTTGAACATCTACAGCGGAATTGAATTATACCTAGAAACGTGTTGCTGATGTATTCCGATACTTGACTCCCAGATTTACTCGATTCAGCCAAATGACTCAGTTCTCTGTTCAACATTCTCTTGAACTGAAACAGAGACAATTCGGTCAAGTAGGGCGTATAGAGTCTACTGTGCGATAAATGATCTTTATCTGTTCTGTTAAAGGTCAAGAAGAAAAATAATACACTTTTTTTCGCCCGAATAAAGCTATAGGAGCACTTCATGGTTTCTAAGATAATCTGTGAAAATTGCAAAGGTGGTTTATTCTATAGATCCAATAATTAAATGCAAATCCTGAAAAATGCATTCTGCCGATATT
>OX457039.1:27757419-27799919 GCA_949752735.1 Lumbricus terrestris
TGACTACAACGTGCATGCATGGAGTGATGGGTAAAATGGAAGGTGGAAGGGGACTGCACCGTGCAATGAACGGTTGGTGGCGTATAAAATAGGAACAAGAAGAACTTGGTAAAATATCTGTCCACTGCAGAAATCTATTCTAAGTTGTGCGTTTATGTTTAGTGAAATCACCATTCAGTAGCTTGGCAAAGTATCACATTATTGGACACAGCGAACGTCCAGATTTAGACGCAGTATTAAGCACGGTGCGATTCAGAATTATTAACGCCTAACCAGGGCTGTGATCAAAGGTATACGCGGGTATAGCCTACAGCGTATACTCACCTCCAGGAAAAACGGCATCGTATGCTCACCGCCGAAAACCAGAGTAGGCCTACACCAGTACAACCCTGCGCCTAACACGCGTGTTTTGCAGCGAGTCTGAAGATGGATCAACAAGTAAGCGATTCTTAAGCGATTCTTAAGCGATTCTTAAGCGATTCTTAAGCGATTCTTAAGCGATTCTTAAGCGATTCCTATTCTTACTGTTTCAGCTTGCACTTAACAGACAAGTGACAAGAAGAGTTTATTGCGTGCAACGAACACAACACGAACGACTGCAGTGCGTTCGTCAATTAAAGAAATAATAATAATACAATAAAAATAATAAAAATAAAATAATAATAATAATAACAATGACGATTTCTATGGCACAGTCATGCCGCTACAAGGGCGCCTTCACATACTAAACTAACAGCAGGATATGCCTTGAGGAATAAGTTAGTCTTAAGTCCAGGTTTGAAGGAGTCAAGTGAGCCAGCCGCTCGCGAAGGACGGGAGGAAGACCGTTCCAGCATCTGGGTTCGGCCATTCAGAAAGCGCGATCACTGAAACGGGTTTTCGTCCGCCGTAAGCGCGAAGATCGCTTAATTTTGTTGAGCGATCTAAGTTGCAAACCGGAGGCGGAGGAGCGAGTCCCGATGCAGTAATCACGCAAATAAGCAGGAGCGGCTCCATGGAGGGACTTGTAAACAAGTAGACAGATCTTAAATTCAATCCTCTGGGGAACAGGCAGCCAGTGTAGAACATCGCGAAGTAAACGCGTCACGTGATCATATTTCGTCTGGTTGTACAGCAGTCTCGCAGCAGCATTGAGGACTGAATGCAGGCAATCCAGAAGACACTTGGGCAAAATGACCATCAGGCTGTTACAACGGTCAACCTGAGAGGTGACAAAGGCAACGAAGACCGCCTTTGCAGCCTCGAAAGGCAGGGATCTGATGCAGACTCTCAGGAGGCGGAGCTGACGGAAGCAGCATCCGACAGTTCGCACCACGTGACGCCGCATCGAGAGGTCGGATTCAAGTATGACGCCGAGATTACGGAGAGCAGTCACGGGTTGGATCGAAGAAGCGCATACACTGAGTGCGCAAGTGTCTAGATGAGGACACCGTCTACTGGTCGCGCACCATAGGAAGTCCGTCTATTTAATACCCCGCAGTCGATCGAGTCAATCGATCGAGTCGATCGTAACTCGACCAAACTAAAGAGTCGATCGAAAAATCGTCGACTCGATCGACTTGCAAGTCGAGTTGACTATATCGCTACCTACTATTGCTACCTACTATTGCTACATACTATTGCTACCTACTATTGCTACCTATTATTGCTACGGTGCTACCTACTATTGCTACCTATGCTATTACTACCTACTATCGCTACTTAGTATCGCTCCCTACTATCGCTACCTACTATCGCTTTTCCCTCCTTCAATCGGTCTTCGTTGCATGGTTCCTTTAGGCCAGTGATTTTCAACCGGGGTTCCGCGGAACCCCAGGGTTCCGCGGGCGTCGGCCAGGGGTTCCGCGGCAGTTTGATATAAAATTTTATATCATCAACCGAAATCACAAAATCATTAACATTCAATCGAATTATTTCACAGCTTTAAGTCATTCTTACTCAAATAACTTTATTACGTGAATTCATAACTGTTTCTGTTGTTTTACAACATATACAATTATATAGACCTCTAGGCCTTATAATGACCCCATGAATGAATCTGCGCGTTAGTATTGCCATTTAAAAGAATCTTAGGCTATATCAAATAGAAATCTACATGGATAATGCCTAGATGCCCTGCATCTTCAACTGTCGTTAAGACACAATTTTTTTATAATAGGTTATGTGAGCTAATTTTGTATAGTGTATGTGGTCAGCTAAGGGGTGAGCGTACGAATAGACCAGCTCAAGGTCAGCTAATTGTTAAGCGTACGGACAGACAGACTTGCAGGTGGCAGACTGGCGGGAAAGTTGGCGCGGCTCGGCCGACCGTCGCCGGAGAGCGCGCGAGAGAGAAACAGACAGACAGACAGACAGACGGAGAGAGGCAGAGAGAAGGACAGAGCGGCAGGGGGAAGAGTGTACGCCCAGACAGTGAGATAAGTTGTTGAAGGAGTGCTAGTGTGTAAGACGTTTTAGAGAACAGTGGAGTGTGTGTGTTGAAAACTTTAGAGAGCAGTAAGATATTAAGGTTGCGTTGCTGTCACAGAATTGAATCGCTTGTCGTCGTTGATGCATTGTTGTGTTATTTGCGAATATTAAAACGGAGAAGAAAATACAAGAAACAGATCTTGGTTGTAAGTGAACAAGTTAAGAACTTTAGAAACTTATACACTAGCCTTAGATACCGTCATACAGGGAATAGGTTAGGGCTAGGCTGCGCTACAGAACAATAAGAAGAGACTGGAGAAATCGTCAGTGATTGTGGAACCTGACATTTGGTGACGAGCGGTGGGATATTGAGTTCAGGCAACGAGCGGTGGGATAGCGAATTCAAGCAACGAACGGTGGGATATCGAGTTCAGGCAACGGACGGTGGAATACGAAGTCAAGCAACGGACGTCGGGATATTGTATCCAGGTTTACGAACGGTGAATTGCGAAGTCAAGCAACGAACGTTGGGATAGTCGTATCCAAGCTACGGACAGTGGATTTTGAAGCCTTACGAGACGCCGACCACACGGGAGAAGGACAGTGAGCATCTGAGCAATTGGAGAAGCATTCCGAGCATCCGAACAACTGGTGAGAAGATACAACGGGCATACGAACGACATTACGACAACGCAACGCCAGAGAGAGGTATACAAAACTCGCTCCTTGAATAAACAAGTAATTGAAATTACAGTCAACCAATCACAGACAGCATAGCCACTCCCTCGATTTCTTCACGCAAATCATTGAAGTAAGGAAGTAAGATGGAGAAACTTACAGAACAAAAGCAAGCTAATATAAAGAAGATGTCTTCTGATCGAATAATAAAATTATTAATCGAAGCTGATCTAGACGTGGAAGAAGTCGAAGAGATGTCAAGGGAAAATTTGATGAGAGCTCTAGCAGAGGTGTGGCTAAAAAAGGAAGCTGAAGAGAAAGGCGCTGTAGGTGGTGTTGAAGAGAAACCACAGGCTATGTCTATGGAGGCGTTGATGCAATTTATGATGATGAGGGAGGAGCAACGGAGACAAGAAGAGGAGCAACGGAGACAAGAAGAGAAAGAGAAAGAGGAGCAGCGGAGACAAGAGGAGAAAGAACGGAAACAAGAAGAGAAAGAGAAAGAGGAGCAACGGAGACGAGAGGATAAAGAACGCAGACAAGAAGAGAAAGAACGAGCAGAACAAACAGAAAAGACTAAACAGGAGAAAGAGGAACAACGGAGGCAAGAAGAGAAAGAACGGAGGCAAGAAGAGAAAGAAAGAGTGGAAAAGGCAGAAAGGTTGAGGCAAGAAGAGATAGAGATACAGAAGCAGCAGTTCCAGCTTCAGTTAGAACAATTGAAAAGAGATCGTGACGAAGCTGAACGAAGAAGGATGGAACTAATGATAGAATACGAGAGAGCAAGGAAAAGTGATGAAGAAATACGAAAACAACAGGTTGAAGAGCAAAAGGCTCGCGAGGAAGACAAAGAAGCCATGCGTTTGGCAGAATTGGAAAGAGCCGAAGAGATTCGACAGGAAGAATTGAAAATGGAGAAAGAAAGTTTGGAAAAAGCGGAAAGAGAAAGGGAAGAACAAGTACAATTAGAACAAAAGAAACTCGCTCTTAAGGAAGCTCAGCTCCGAGAAATGGCTATAGAAAAGGAGGAACGCAGAAGGCAGTTAGAATTGTTGCAGCAAAAGATAGAACAAGAAGAACTGCGTAGGGTAGAAGATCAAGATAGACTGAGGGAACGAAATGAAGACGAAAGAAGAAGCCGTGAGGAGTTAGAACGAAATAGGATCAGAGAAAGTGAGACAATGGTGTCCAAGATTAAAAAGATAGGTGATGCAATGAAACACGTGTTACCTAAGATGCCATATGATATGATGGAGGTGCCATTATATTTTGAGACAGTTGAGAATGCATTCAACAGTTTTACGGTGGAAAAGCAGTTTTGGGTCAAATTGCTGTTGCCACTAATGACGCCAAGAGCGAGAACGGTGTTGAACCGATTGTCTTTTGATGATCTAGACGATTACGACATAGTGAAAGAACATTTACTGAAAGAATTCAAATTGACAGCGAGAGAATATCGATCACGATTTGGAGAAGCGAAGAAAACGGCAGAAGAGACATACACTATGTTTACAGCAAGATTGAAGAATCTGTTGAACTATTATGTCAGAAGTAGACGAGTGGGCAAAGACTATGAGAAGTTATTTGATCTGTTGGTGGCGGATAAGTTGAAAGAATGTCTACCACCGGGTCCACTACAGTTCGTACTAGCAAAAGAGGGTACTGAATGCTTCGAAGCTAGTAATGTTGCAGAACTCGCAGACATACACGTGAACAATCGAATTGGTCTAATGTTTCAAGACAAACCGAAATATGAAGTATGGGGTAATAGTTCGAAGCAACCCAGGTGGGATAGTAATAACAAAGAAACAGGAAACCAAGCCAGAAGTAATGAAGCAAGGAATGATGGTGCTCCTGGAAGACAGTTTAGTCAAGATAGAAGAGAAGCAACGGGTGAAAGACAAATATACAGTCGAATTCCAGTGATGGGACGCCAAAGAGAAAACAATGCAGCGTACAATTACAGGCGGGAGAGCACTGAACAGAGAGGGATTGGTAAGAAACGTTGCCATAATTGTCAGTCAGACAAACATCTGATAAAGGATTGTCAAGTACCACCAAGAATGACAAATCTGAGAAATAGATTTACTCGAAGTGCAGAAAATCTCAGAGTAAATCAGATCCAAGTAATGAATGCACCGAATCAGCCGGAAGAACAAGACAACCGCGAAACGGAAGTAAAGTCAGTAATGAAGTGCACGCCTCAATTTGCTATACAGAGAGAAATAGTAAATTCTGCTCCCATCAAAGATACTGGTCGAGAAACTGAAAGCAAAGATGAGTGTCAACGTACAAAGAAGTCATTACTACAGCATGTCAATGTAGAGATACGTGGAAATGATGACAGTTGTCAGCCTGTGCAAGTCAAAGCGCTGATTGACTCTGGTACTGAGATTCCAGTAATCAATGAGGAATTGTTGAAAGGAGCGACAGTGGAAGAAATTGGTAGAGTACATTTGCAATGTGTGGCTGGAGAACCCATTCCAGCTAAGTTGGTGAAAATCGAAGTGCGGATGAGTTGTCATAACGAAGGAGGAGATCTGAAAGACAAGGGAGTAAATATCGCACCATATTTAACCTTGGTGTGTGCCAGCATTCCGGCAGTCTTGTGCAAAGATAACAAAGAAAAGTTCTTGCTGCATCCAGAGATAATCGCAGAACTGAAAGAGGTTCCACCAGTGAGTGTATTGCAAGGAGAATTGCAAGCGAATGTGACTACAAGAGCACAGAGTCGGAGAAGAGAAGTGGAAGAAGGAGAAGAGGAAAAGTCAAATGAAAGTTTGCTAGATGAGGACACCGAAAGCGATGATGAACAAAGCGTTCAAGAAGAAGAAGAAGGAGTAACATCCGGGAACAATGAAATTGAAGAAGAGATGGTTGCATGTGAGCGTGATGATTATGATGATTTTGGGAGTGATGGTGAAATGGACACGAGTATGAGAGATTTGTTTGCCGAGAACACAAGTGATGAAAGACAATTGGCAGACGCGAAGAAGTTTGAAGAGCAACAGAGAAATGACGAGTCACTGAGGTCGTGGTGGAGGATAGCTGAAGACAAAGGATCAGAGTTTAGTGTGGTGAATGGTTTGATGTATAAGAAGCATCAAATGTTGGATCAGTTGGTGTATCAGTTGGTGTTGCCGAAGGAAAGAAGAATTCAGGTGATGGAATTGGCGCACGAGTCAGTATTTGGCGGACACTTGGGAGAAGAGAAGACAAGGGAACGTATCAAGTTGTCCTTTGTGTGGCCAAGAATGCGTAGAGATGTGGTGAAATTCTGCAAGTCCTGTGAGAAGTGTCAGTTGAAAGCACGAAGTTTGGTGATGGATCGAGTGCCGATTACACCAATACCAAGGGAGGATGTGCCGTTCAGAAGAATGACCATGGACGTCGTAGGACCAATCGAACCGACGTCAGCAGCAGGGCATAAGTATTGTCTGTGCATCGTGGACTCATGTACAAGATGGCCGATAATATTCTTGATGAAATCATTGACTGCTAAGGCTGTATGCGAAGCTTTGATGAAGCTGTTCATGGATGTGGGAGTTCCGTCAGTGATAACGAGTGATAGAGGGCCGAATTTTACAGCCAGTCTAACAAGAGAATTTCTGAAACTGATGGGGTGTTGTCCTCGATTCGATTCGCCAGGGCATCCAGAAGCGGCAGGATTGGTGGAGAGATGGAATCAAACGTTCAAGAAAATGATTCATCATGTCGTTGTGGAAAATCCGAGACAGTGGCATAAAATTATTCCATTTACAGTCTGGGCATTGAGAGAAGTGCCTAATGCAACTACAGGAGTGGCACCGTATCTGCTGGTCTATGGAAAGTTGCCGAGAGGGCCACTAACCATTCTTAAAGAAAGCTGGACCAAAGAGATAAATCTACCACCGAACATTGGAGTGCAACCGGCAAAGTACCTGAAGAATTTAAGAGCAGACATGGAAAAGGCCTTGACATTCGCTGAGAGCTGTGCTGAAGAAAAGCAAAAACAATACGCCAGTCAATATAACAAAAGAGCAAAAGATAAAGAATTCGAACCAGGAGAAAACGTCATCGTGCTGTATCCAACGTCAACCAATAAATTGATCTCGCGATGGCATGGTCCATGCACGGTCTTGCAAAGAAGATCCAAATATTCGTATCTGGTGGACATGAACGAAAACGGTCGACGGATTATTCATGCTAACAAGATGAGGAAGTTCATTACGAGAACATTGTCTTGTGGTCTGATCGTGGAAGAGGATGACGAATTTGGATCAGTGGTAGAAATACCGCTGAAGGAAGACTATTCAGAGACAAAACAGAAGTCACTCCAATTGGATTACGAACAAATTGGACATCTGACGAGCGAACAGCAGAAACAATTACTTGATGTACTGAATCGATATGCAGACAGTTTATTTGTAATTTTGCTGAAATTGCTAAACCATTGACAGACTTAACCAGCAAGAAAGTACCTGAGAACATTGTTTGGACTGATGCACATCAGAAAGCCTTTGATTCCCTTAAACAGATTGTCTTGTCAAATGTGATTCTATATATGTTTGAGGTTGGGAAACCATTTAATTTGTACTGTGATAGCAGTGATTTTGCTGTGGGAGCTGTTCTGTCTCAGGTGGACGAGGAAGGGATAGAACGTCCCGTTTCATTTATCAGTCAGAAGCTGACAGATACCCAGAGGAGATGGGCGACGATTGAGAAGGAAGCCTATGCAATCATATGGGCTTTAAACAAGTTGAAAGAAATTCTTATTGGTTCTAAAATCAATGTGTTTACAGACCATAATCCTTTAGTTTATTTGACTGAATCAATGTCGAAATCTGCTAAATTAGTCAGATGGTCTTTATCATTGCAAAATTTTTGACATTCTATTGAACTATAAGAAAGGTAAATTGAATGTAGTAGCCGATTGTCTGTCTAGATTGTAGTGTAAGATATTTTATGATGTATTATGTTATGGACTATTTGCATTGTTTAGTTAAGATACGTTCGCTAATTTTTATAGATAATTAGCTCTCTTTAAAAGAAAGGAGGGAGGTAATGTGAGCTAATTTTGTATAGTGTATGTGGTCAGCTAAGGGGTGAGCGTACGAATAGACCAGCTCAAGGTCAGCTAATTGTTAAGCGTACGGACAGACAGACTTGCAGGTGGCAGACTGGCGGGAAAGTTGGCGCGGCTCGGCCGACCGTCGCCGGAGAGCGCGCGAGAGAGAAACAGACAGACAGACAGACAGACGGAGAGAGGCAGAGAGAAGGACAGAGCGGCAGGGGGAAGAGTGTACGCCCAGACAGTGAGATAAGTTGTTGAAGGAGTGCTAGTGTGTAAGACGTTTTAGAGAACAGTGGAGTGTGTGTGTTGAAAACTTTAGAGAGCAGTAAGATATTAAGGTTGCGTTGCTGTCACAGAATTGAATCGCTTGTCGTCGTTGATGCATTGTTGTGTTATTTGCGAATATTAAAACGGAGAAGAAAATACAAGAAACAGATCTTGGTTGTAAGTGAACAAGTTAAGAACTTTAGAAACTTATACACTAGCCTTAGATACCGTCATACAGGGAATAGGTTAGGGCTAGGCTGCGCTACAGAACAATAAGAAGAGACTGGAGAAATCGTCAGTGATTGTGGAACCTGACAGGTTATTTGAACTATTCAAATGGAAACTATATTAATAATTTCTTCCAATTAGAATCTGTTGAGCACTGTAGGCCAACGTCTGGTTAGGTTAATTCTTATTTGGATCAGTTAACATTGAAGAGACAGTGGTTAATTTGTGATTCAGAGGTATCGGATTTACCAAGTTTTACAATTGTAAAGCCTAGGCCTGTCTCACGAATTTTTCATTTGCTATTCGAGCATCACACAATATGTGTCAGACAAGAATCATACTTATGGTCGATTATTGTGACAGAGACACTATTTCAGACGAAACGAAGGATGCAACCAGCGTTGGATTTGGGACTTGCCTCCAAACGAAGCTGAACCTCCCATGCAGGATGAGGTCCCTCTGCCCCACTATAAAATAACCAGTCGTAATCTCCTAATTTCTAAAGCGCCACTCGAAAGCCAAGCGCGAGGCACCGGCTTATTCACGAGCGCTGCGTTGAGTCAAAAGGGTTGTCCGTAAGAGTAGTCCATGGTGGTCCGGGTCGAGGTACCGTAGGATCAGAGGGGTGGAACAGCTACTAAGGTGGGTGTTGTGCACCAGGAACAAGTTTCGCAATAACTTTGAAGAAGGAATCGGGATGCTTTGTAACATAACATAAACTGGTCAAGCACTGATAGAATGCATCAAATTTCCATTTTCAATATTTTATCCGTTTGATAGTTGGCGAAATAGGGCTTACAGCAGAAATGCAGCTGTTCTCTGATTGTGCTTTGCGCACTGGACTTATTCGTTGACTCCATAGAATTCTAAGGCATGCAGTTGTAATGTACTATTATATACTGCGCCAGAAGTGCAAATAACGCGCATTAAAACTCTTGAACTGTTTAAAACTGAATATTATTTTTAAAAATTGCAAGTGCCCAACTTTATACATAAGCTTATCTTGGAGCACTGGACAGGTGAAATGCGGAGGGTTCCGCGAGCCAATGAGTGCTTGAAAAAGGTTCCGTCACTAGAAAAAGGTTGAAAACCACTGCTTTAGGCTCATAGCTCGACTCCTTCGTTTTGCGTATATCTACATCTATAGCCTACATAAATGATTGAAGTCTTGCAGGGCTTTATCAGCGTGCTAGCTTGTCTGCACAAAATCTTCAATTCTAAATGGATTTGTGCAGTCGTAGAAGCACTTCTGCGCAGTTAAAAATAATAATAAAAAGTGAATGTCGTATACGATTATTTGGAAGCAATTTAGCACGGAGGAGGATGCATGAGAAGGAAAAGAAGGGGCTGAGCGATTCTAAAAATTTCTTTTAAAATGTCATGAAGTCTTGCATTGGCTACATATATCACCGCATGCATCTCTTGCACTATATATATATAATATATATATATAATATATATATATAATATGTATACCCTTTCTGGTTCACAGAGTAGAGCAGAGAAATGCGCTTAAATACCTCTCAAAATATATGCAAATGTCGTTATCTGCATCTTCATCTCGCTCAATGCGTTCTACAGATCGTCTTGATCTTTTTATTCCTCGGACTAGGACTGCACTTGCCCAAAATCGGGCGTCTGCTGTGGTTGGTCCATCAATTTGGAGTGACCTAGTTCTTCCTGCACTATATATCTATAGAAGGGCTAAACCAATAACGCGCGTTTTCCCTCATCAGTCTCTTGAAATGCATTCTTTTCCCAGGAGTTGTGTGCTGAGAGCGCATCTAAATAGCCATTCTGCGAGAATTAAGCGCTATATAAATCTATAGATCTATAAAACATACGATACGATATATAATAGCTTAGACTGCATTATGGTTGGTCTACTGTACATGCACGTATACTCACACAGAAAGCATACATGTATGCAGGCGGATAAACAGACAGATGCCTATCTATGGAATATTGCGTTTCTGTTTCCATTACAGCCAGTCTCTTATCATGACCTACATCACTGGTATCTACATTACTACTATCTGGGTAGGACCCTTAGGACCGTAGTCTATAGACTCAAGAGTAACCTACACCTACTCTAGTAAAGACTGCGTCACCAAACTCAATTTCTTGGTTTTTATTTATCAGCGCAGTTCAAGTGGTATAGGGCATCACATGCAGCCCAACGAGCGTTTCACACGCATGAATGCTTAGTGAAATTTTAAACAAATTCAGTGCGTCTGTGAATTCGTAAATAGACTGTGGTTGAAAGTCACAAGTGATGCCAAGTCTGCAAATCCTAGCAAATAGCAATTATATGTCATTTTATATCTAAAACGATGCCTCACTATACTGGTTTTTGGAGCAATAAATAGCTTAGACTGCATTATGGTTGGATTATTATTATTAGATCGCATATGTGATGAGTATATCTTAAAACGCTGCTTTATAAATCTTCAGTTATATATGCACAATTGCAATTCAAACACAGGAATGCTTAGTCAAATTTTGTTGTTTAAATACTCTGTTTTGCCTAATATTAATAGTAATCGATATATCAGCCAATGCAATTCATGGTCTTACTTAACGACATCTTCGTAAATGCGTGTAGTCAGGCCTACTGTGGATAGTATAACCATCTGTCTCTTCTGGGATCAATAGGCAAATTGAATTGAATCGAATTCTTATTTGATTATTGCTATGTTTAATTTTATAATGATGAGATTACGTTGGCTGCTGCAGTTCTAAAGCAATTCATTTAACGTTGGCTCTATTGATTAAGGATCGAGGTCTCAATTCCCTCGATGATGGCGGTGATTAACTGTAAGATAATTGACAAGTGGAACGATGTGTGTCTGTGTGTCTGTGTATGTCTGTGTATGTCTGCGTGTGTCTGTGTGTGTCTGTGTGTGTCTGTGTGTGTCTGTGTGTCTGTGTGTGTCTGTGTGTGTCTATGTGTGTCTGTGTGTCTGTGTGTGTCTGTGTGTGTCTATGTGTGTCTGTGTGTCTGTGTGTCTGTGTGGCTTACGTGTCATTCGTCAAGTGACAAGACCCGACCGTCGATCGGGTCGTCAGTAAATCGTAGTCGTGGCTCCCCGATCGGTAAAGGAATGATCCCCGTCTCTGCGAAGTGCCTGCCTCGTTCAGTCGACCGGATGAGCTGATTAATCCGGTCGAATTAAGGACTCCATTACTTCCACCACCAGCGGCAGCAGCGGCTGCTGAGGCAGAGGATGATGATCCCACGCTGCCACTGTTATCCACGTCAAACCTACAATCATAACAATAGATAGGCCTACATAGGACTCATTATAATAATATGCCAGAATAGATAAATGAATGAATGAATGGATGCATGCAGGGCCGTATTTACTTTGGTGGAGGCCCATGTGCACCGCTGTGGTGGAGGCCCAATGGACATAAGATAATTGTTTAAAAAAATCAATTTTAATGGTGCCGTACGTACCACAGCAATGCCGTCAGAAGGGCGCCTCACCTACAACTTGCAGCAGGATAGCCTGGATAGGCCTTACAAAATATAAAGTTTTGGCTGATCTCCATGACATACGTGTAGGCTGTACGGACCTCGTGGGGATCGAGGGCCTGCGAAACTACTCATGGGGGGCCACGTCAACTTTCCGGCTCGTGGACTTTCTGAGCAACTGTGTCAGCTTGAGACCGGTATTTACGCTGTCTTCTGGAATGACCTGTTACAAAGAGCCATGCAATGCCACCAGCAAGACCCTGCAGGATCCCAAGTTAGATCTAAACTCCGCTGTTGCACCCCAGCTGGTAAGATCACTGAAGACTTTCATTGAATCCAAGCGAGATTGCTTCCTGGAGTACGAGAAAGAATGGATCGAGAAATCCGGAACGGCAGATTACATTCAAAAGAGAGAACGCCAACGTAACGTGTGCCTTGATCCACTCGACCAACCTCGAGATCGTCACACTATTCTGCAGACGGAGCTGACACCGTCAGATAAATTTCGAATACAGAACTTTCTACCAGTCATTGATCAGTTTGTTACTGCCTTGCAACACCGGCTTAGTGCGTACGAGCTTGTTTCGTCTCGGTTTGGCTTCATACGCAAACTGAAT
Source organism: Lumbricus terrestris (assembly GCA_949752735.1). Classification (NCBI taxonomy): domain Eukaryota; kingdom Metazoa; phylum Annelida; class Clitellata; order Crassiclitellata; family Lumbricidae; genus Lumbricus; species Lumbricus terrestris. Next base: position 27,770,150 of record OX457039.1, read on the forward strand.
GTACTGTCATCACAAGAACTGCCAGCAGCAGCATCAATTAAATCTTGTTGAGGTGTACAAAGACGACCTCGATGAATGCTTTGGAGACGAGCTTGACATGTGCAGTTTGTTGACTTTGTGGAAACATTCAAGGACGAACAAGCTCTGGATGTCTATCTCGAGAATTTCATGTATCAGCTGATACATGGTAAACACGTTCAGTAGGGTGCATCAAACGCCCCAAAGTTATCAAAATGCATTGTCCCTAGGCTTAAAATGTTCCTTTTATCTCCAATATATCCCTGATCAAAAAGCATAAAAATTAAAAATTGTTTAGGTATCCCACCTCCATTTTTTTAAATGTGCATAATTATCATTCGACATACATTACTTATTGAATTTGTCGGATTGTATGGCGTTTTAACAGGACTTGTTTTAGGCTGGAAAGAAATATATCATAGTTACTATATGTTTTATGTTTTCTTTCATTCATTCATTCATTCATAGCATTTATATAGCGCCCCTTCAAGAAACTACTCAGAGGCGCTCCCAAATGCCATTGCTGTCAAATAAGAATATTAAGGAGGAGCGCCTTGCAATTGCTGTTGGGAAAGCAAAAGAGCTGAAGTTCCTCGGTGTGCCATCTTATGCAATGGGATCACAGAGAAAAAAGGGGACATCATTGCTGATCTGACCATTGATCTCCTGCACTCATGGCAATGTATACAGTGACTCCATTGTCAACATGGCATTTGACACCACGGGGTCAAATACAGGACACGTTGCTGCTGCTTGTGTTACAATTCAGATGCGGTTAGGTCGAGCTCTTCTCTGGTCAGGATGTCGACATCACGTTGGTGAAATAATTCTTACACACGTGTTTGAAGTTCTTCAAATTGAGACTTCAATATCACCCAAGGTGGTATTATTCGAAGGCTTCGTAAGAACTTCCATCTCCTCAAGACACATCGGTCAGCAACAGAAAGACTATCACGCTTTGATGATAATGTATTCAGTGAGAATGCGAAACCATTTATTGACATTTGCAGAGAACAATTTCGACAGATTTATAGTTCACAGTTGTCCTTTCGTAAAGATGACTTTAAGGAATTTGCAGATCTCTGCCTCTTGTTTCTTGATGGAGAAGTAGAAGGAGATAAAGTCACATTCAAGCGACCTGGAGCACTCCACAAGGCCAGATGGATGGCCAAATTGATTTATTCAATCAAGATATGTCTTTGTGAGCAACAGATTGCAAAGCTTCCACGCAACACAATAACAACAGAGCGTCAGGTCACAAAAGTGAGAGACTTCGTGAATTTTGTGACTCTGGTTTACAGCTCTTGGTGGATGACTTGTAGTTCGGTGACTGATGCGCCATGGAATGACTTGAAGCTATAGGCCTACAAATCATTCTTGCAATATGATTTGCTGAATGCACAGGTCTCCGCGAGTGCTGTTCGTGCCTTCAAACGACATTTGTGGTATTTAACGGCAGAAATGGTGCCACTTGCATTGTTTAGTAATAATGTTCCAGACACTGAACGACGTGCCCTTGCTAATCGCCTGCTTTCAGTTAAGCCAAAAGAACGCTTGCAATTGCCGCAGAACAGATTTGGATCGGGCTTTGGGAAACCTAAATTTCCAGATGTAATAACAGCTACAACAACTCTTGCCGATCTTGCAGGGACTGACTCGTGGTATATGTTTGAAATACTACAAGTTGACACTCAGTTCCTCAACGAAGAGCTGTCCGACTGGTGGAGCCGCAATGACTATCAAACTGCAATGAGAAACATTGAAGCACTCAACGTAATCAATGACTGTGCTGAGAGAGGAGTGAAGCTCAGCTCGGATTTTCTGTCAGCATCAAAGACTGAACAGCATTATCAAGATGTGCCTCAAGTTGTGGAACAAGACCAGCAGAGACAATCCAGTCCGCGCAAACGCAAGCCAATTTCCGAATGACAATATCCGCTTGACATGTGTCATGTAATAGCATCGCAACATAAATGTTTTTACAATAGTAATAATAAATATGCTCACTTCTAAGAATCTTTGCATTACTTTGCAATACTTCTGAAGATGGCTCTTGGCTAATACAGCACAGATAATTTTAAGAACTATTGGACCTATCTTTAAAGTCTTGTTGCAGCATAATAATGCATAATCTGTTCAGTGTGTTCGCCATTGTAAAACTTCAGTTGCTGGGTGGGATACCTAGAATATGTAAGAAAATTCTTAAATTTTGGGAAACACACTTTTTTAGTAATAGGAAAAGAAGTGAATCAGGGACAAAAACTTTTGAAAGTTTTTTAACAATTATGGGGCGTTTGATGCACCCTAATACATGTATATACAATGTATCGAATCTATCGATTGAAATGTTATCTCAGTCTTCCGATGTGGCATTCCACCGTTACGCACCATTAGTTGCCGACAAGAAACGAACAAGATTTCTGAGAAATCAGCACTATTCACAGACATACACATGCACAACTTAGTGGCATGTGATATAAACGGTAGATATTCTCAGAAGTGTGTATCATGCATTGTGTATAATGTATTAACCCTATATATATGCTTCTAATAGCCCACATTTCATTTCAGACAATTTGTGTCAAGTGAGTTTGCAATTAACCCTGTATTTACGTAGCCATGCTACCACTCATATATCATGATATATGCATTATATGTATTCATTCATTCAGTAATTTCAAGAATTTATATAGCGCTTCTTAAAGAAGCCTACTTAGAGGCACTTCCAATCAGTGCTGCTTCAGTTGTGGTTTTCAGTTACAGTTTCAGTTACGTTTATGCTATATTTTCAGTTGACTGTAACTGAAACTGAAACCAGCACTGGCAGAGTGCAACCAGTGACGGAGTTAGGCCTATTGATAGGCCTACCTGCCTAACTACAGTTAACAGTTGTTGGTGTGCATTTATATACTTTTGATGCATGCATGACTTCGGAAAGCTCTATCCATGCATGCATGGCTTCGGAAGTCTTGAACTATAATTGGATGATCTAATGAATTGTCCGTCATTTCCCAGTTGTACTCGGCTAGTCTCAGTGCCAAACATCGAGGTCTGTTTGATCGTCAAACAACCTCATCATGAAGCAGCATGTCATCCATCGGAGTCAATGGCGTACGCATAATCTGCTGGGAATTGGAATGTCTGCATGAATGGGACCCACGCAGCGCATCCGCAGTCACCAGGAATCATGTATAGCCTACTCCGGTAATATATTGTCGCTTGCATGCAGTAGGCTTATCCTAAATCATAATAATGCATAATCTGTTCAGTGTGTTCGCCATTGTAAAACTTCAGTTGCTGGGTGGGATACCTAGAATATGTAAGAAAATTCTTAAATTTTGGGAAACACACTTTTTTAGTAATAGGAAAAGAAGTGAATCAGGGACAAAAACTTTTGAAAGTTTTTTAACAATTATGGGGCGTTTGATGCACCCTAACGTTCAGGGATCATTTCCTAATGTGGAGATAGCACTCCGCATGTAGGCCTATCTGGTGCTCATGGTCAGTAACTGTAGTGCGGAACGTTCATTCTCCAAAATGAAACTGATTAAGAATAGACTTCGCACATCGATAGGCAATGATAGGTTGTCCCATCTGGCTCTGATGAACATAGAATCAGACCTTCTGCGTGAAATTAACTTTAATGATCTGGTGACCGAATTTGCCAAGAAGAAAACAAGCAAAGTTTCACTAATTTGGCATGACTTCATAGCCAAAAGAAACTAATTTCTGACCTTTCAGGCTTTCACGTTTCTTTCAATTGTTTCCTTTCTTAAAATATTTGCGTGAAATTGTAACTGTGGGCAGTGCACAGTACTAAAAAGTCTGAAAAAATTCTCCATTGTGTGGTGGAGGCCCCTATGTGGTGGAAGCCCGTGGGCACTGGCCCCTTGTGCCCACCCCTAAATCCGGGCCTGGATGCATGAATGGATGAATGGATGGATGAATGGATGCTTGGATGAACGTATGGGCGAACGGAGTAAAAAACTAAAAGGATGGAAAATAAAAGGATGGATGGAAATAAAAGGATGGATGGAAAATAAAATGATGGATGGAAAATAAAATGATGGATGTAAAATAAAACGATGAATGGAAAATAGAAGAATGAATGGAAAATAAAAGGATGGATGGAAAACAAAAGTATGGATGGAAAATGAGAAGATGGATGGAAAATAAAAGAATGGATTGAAAATAAAAGGAAGGATGGAAAATAAAAGGATGGATGGAAAATAAATGCTGTAGAAACTCTGTAGATACTTGAAGGTAGAGATCACTTGAACGTGAACCAACTATTATTCAATCATGTGAACAGTTATCCATGTGTTTTTAAACAGATCTCAAAGTGATGCTTTGGCGAACTCAAGAAAAAGTAAAACAAATTGAAGGAATATTGATGAGATAAGGAGACAGTTGGAGACCAAATTTACTGCAGAGCAGAGAAAAATGAACAATTTAGGTAGAAAAAGAGGTCAGGTATATAAAGAGAATCGTTGATGGAAGAAAGGAAGGAAGGAAGGAAGGACGGAAGGAAGGAAGGAAGGAAGGAAGGAAGGAAGGAAGGAAGGAAGGAAGGAAGGAAGGAAGGAAGGAAGGAAGGAAGGAAGGAAGGAATGAAGGAAGGAAGGAAGGAAGGAAGGAAGGAAGGAAGGAAGGAAGGAAGGAAGGAAGGAGGGAAGGAAGGAAGGAAGGAAGGAAGGAAGGAGGGAGGAAGGGAGGGAGGGAGGGAGGGAGGGAAGGAAGGAAGGAAGGAAGGAAGGAAGGAAGGAAGGAAGGAAGGAAGGAAGGAAGGAAGGAAGGAAGGAAGGAAGGAAGGAAGGAAGGAAGGAAGGAAGGAAGGAAGGAAGGAAGGAAGGAAGGAAGGAAGGAAGGAAGGAAGGAAGGAAGGAAGGAAGGAAGGAAGGAAGGAAGGAAGGAAGATAGAAGACGCTGATGGTGAATTGCACAGACTCGTCTATTTTATGATTATACTCAAATAATGCAAACCTGTCCACTTTATCGAAAATAGCAAAGTAGAAGACTATAATGAAGAAATTTCTATGAAAAGATACCGGTAATGAAAATGTGACCCTGAAATCTGATAAATACAAAGGGGAAGTTGTGGAGCTGTTATGGCGTTACAAGGCGTTTACCTACATAGGCTATACATGAGTTAAACAGCACTGCAGGTCTATTCAACTCATAGTAGAATTAAAAGCAAACAGGAATTGACGTTCGTAGACAGAATTAAATAATAATAAGAAAAAGCTTCCTGTGCTTAAGTGCGTATGTATATATATTATCTAAGTGCATTTAGATATAGCACTTGTTTCGATCCTCTTAAAGGCGCCGTGGTATATAGGTTGGGCTGGAATCTGATTAAAGTGCGCGCTTCAAAAGATGGACAGTTTTTCGCCACAAAATAATTATATGCTTAGTCGACCTGAGTGAACAATGATCTGTGCCTGGCAAGTAGGCCTACATCGTATAGCATATATGTCTAACACAGTAGCGCTAATGTTAACAGTCACGACAAGATACCAGACATATACGAGTGCAATGGTTCGTCCAACACAGTCGGCACTTGAGCCAGAAACCTAGGCCTACTATCCGCATCGTTACTGCTCCTTTAATTTTATGAATTGCTTCTCTCAGCTGTCTTATAGTCCCTGTCACGTGATCCTCAGTCTGAAGTATCTCTTGGCCGCTTTATATAGCGCAGTTACGTGACTAGCTATCAGATGCCCTATTGTATCTGCGTAATTCCGGTAAGCTTATACTTTGGGCCATTTCCAGCAGCTTAATTGCCCTCTTCAAAGGTTCAGATTGATGTCGACTACATGTGTACAGCTACAGGTGCAGAAGCAGAGACAGAGACAGAGGGAGGCACAGAACAACCTGTGCAGAAACAGAAGCAGATACAGCGACATGAAAAGATGAAGGAAAGGAACAGGCACAAAGAGGCTATACGCATGCAGAGATAGATACATACATGTACATGTAAACAATATCATGCGTACGGTTTGCAAACAAGTGCAGAAGCAAATACGTGGCTACAGAAAAGCAGGTTAAGAAACAGGTACAGGCAGGGATTTTTTAACGTGCAATTCTAAACAAAAAGCGCAGTTGTAAGTGAATTTGTACAGTTGTAAAAGCAGTCATGTGCAGTGAAAATCATTACAAAAAAGTGATTGCAGACAGTTCACGATGGAAAAGCGAAGGAGCTGTGCACTTGTGCAGCAGTGAATAATAAGCAGTTGTGCAGTTATACAAATTTCTTTCCAGGGTCCAGGTATCATACTGATGCAATGTGATGCATGCATGGTTAAGATACAGACACAGACGAGTTTCTAATTTGCACCTCTTTCACCTACATTTTTACTATTATTATTATTATTATTATTATCAAGCGCTGCATTATCATCATCAGCATCGCTTTGAAGTTAATCGTAGTGCTGGGACTTTATGTCTCAATTATGTGTGAAATAGACATTGCCTCTGATTGCATATCATACTAACGACGCCTGTCACGCTATTACTACACAGCATTCGTTCTTTCTTTCATTCATTTCACTTAAGTATTGCATTGAATTATGTCTGCAAATGAGTTTTGAATAATTATTAATGTCTTAACCAAACTACATTGAAAATAGACTCGCAAAAAACGATAAGAATTCGTCCATCATCGCATGACAGACTCTGTCCATCAGTTCATCATCCTGTCATATGCATCCCGTCGACCAACGGTCGTCCGAATGAATTGGGAAGGGGAAAACGGAGACCAATAATTCGCTGGAATGGAATCGACGCTTTCATCGCTATCCGTCTACCCCAGCGGTTCTCAACCTGTGGGTCGATCGCGACCCCCGCGGGGGTCGCCTGACGATTTGCCAGGGGTCGCCTGGACCCTTTACAAATTTGTAAAAGATGTAATAGCAATGTCAGTGCTACTACTCTGTAGCAACTTAAAATAAATTTGTACTTATACTTTTTTCTATGATTCATTCGTTAGATTGCGGCAGCTAATTCAACATCTAATTCAACAGCCATAATTCTTGCCATTTTAGTTTCTAAATGTAAACTGCACATTAACTAATCTTCGTTAAAAATCAAAGGGTAGGGAGTATTAATTTTATGAAATATTGATTCACATCTTTGGGCACTAAAGGACTGTAACTTGAAAATTTTAAACAATAGGGGTGGGACATTTATTGAAGTCTTAAACTAGCCTACGTTTCTGAGCACTGAAATCATGAGTTGTTTTGTTAATTTGACAGGCTATAATGATGCAGCTAGAGTGTGTAAATCCAGAAAATTGTAAGACAAATTGGGCCCGACACTCTGAAGTCTTACACCATGACTATCGGCATTGAGCAATTTCATTAAGATGACTTACATGTAAAATGCTACCATTATATTGAGGAAATTCAATAATTTAGACAATGAGGAGGGGAGATATATTGAGTTCTTAAACCATGATCTTCAGCACTGAAATTATAAGAAATTGTTTCGAGATGAAAACATTTAAATAATTGGGGGATACTTTATAAGCTTTAAACAAATACTATCAGCACTGAAATTAGGAGCAATCTCGTTAGAATGACAGCCTAAAATGCTACCATTGCATTGTGGACATTTTTAAAAATCGACGAGGGGCACAGGATAACCTCCCACTGCTCGGCGCATTCATAAAGAACACAAGGGCAGTTAAGGAAATTGATAGCCTTTCAAAGCCAATCAGCTGGGTGAAATGCGTACCGGTATTAAGAAAAGAAGAACTGTTGACCATTTTTCAGAGTAACCTATTGTTTTAAAGTTGCGGCATGAATAGAGAAACTACAGCGTTTTATTTGTAGGCCTAACGACATAAATTATTATTTTGTCGGTCGAATTGATGAAATCCAACAAATAAACTGAAGCGCCATTCAGATACTAAACATCCTGACTGTGCAGGAAAGTATGATCAGTAGGCTATATATACTTTAAAGAATTCCAATAGCAAGACCGCATGCAGTTTGTGAAGTAGGCCTATCACAAGTCGAATAACTTCAAACTACCGAAGAGGTAGCCTAACTCTCCGAATCGCAAGAGCCATGAGCCTCATACAATGGCCAAAAGAAGTTATCGAATTATGAGTGTGAAAATGCATAGCAATGGACAACAGTAGCCTACAGGATTCAGTGAGAGGGGTAATTCAATCAATTTCGCTGTTGGGGTCGTCACAGCTTTCAAAATGTTACAAAGGGGTCGCCGCACCAAAAAGGTTGAGAACCGCTGGTCTACCCCATCCCCTACCTCCCTACCTCCCTACCTCCGTACCTGCGTACCACCCTGCCTCCCTATACTTTCCTACCTGCATGCCTCCCTACTTCCCTACCTCCCTACCTCCGTACCACCCTTTGCCTCCCTGCCTCCCTATGCTTTCCTACCTGCATGCCTCCTTACCTCCCTTCCACGCTACCTCTTCCTTACCTCGCTTCCTGACCATTGCATTCGTCGTCAGACGATTAATTTCTAACGCCGCCGTCAACGATCAACGTTTCATGATTTCTTCTCAGTCCTCCTCTTAATCTCCCCTCCTCTGCTTATTCTTATGATTTCTTCTCAGTCCTCCTCTTAATCTCCTCCTCTGCTTATTCTCATGATTTATTCTCATTCCTCCTCTTAATCTCCTCCTCTGCTTATTCTCATGATTTCTTCTCAGTCCTCCTCTTAATCTCCTCCTCTGCTTATTCTCATGATTTCTTCTCATTCCTCCTCTTAATCTCCTCCTCTGCTTATTCTCATGATTTCTTCTCATTCCTCCTCTTAATCTCCTCCTCTGCTTATTCTCATGATTTCTTTTCATTCCTCCTCTTAATCTCCTCCTCTGCTTATTCTCATGATTTCTTTTCATTCCTCCTCTTAATCTCCTCCTCTGCTTATTCTCATGATTTCTTCTCATTCCTCCTCTTAATCTCCTCCTCTGCTTATTCCCATGATCTCTTCTCATTCCTCCTCTTAATGTCCTTCTCTGCTTATTCTCCAGCTGTGCATCGTTCTCTTTTTCCTTCTTCTCTTATCATTTCATGTCATTTTATTCCTTTGTTTTCATCCAGTCCCACCTAATTTCGTTCCTTTTTTGTCGCCTTTCTACTTTCTCCCTCTTCTGGATTTCCTTCCTATTTCTCTTCCTATTCCGTTACCTCATTTTTTGTTCCTTTGTTATCAATTCTCTACTACCTCCTCAAAAAAGTCCTCATTCTCCTCTGTATACATTCTGCTCGTCATTTCATCCCTTAGCAGCTGCTATTCATATTATTATAAGGCTGAATTGTAAAATACGAGTCGTCTAAATCAAGTGCATCTACAAGAGACGGCGTCCTCCTCTTCACCGCGTCGTCTCACATTTCTTTATTAGCGGACTTTGTATGAGGCCTTGCGAGAATGGCAAAGCACTCGCCGAACAATGGCTGATACGACCAGACACGTCAACCTCGCTCAAGCATAATAGGGATCATAGGCGCATAGCTAACAGTCATGGCTATAAATTGCACTGCTTCCGTGGCCACCATGAGATATTTCCCAGTGAAAACCCTAATGTCTAAATACAGGCAACAGTAATTGTCCCTGACGTCATACTGTAGGTCTTTTCCACCAAAATTAGACTCCACTGTCTGCATACAGCCTGCTTAATTTCCTTCCAGAAGTATAAAGTGAAAGACATAAAAAAGTGGGACTATAAGGAATATGGTCTGGTGCGATATCTACCACTCGCAGATCCGTCGGGCACAGCGATAGAGACAGCCTCAGACAGGGACCTCGGGGTACAATTTCATTTATAATCAACGCGAGCCAATTCTTCGTTGCACGATTAAATGTTGGATATAGCCTATATGTGGCCGAATGGAACAAAGGCTGTTAATTAAACGAAAGTTTCTTTCTCTCTAGATATTACGACCGATAAAAGAAACGTCGAGTCTCAGACGCCGACCCAAGAGAACCATTTGAAGAACCATTTGAAGAACCATTTGAAGAACCATCGTTCGATTGACCGATAGGTCTGCAAAATAGAGAACCATCCTGCAGCGTCTACAAAATGGCGCCCATCGCGACCACATCTATGCGCACTGGGCCGAATACATGCAGGGATAGGAGGCAGAGTTACTTCTACAGATGTAAGTAAAGAAACAATAATTATTATGGCTAACATCAATTGCACATAAACATAAGCACATGAACATGCAAATGCTCATCATCTTTATCATCATCATCATCATCATCATCATCATCATCATCATCATCATCATCATCATCATCATCATCATCATCATCATCATCATCATCATCATCATCATCATCATCATCATCATCATCATCATCATCATCATCATCATCATCATCATCATCATCACAATAATAATCATCACAAATTCACAATAGTAATAATAATAATAATAGTAGTAGTAGTAGTAGTAGTAGTAGTAGTAGTAGTAGTAGTAGTAGTAGTAGTAGTAGTAGTAGTAGTAGTAGTAGTAGTGGTGGTGGTGGTGGTGGTGGTAGTAGTAGTAGTAGTAGTAGTAGTAGTAGTAGTAGTAGTAGTAGTAGTAGTAGTAGTAGTAGTAGTAGTAGTAGTAGTAGTAGTAGTAGTAGTAGTAGTAGTAGTAGTAGTAGTAGTAATGATAAGTTCAATGCCGTTGCATTTCGAGGCACGTTTGCACAATTGACAGATGAGGATGACCGTTAACTCCAGAACAACAAAGATTTTATTGCTGTTTTTAAAGCCTGAGGAATCATTTATACCTCGGGCGATAAAAAAATAATATTAATGATAATAATCATCATCATCATCATCCTTGTCATCACTATTCACCACCACCACCACTACCACCATCACCACCGCCACCACCACCACCACCACCAGCAGCATCGTCATCATCATCATCATCATCATCATCATCATCATCATCAACATCATCATCATATCATCATGTGGCATGATATAAATATACGTGCACCACTCAAATATAGTTATTATATTACTAACTGGGGTACCCGGCGTTGCCCGGGAAATTTAGGATTAGACCCGCTCCGGCCACAACCCCACCTCCCACCCCCACCCCTCCACCCCACCAACCCCATTCCACCAACTCCACCCCACGCCCGCTTCAGATTCTGAATCCTGTGGTATAAAATGGTTCAATGACTCTCCTTAATGGAAATTTTCCAATAGAGGTGTCGTGGGGACAACAGTTGCTATTCCAGCCGGCTATTACAATTGCGCCTACGTACTCCCACTGGTGTACTTCCGTGTTGAAATCGATTTTCCTCTGGAGCTCGGCATGAGACCTTATCGGGATGAGAGTTGGAAAACGAGGCCCACGTATATATGTGTGTCAGCCTACATGAACGTTGTTTTCAAAATGACTCGACATCGAGAAAAGCGACGGAGAAATCGATTTAATCTAAGTCGAGGCTTCTTAAGTCTTGCGACTGCAAGAATCTTTTCAGGCATGTGTGGGTGTGCGTGTGTGTTTGCGCGTGTGCGTGTGCGTGTGCGTGTGCGTGCGTGTGTGTGTGTGTGTGTGTGTGTGTGTGTGTGTGTGTGTGTGTGTGTGTGTGTGTGTGTGTGTGTGTGTGTGTGTGTGTGTGTGTGTGTGTGTGTGCTATGAAATGGGATCAGTGTATACGCTGTCGAAAAGGTCATACTACATGAACATAGGACTTCTGCTTGGTACATTTGCCAAGTCCGGTTGCTGCTACAAGACTCATTACGTTTTGGAGCTTTGCGCTTTTAATAATCTACGAATCAACTACGTGTAAATTATGAATATAAGAAAAATGTAGCCATATATATATATAATAGGCTATATATATAATTATAGTTTATTGTCGTACATTTAATCTCTGTATAAACGTGTGGGACGCAGGGGTGCAGGTTGCTGCGGAGCGACCTTGGGCAAGTTGCTTACCCATCATTGTCTGTGAGGAAGGCAACGGGAAACCACCTCACTCATCTCATCCCCAAGGGCGTAAAGCCAACGAACCTGCCTACGGGCAGAGCCGCAGAGTACCATCATCATCATCATAAACATTCAATAGATGCAGTGAAGTGTCTCCAGCGGAAAGCACGGACTGCGCTGTTACCAATGGATTACTAAATCTTCCTGGTATCTATCATACATGCAATTAATTATTTTCATGTGTCGTCATCGTCATCGAATGCTTCCTAAGCGTTTTAATGCCTACTTTAGTACTAAGGAACAAACGCATCAGAATATGAAACTCGCTCAAGGACCGATTAATTATCAGTCCTTTGTGTGTACTGTGTAGGTCAAATACCGTCTACATTCAGCTTTGGTATATATGATCCGAAACTCTGGAACTCGTTACCTCCAAATTTAAGTCTATTGACTCGCTAGCTACATTTAGTAAGAGCTATAAACATTTTTTGATATCCTAGTACTAATTAAGTTGCTTTTTGTTTTGTTTTGTTCTGTTTCCTTTTATTTGATGCTCCAAATATAAATATGAATGGTGCATTCAGTAATTGGTTTTAATGTACATGAATGATGATACAATTATAACTGTTATAGTAGGCCTACCAGATACGACAAAGCGCTTCGGCGTGAAACTCCACTGCAGTGTCCGCTCTGCAGTCGGGAGCGCCTCTGAGTAGTGAGAGAGAGCTTGAAGGGGCGCTATAACAAGTGCACATACAAACAAAGGACGGTCAAATAACTAACGTGTAGGCTATTTTTTTGATTATTGTGTAATGTGGACTCGATAAGTTCACTTGAGCTTTTTTCCCCTTCCAGACTTCGTTGGGCACAATCGAATTATTTTGTATGCAGTGATGGGTAAAATTATGTACTGTGCAAAATAAAATGAACTTGAACTTGGACAATGTAGGCCTACCTTTAAGAGAAGCCAAGTTGATTGAGATATTGGATTTGGAAACATGCATGCCTGCGGGCAAGAGATGTAAGACGAGCCTGCCATGGATTAGACGAGCCTTCATTGTGATGACGCATTAAAAACTAGCTGCCTCTTTGCTAATGACTTTCTGCATCGCCTAAAGCAAGATCTCTCATCATACAAGCAATCCTCTTTCTCTGTCCTTTCGTTTCGCTTCTCAAAGCAACTGACATGCGCCGTCGAACACACTCTGCAGGTCGGTCGCCAGACTGATCTACATGTACCTACATGTACCTATCTAGCGTTGATCTCACGGCAATGCTATCATCATCCACTGATGCTGAACAATTCGAGCACGTCTAGTCAAAAAAATTCTCATTCGTTTGAAAGCTTAAATATTTATAGCAAACTCCTCTAGATGCAGAGTAGCCTACATCTCATCTGTACCGTCACTACTACCACCACCACCACCACCACCACCACCACCACCACTACCATCACCACCACCACCACCACCACCACCACCACCACCACCACCATCACCACCACCACCACCACCACCACCACCACTACCACCACAATCATTGTCGTCTTCTTCCTCTTCGTCTTCTTCTTCCTCGTCCTCCTCTTTCTCCTCCTCCTCGTCGTTTTTTTATTGATCCTGTGTCACACGGATAATTCTATTAATATCGCACAGTAACACAAAAATTAGATGCAAAAATCACACTCCTACACACACACACACACACACACACACACACACACACGCACGCACACACACACACGTACGTACGCACCCAAAGTCCATTGCTGCAAAAGTAAAATCTATTTTGATGGTCCTCGACAGATGCGATCTAAGTCAGTTAAAAAAAGTTTCTCTCGTAATTGTTTGGAATGGTTTCCTTAACACCTTGAAAATTATCATCGATGGACAGGGACTGGGACTGGGACTATAGGACTGGGACTATAGGACTGGGACTATAGGACTGGGACTGGGACTATAGGACTGGGACTATATGACTGGGACTATAGGACTGGGACTGGGATTGGGACTGCGACTGGGACTATAGGACTGGGACTGGGACTGGGACTAGGACTATATATGATGGCTCATCGACGTTGAATCGTCCCTGCCTGATTACGTGAACTTGTTTTGCAATTCACGTCTCTATATCGACTGCGTCAAATGCGGTCAGTACTGGTCAGTGGTCAGTATTAACCGTCAACGACCTTTCGCCATTCTTTTATCCTGACTGGTCTGGACTAATGCAATTCCATCCATGCTGGCTGGACATAGTTCCGAATCCGTCAGCCCCAGTCCACTCTGAACTAGATAGCCAATTTGAACATAAAATATTAGCCTATTGTCTTATACTGCATAATAATTGTAAGTTATTACCAGGGCCGGGATAAGAAATGCGAGGTCACTGTTCGGAAAACTTTTTGAGGATCTTCGGCCAAAAAATCTGATGACCTTTTTTAGTCGTTTAATCGATTGGTCGAAATTTCCTCACAATATAACGATTTTTAACCAAGTCCGACGTTGTCGATCGGATCCATTGCAATATATATATATATAATATATATTATATATATTATATATATTCACATCCTTCAATATATATATATAATATATTTAATATTATAGCGTATACATGTTAGGAGTGTTTGTTGCGGTTATTGCCCAGTCGGGTGGGTCGTCAATCGCTTAGTTCGGCTGCATGCAGAAGAGATCGTTTACCAGAGCATTATATATATGCATTATATATATATATAATAAATATATATATAATATATAATATATATAGTACGAGGACACCGCGAGCATTCGTTTGTTAACACGCTCCTGTTTTAAACCATCAGACGCTTAGATATATGTAGATCTATATATAATTTATATATATATATATATTTACACAAATATGAGTAATGGTCCGCCCCTATTGAATCCTGTTGATGTGTATAAAATCAACCGTGTAAAATATTGCATGGTATGCGTGTACACTGTACAATGTGGTTTTTACTCTTATAGTTACGCACATCACACAGATAATTATATATATATATATATATACATACAGTTGTGTGTATATTATATATATGAACACAAAGTGAAGCAATATAAATAGTTGTTCTTCTCTCTTGATGTCTCATCCATTCTATCAATCTTCACATCCTTCAATTTGCGATACCTCTAATTCTCTATCACTCTATCGCTCTATCTGAGATGTAAATGGCGCCCTTATTTTGCTTCACTATCTCCACTGCAGTCTCTGCTCTGTACAGCAGGTACATGTATTATGGTATACAACAGCTTCCGCGTTGAACTTCGACAGAACTATCTCACAGCGTCGGCCTTGACTGCCGGTGTCGCGTGACAAAGTCTCCCCCCTATAAGTCTCCCCCCGGAGACTCTATTTCGAAATAGATTCTCCCCCGGAGGATCTGTTCCAGAATAAATTCGCCCCCCGGAGACTATATTCTGAAATAAAGTCTCCGGGGGGAGAGAACATTTCCTCCGTCTACGAAACAAAGTCTCCCCCGTTGAGCGTGAAATCGGCTACAGTCGCATAAACGTTATAGATGAGCTGGTTAAACGGTTAGTTTATGTTGCTAGACTATTTAACACGAACATATAGATACTTTTACATCAGAAAAATGTCTTCCAATGCAGATTTTCAGCCAGAGGGAGACTTTGTTTCGAGGGGAGACTTTGTATCGGGGGGAGACTTTATTTCGTGACACCGGCTTCCCCTACATAATTATAGCGGCGGCGACTATCTTAATATTGACACTCAACATCAAACAGATCAGCCCAGAGAGCGCCTCTGAGTAGGTTTCTTGAAGAGGCGCTATATAAATTCTCAGAATGAATGAATGGAATCAGTTGTTGCTGAATCATTTCATTCATTCGCCATCAATGCACTACTCTTCCAATCGTGCCCGAAGCACGATATCACCTTACATCCATTCCATGTGATTTAGACATTAAACCTGATGAATTATCTGATGAAGGATTGAAGAATTTGCCTCAATACTGCATTCCATTACTCAATACTCCATTCCTTTCCTCAATACTGCATTCCATTACTCAATACTGCATTCCATTACTCAATACTGCATTCCATTACTCAATACTGCATTCCATTACTCAATACTGCATTCCATTACTCAATACTGCATTCCATTACTCAATACTGCATTCCATTACTCAATACTGCATTCCATTACTCCATACTGCATTCCATTACTCCATACTGCATTCCATTACTCCATACTGCATTCCATTACTCAATACTGCATTCCATTACTCCATACTGCATTCCATTACTCCATACTGCATTCCATTACTCAATACTGCATTCCATTACTCAATACTGCATTCCATTACTCAATACTGCATTCCATTACTCAATACTGCATTCCATTACTCCATACTGCATTCCATTACGCAATGCTGCATTCCATTACTCAATACTGCATTCCATTACGCAATGCTGCATTCCTTTCCTCAATAAGCTTACAATACATAATTCCTTTGCAGTTCCGGATTCCTATATGCTGCAAACGGTAAACTACTTTGGGGGGTTCTGTTTTGACAATCCTGGTGGTCTGGTTTTGTTCAGATATAAAGTTAGGTATACCATGCATACGTTGTCAACACTCATGCATATATATATATATATATATATATATATATATATATTATATATAATATGAGCAAAAGACATACGCAATTATCTCGCACTAAGTGTTGCGTGTATGTGTGTGTGCATTAATGTTGGTGCTTCGTGTTCTTTTCGATGGCCACTCAGACTGAGTGCAGAAGCCCTGAAGCATAGCAGGCATCTTAAGACGGCGGCTGCGGCGGCTGTGACGCTGCATTATCATCATCAGCACACTACAGCTATCAACGCATCATCATCATCATCAGCAGCAGCAGCAGATCTTACTTCCATCGGCAAAGTATAAGACTGCTAAGATGCCAGGTGCCAAGTGAAGTCTGAAAAATATGGACGAACAGACAGACACCTGTAGAGTGAAGACGACCTGACCACCGTGACCTCGAATCACCTGGCCACCTGACTATATCTGACCATCTGACTACCTGACCACCTGACTGTCTGACTACCTGACCACCTGATACATGTAGGTTAACAATTAAGTCACCTATAATATAGGAACCAAACAGCACATACATCAATAGAATAAAAGTAATGTTAAACGTGGTAGTTAATCAATTTATATTCCAGATTTTGTCTCATAACAGTCAATGATCAGTTGCTGATGAGTAGCTGCTGAATTGTGGTATAAGGATATATCAGCGAGTAAGATAGTTTCATATGAATATCAAGCAGTGGCGTAGCCAGAAATTTTTCATGGGGGGGGTGTTTTTTTTGCCTGGCCGGATACCCTTTCTGAAACCAACCCAACAGTATTACAGTATTACAAATAAAAATGGAATAAAGTAAAAAAGGGAATAAAGTAAGAAAAACAATTGTTACTACAAGCAATTGTTTTGTTTTTTCTTATTTAAGTGGATAAATAACCTTTAAAAAAACTTTTTCCTAGGCCAAAGGGGGTTTTAACCCCCGAAGCCCCCCTTGGCTACGCCACTGATAACAAGTGGCAGGAGAAGTGAAATGGATGATATTATACGCTTAGCCAATATCTATATTTTCTGATATTTTTTTAATGATGATTACATTCAAGCTTCAAGCCAAATGCTGAAGTAATAGATCAACTTGACATATTCTCGGAAGACGGTGATATTAGACTTTCTTGAGGTACACAATATCTGACTAGTCACTGCTAATTAACTTTACATATAAATTATATATATCCGAGATAGTTAATTGGGTGACTTCCTAATTGCAAATAACTAGTTGCAAATTTTATGCGTTATAGACTCGACAGCATTCAAAGACTGCTGAGAACGAGAAGCTGATAAAATATTTATTACCGTGTGAAGCTCTTACAAAAAGGTTGTACATACACTGTTAGAAATCTCACCGTATTTTTACGGGCATTACCTGGCAGCTTTGTACACAGGAAATGACCGTAAAATTACGGCGGACAGTACATTATTCTAGACTGTAATAGTTACGTTCATATGACCGTAAAAGTTTACGGTAAAAGAAAGTAATCTGACTGTTATTCACCGTAATTTTTTACGGTCACGTCTTGTATTTTTGATGTTTGTGAATGTATTTTACCGTAATTTTTACGGTCAGGTTTCGTACTTTTTGGGGTTTTGAATGTATTTCACCTTAATTATAACGGTCATATCTCGTATTTTTCAATATTTTAGAATGTATTTCACCGTAATTTCTACGGTCACGAATCTCATTTTGATGTTTTTAATGTATTTTACCTTAATTTATACGGTGTTATCTCGTATTCTTTATTATATTTGAATGTATTTCACCGTAATTTCTACGGTCACGAGTCTCATTTTTTTATATTTTGAATGTATTTTACCGTAATTTATACAGTCATATCTCGTATTTAAAAATATCTTCTAATGTATTTCCCCGTAGTTTATACGGTCATGTCTCGTCTCTTTAGTGTATTTTATTGTATTCACAGTGATTTTCCACGGTCATGTCTCGTATTTTTACTGTTTTTCACCGCATATCGCTCCAATTTATACGGTCATGCCTGGTATTTAAAATGTTGTAAAATGCGTTCACATAAACTTTTATTCTTGCAATGGGAACCTTGGCTCAAAAATTCTAAAAGCTTGAGGTTCAAATCTTGCATAGGTGAATGCCTTACATCTCTTCCATGATCTTACTTGACGTTAGGAAGGATGCAGCTGCAAACTATTCCTTCGATATACTAGGATAGGAGGGATCTTGACAAACCCAGAACAAATAATTAGTGAAAGCCCTGAACATTGAAAAGTCCTTTACACTTAACCTAACAGAAGCTCTTTTTTATAATCTAAAATTGCTAGATAATCCAGTTTTAAATAAATTTTATTTACAAAACAACATCTTAAAGTAAAGCGATCACCTTAAAATCAAACAGTAAACAGCATAAACACTTGCAATCAATGATATGCCTTCTAGATAGCCCGGAGGCTGACAATGGGTATGAATTGTTAGCGACTTCATTTTCAAGGCCTTGGCATATAAGGGTGGTGGCCAATCCTCTCCCTCACCGTCTCATTATCCACTGACCATGTAGGTCAGTGTACTCATCATAGCTGAGTCGGCTAGGAGGTGCTTGTGGAACAGAAATCTCGATACAAATTTCTGCCCCGGCGGGGAATTGAACCCCCGACCTCTCGGTCGACAGTCCAGCGCGCTAACCACTGTACTATCGATCACCCCATTGCATTCAATACATAAGCACACAAAAATTATAAACTCTAACGTCTTACTGTTAAAAAGAAAAGAGTAAAATGTTTAAAGAATCACCCTTCTGCAAATAAACTACAGCAGGCAACTTAAATATAATATCATTAACTGAAAGCAAGTTTAATAGCTTAATGAGCCATTTTAACCAAATATAATTCACAACAACAGCATATAAAAGTAGACAATATCCATAAAATACACAATCACCAACAAAAATACAACATAATGATTTAGGTAATTTCAATTAATTTTGTATTATATACTGGTAAGATGCAGTATAAATCTTAACTAACACGAACAAGTCATTATTGAAACCCTGAATATTGAAATTTTTTAAGGAGCTCTTTTTTAGTTCTTTACTTGCTTCAATATCCAGTTTTGATACGTTTGTTTCCAAAACAGCATCTTAATGTAAAACGATCACTTTAAAATCATACGACAAACAGCATAAACACTTGCAGTCAATGACTAAGCATATAACACGAAGCACTAAACTCATAATGTTTAGAAAGTAAAAGCAAAAATTAAGCAGTCAATCTTCCGCAAATAAACCTTTAACTCATCGAAATACGCTGTAAAGAACTCCAAAGCCAAAACAAAAACAAAATTTTAATCGAAGCTTAACTTAAGTCATATTTATTATAGGCCTATATTGTTCAAAATGTATCAATAATGTACACATCTTTGAAAGTAGCAACCCTTCAAAACTCAGTGTTCTGCAAAGCTATGGGAAGCATTTTAGACATCTCATCACTGAACGAATATTTAATAATGCAGTTTTTTTTAAACAAAAATTATATTTATAAGCAAATGAACGCTTCAAATCCCAACACAAGGGAGAATCTTTAGAAGCAACCCCGTCAAAACGCAATAGGGCCTGCAACATTATAAAAGAAAGTGGCCCTCAAGCGCATGCGGAAAAAAAGACAGAGGC
Source organism: Lumbricus terrestris (assembly GCA_949752735.1). Lineage (NCBI taxonomy): Eukaryota > Metazoa > Annelida > Clitellata > Crassiclitellata > Lumbricidae > Lumbricus > Lumbricus terrestris. Next base: position 27,790,340 of record OX457039.1, read on the forward strand.
CAAGGAGCTGAAATAAAGATTGCTATGAATCCAATTTTACGCGAATGAATCGACCACTGTAAGTCTTCTAAGCTCATGAAATAACAAAGGGACCGAACACACAGAAAATTTGCATTTTAAATTGAGCAGCATGAGAAACAAGCCTTTTGAAATAAAATGAAGCACAGCTGTTAGACAACTATGTCCAATAATTAAATATTTCAACTCCACCATAGAAGCAACCACTAATAAATAATTATGTCAGCTGAAACGGGCAACGTGTAATGAAAAGTCGCATTCAAGAGCATGGGCACGGCATAAAGGAACCCAGCTCCATCGCTGTATTCTTCGTTCGTGATCACCGCTTAAGCCAAAGTCATCTAGCTCATCATCGCCGTCCTCGTTCATGAACGCTAGGATAGTACAAACGATATCGTCCTCAGCAACTTTGTATTCACTGTCCTGTGTGTGAATATTAACAAAACAGCATTGAATTAGCATTAATCCTACAGCTTTAAACAAGCTTACAAGGGAAAATACGCAGCATCTAATAGATATTACTCAAAGTTTGTCATTCTGTGAATCTGTGAGCATGTGTGTCTGCCCCAGATAGCTCTGAAGCGGCACCAATTTAGGTTGTTGAATTTTTTTGGCAAACCTTATGCAAATTTATAGGTCAGTGCAATTATTTTCAACTCTCGACTCACTTTAAATTCCGAGATATGGTCATTTTAGATTTCGACAGGTAGTTAACGATGCATCAAGACGCTACTTAAACATTGCACAATCATTATTATCGAGTCGGGCGGTCGTCAATTAGCCTGACGCTTTTTCGCCTCAAGTCATTTTTCTACGTCATTCTCGCCGTTGGCGGCTAAAAGGTATTAAGCGGAATTTCAATAATATCTAGCCGGTTTGACTTTGCCCGGGAAATTTTGATTTTTACCACCACACAGCCCACAGAGCTCCACCCTCTAGGGTATCCTGCATCTCCCGGTAAATTGGACGTTAACGCTCCACCCCGCCACACCACCCCTGCCCGCCAACTCGATCCAACCCCCTCCTCCAACCCCACTCTCGCTATCCACCCCAGCCCACCTCTAACTCGTCCGCAACCCCACCGTTCATATCTCGGGCTTTAAAGTGACTTAAGAGCTGAGAATAGTCGTGTTGAACTATACATTTGCATGAGAATGTGTTTCAAAATATTTTGAAGCTCTTAGGCCTGCCGTTTCAGAGCCTTTCTTGGGACAACATACTTTGCATACATACGAACAGAAGCACACACTTTCAGAAATATATATCAGATTAAAATACTGAATAGTTTTGCGATATGATCGCACTCTAAGAAAACGAAACGACAACATTAATAAATAATTAATATCGTATCTAGTTCTAGTTTGGGCCAAAGTGTTTTTTGATTACGGGACAAAAGGATCATTGCAGTTCGAAGAGCAAAGAGTTCCTGAGGGAGGCTGTAGATTCTAGAATGAGGAGAGTGAATGAGATTTTTAAAGCGCCTGTCGCGGAAGGAACTACTCAGAGGGGCAGTGGTGTAGCCAGGAATTTATTATGTTCTTTTGCCTGACCGGATGCCCTTTCTGACACCAATCCAACATTATTACAGTAAATAAAAATGGAATAATGTAACAAAGGGAATAAAGTAAGAAAAACAATTGTTACTAAAAGCAATTGTTTTGTTTTTCTTAATCAAGTGGATAAATAACCATTAGAAACTTTTTTCTAAGCCAATGGGGGAGTTTTAGCCACCGAAATCTCCCACTTCTCTACTTGACCATTCAGTAGCACTTCCAGTGTGAGTACGCCAAGAGAAGAAATTGAGTTTGAGGAGAGATAGAAATGCATCTAGGAAGAACACGCAAAGTAAAAGGGAGGGCTTTCCGGAGGGTATGGGCATGGTGGAAAATGATCTAGTTTGGGCCAAAGTGTTTTTTGATTACGGAACAAACGGATCATTGCAGTTCGAAGAGCAAAGAGGTCCTGAGAGAGGCTGTAGATTGTAGAATGAAGAGAGTGAATGAGATCTCTGAGATCTTTCGGAGCAAACCACAGTTGGAAATAGGAGGAGCGAGTAAACTTGGTAACATGCACAGAGCAAATGAGTAGTGACCAGTGAGATAGATTGCTTTAAAATAACAGTAGTAATTGACCTATCTGCCATTTACAAAATGAATAGAATTGGCCTTAAGACAAAGAACTCTAGCTTTGTTTAGTTTAGTATGTGAGGCGCCATTGTAACGGCTTGGCTGTGTTACGGCGTCATAGAAATCGTCATTGTTATTATTATTATTATTGTCACACACAAAGACAAGGACCCAATCAGACCTGAAGTTTCCAGATAATTATGATCATCTGAGACTGAGATTGTTCAAATAAGTAAGATCGAAACCAGGAGATAGGATTACATTTACGCAGGTGAGCATTGTATCTGCCAGGTCACTATAATGTCTTCTCTTTTGAAGGTTTCCGGTTGCTTGTATCATTGCTTGTCCATCAATGATCAATTTGCTGGAAGGGGTCAAATGAACTACGTCGCGACTTATGGGCATATCGCAAAATTTGTTCATGTCTCATATTAGCCTATAATAATATGTGCGATGTCTGGCATTGGCTCCCTTTCCCGCAGCGGATTGCCTACAGGGTCTGTGTGTTGGTTAGGCGGTGCTTTGAGCGATTAGCCCATTAGGCCTACATCTGCAAGAACTGTTTTTCCACTTCGGGTGTCCAGCGTCGATACACTCTTTAGTTGGCGGACCAAGCGGATCTTCTGGTTCGTTCGCGAAGTGCTATTCGGTAGCACCGTTCATTCTCTGTAGCTAAGGACGAAGATTTTTCGTTTTAAGACTTGCTGAGGAAATTGTGATAATTTGAATGATCATTGTCTGGACAAATAAGTGAACATTGTAGAATCTGCAATGTAGATAACTTCCACAGCATGGGAGATGTCATCTCGCAAAGACCTGGTGAAAACTTAAATCGAGTTCCTATTGCATACAATCATGTCTTCACTTGTGGTAAATTTTGGGTTCTGACCGCCATTTCGTCCGCCATTTTGGTTTCTTGTCACTGCCACCGATAGGGGAGAACGGGGCTGGTTGCAACACGTGTTTGTTGCAACACCATCGATATTTCAGCGCTACATAATAGCAACTCAAAATTAAGCAAACTATTTTGTAAAGGATACATTTTAGGCCAATGTGTCCTAATTTCTAAGCAGGCAATTGATAATGACTAACGAAAGGTGAAAAAAATTGGCAAACGAAAGTAAATTTGTCGGTGTTTTTTCGTTATATAGTCGAATGTTTTGAAGAAATATTTTTCGGTTTAGTTCTATTAGTTCAGCGGTTCTCAACCTTTTTAGTGCGGCGACCCCTTGAAAAGACTTCGATAGTTGTGGCGACCCAACATTTTTTATCGAATTTCCCCACCCTTGTTACAGCATTTTTTACCATTGTCCAATGTCCATTGTTATAAATTTTCACTTCATAATTCGAAATTGCTTTTGTCAACTGTGTGAGTTTTCCTGGCTCTTAATGGCGTTATGAGGGCTGCCTATTCGGCAGTACTGTTGAAGTTTCATAATTATGTCTATTCAATTTGTGACACTTCATCAACTGCCACATCTTGCTGTTGGAAAACATTCCATCTCAAGTGCGCCTTCTTGGAGTCATCAGCTTTGTTCTTAAAAATGGCCTACTGGTCATACTTTCCTGCATAGTTAGGATGTTTAGTGCCTGAATGGCACTTAAGTTTATTTCTTAGGTTTCATTGATTCGACCGACAAAATGTCATTAGAAATAATACGTTGTAGTTTGTCTATTGACTCTATTCATGCTGCAACTATTAAACAACAGACTACTTTCAATTTCATAAGCCTTACTTGTGCTCTTTATGAATGAGCCGAGCAGAGGTTTGAGAGGGGATGTGCCTTATAATTTTATTGGAAAACTTTTTTAATTTCCACACTGCAATGGTAGCATTTTCACAGCATTTCATTGCTGATAGTCGTGATGTATAGGACTTGAAAAGTATCCTCCTCCCATTTTTTAAATTATTTGTTTCCACGCTGCAATATGGTCGCAATTTTATCTATTATCTCAACAAAATTTCTAATAATTTCAGTACTGAAAGACAGGATTAAAAACTTCAATAAATGTACCCTTCCCATTGTTAAGCTTTTTTTTATATACACACCAATGGTAGCACTTTAGGGCAGGAGTCATCTGAACAAAAGTAGCCTACTCATGATTTCAGTGCTCGCAATTTTTTTATTGCACACGGTAAATATATATTTTAAGCTGCCATCTTAGCAAAATTTGTCATTAGACCCTTTGGATAAACGGCGGATAACTCTGTAGAAATTTATAATGCTATGTAGGAAATATTTCCGAAATTATGGGGGATTATAAGCAGCTAAGTCCCAATCACAAACTTCGGGGGACCAATCCCCTCTGTCTTCAAAGTCTCCTCCCATAAATACACTGTAGGCCTGACGATAGCAGACTGCATAGATTCTTTGAGCAAACCGGATATTGTCTTATATTTTAGAAGAATCTAAAAGAGAAATTTACATTTTAAAACTAACAAATTAATGACAAAAATTGAATTAACTGCCGCAATCTATAGAATTAATCATAGCAAAATAACAAGCAAAAATTTATTTTAAGTTTCTATAGCATAGTGGATCGCGTTGACCTTGGTATTACACGCGTACAGATTTTGAAAATTTCTGAAGGGTCCAGGCGACCCCTGGCAAATCGTCAGGCGACCCCCGTGGGGGTCGCGACCCACAGGTTGAGAACCGCTGTATTAGTTGGACAAGTAATTAAGCTTGAAAATGCATTTAGTCATTTTATTTATAATCAGTGCCGTCGAAATTTTGTTCCATAACACTGTCAGTGAACACCAGAGGCTTCGAGTTTAGAATGCTTCAATGAAACTGTTATAAACTCATGATGAAATATCTTCGGTTAAACTTTCCAAGCAATTGACATTATTTTACATTTTACAATCTCGATGAAACCGTAGTAACCACTGTTCAACGGAATTTAGAAGTTCTGACAAACAGAAGCATAAAGCAGATTGATGTGTTGACATCCGATTAAAGAAGACAATTAGAGACTTTGAGGTTTGCACTGGATGTTGGTAGAAATTCTGTGCCTCCATTGTTTTTTGAGCAAGTTAACTGCATGAAACCTATTTCTAGATGTTCTGAATGCCAATCCTGCTGATGGATGACAAACACAAGCTTCTTCATCTGTAGGCTATGAGACGATTTCTTGTGCATATATAATAAATCTAGTTTACAATCTCTTTGGTGGATGGACATTGGACAACCATAACTATCACACTGGAATCGATTCTACATACCTCAGAAAACAACTCTGACGACTTGGAATAATTTCACATTTTAAATGTAATTTTGATCATCATTAGCCCAGTTAGGTAGAAGTAACCTGTCCAACTCTATCAGTTATAGGCCACTGGAGAATACTTATCACACTTTTCGCATGGCGATTATTAGTACAAAACAGTGCTTTTTGTCTTTTTGATGCTCTCGATACTCTGCATTTTTGAATTTGTTTAATTAATACATTCTTAAAATCTAAATGCACAGGCAGGCCTCAGTTGGCTCCAGGGCTAAGGAACCTTGTTTGAATATCTAGACTACTTTCAATACTGTTGCAACCTTCCCCGAGGGTCGTTACAACCAACCCCGGTCCGGAGCTGGTTGCAACATTTTGAAGCCCTCTGTTCAGTTAGTTATTGTGGGTACATGCTTGGTCACTGGTATCCGGTCAATACCGCGCACACAATACCGCGCACACAATACCGCGCACACAATACCGCGCACACAATACCGCGCACCTTCAATACCGCGCACGATCGTTACCGCGTTTGTTTGGGAATTTGTTCAATTTCCTTTTTTTTATCGTACGATGTTCGGTTCATCAAGCTTCTTTTTCTCGCTCGTTATTCTCCTCAATCCAGCTTCTATATCATATTTAAAAATACCCTCATCCAGCTTTTCATTTCTCATGCTTTATTTTCGTCAATCCCGTTTCTATTTCATATATAAAAATACCCTCATCCAGCTTCTATTTATCATGCTTTATTTTCGTCAATCCAGCTTCAATTTCATATATAAAAATACCTTCATCCAGCTTTTATTTCTCATGCGTTGTTTTCGTCAATACGACTGTGACGCATTGAGAAATGGAATCTGGATAATGGTTTTTTACAGGTGAAATAGAGGCTCGAATGATGAAAATAAAGCATGAGAATTAAGAGCTCGATGAAAGTATTTCTATGTCTGAAATAGAAACTGGATTGACGAAAATAACAAGCGAGAAATAGAAGCTGGATAAAGGTATTTATAGGTATGAAATAGAAGCTGAATTTAACAAATTCGCAAACAAACGCGGTGACGATCGTGCGCGGTAACGATCGTGCGCGGTATTGAAAATCGCGGTATTGTGTGCGCGGTATTGACAGTAAACCTTGGTCACTGAGATCGGAACTATAGCTTGTTTGATGCTGAGATATAACTGATTCATATCGGCTAAACAGTTTGCAGATAGCTCTAAAGAAAAAATGTTACACATGAAAATATGAAAAATGTTGCAACCAGCCCATGGAATCCCCTACGATATTGATTCTATCGCATTCCTTGACCTTTAAAATGTTGAATTAGACTCTAAAATCATGTTTCCATTAGACATATGATTTCACATATATCCATACTAAGCTTTGGGCCGATATTTTGTCCACCATTTTTGTTTCCTGTAGTGCGTCATAAGGACCTTGATTCCATTGCATTCCTTGACCTCTAAAGTGTTGAATTAGGCTGTGAAAAAATATTTCTGTTGCATACATAACTTCACTTATAACCGTTTAAGATCCTGGTCGCCATTTTGTCCGCCATTTTGATTTTCTCTGCAGTGCTGCTTGTGTGTTTTTGGTTCCATTGCATTCCTTGAAACCTATAATCTTAATTTAGAGTCTAAAATCGTGCTCCTATCACATACAATACTTTTACAATAGCTAGGTGAAGCAATTGACCGACAATTTGTCCGCCAACTTGTTTTCCCATGCAACGCCAAAATTCCAGCTTGCTAACCGCGATTTTCGTTTTCAGCACAGTCAAATTATTATAGAAACGCCTGTTAGCAAATTTTTACATGATTTGCTTCTAACAGTGTCATTTTCATATACCAAGCCTGGTCTATAATATTTGCAAAAACCTCGGAGGCCTCTTTTTCGGTCCGATCTGTGTGTGTCTTCACCAGGACTTACTAGACAGTAGACACTGTATGGATTAAGTTCAGGTAGACATTTGCATGTCATCAGTTTTTCCAGGGTGTCTCTTCCTGTCTGCCTGTTTCATCAATTTTTCCAGGGTGTCTCTTCCTGTCTGCCTGTTTCATCAGTTTTTCTAGGGTTCTCTTCCTGTCTGTCTGTTTCATCAGTTTTTCCAGGGTTCTCTTCTTGTCTGTCTGTTTCATCAGTTTTTCCAGGGTGTCTCTTCCTGTCTGCCTGTTTCATCAGTTTTTCTAGGGTTCTCTTCTTGTCTGTCTGTTTCATCAGTTTTTCTAGGGTTCTCTTCCTGTCTGCCTGTTTCATCAGTTTTTCTAGGGTTCTCTTCTTGTCTGTCTGTTTCATCAGTTTCTCCAGGGTGTCTCTTCCTGTCTGCCTGTTTCATCAGTTTTTCCAGGGTGTCTCTTCCTGTCTGCCTGTTTCATCAGTTTTTCTAGGGTTCTCTTCCTGTCTGCCTGTTTCATCAGTTTTTCTAGGGTTCTCTTCTTGTCTGTCTGTTTCATCAGTTTTTCCAGGGTGTCTCTTCCTGTCTGTCTGTTTCATCAGTTTTTCCAGGGTGTCTCTTCCTGTCTGTCTGTTTCATCAGTTTTTCTAGGGTTCTCTTCCTGTCTGCCTGTTTCATCAGTTTTTCTAGGGTTCTCTTCCTGTCTGCCTGTTTCATCAGTTTTTCTAGGGTTCTCTTCTTGTCTGTCTGTTTCATCAGTTTTTCTAGGGTTCTCTTCCTGTCTGCCTGTTTCATCAGTTTTTCCAGGGTGTCTCTTCCTGTCTGCCTGTTTCATCAGTTTTTCTAGGGTTCTCTTCCTGTCTGCCTGTTTCATCAGTTTTTCCAGGGTGTCTCTTCCTGTCTGTCTGTTTCATCAGTTTTTCTAGGGTTCTCTTCCTGTCTGTCTGTTTCATCATTTTTTCCAGGGTTCTCTTCTTGTCTGTCTGTTTCATCAGTTTTTCCAGGGTGACTCTTCTTGTCTGCCTGTCTATTACGCGAGGCTAACGCACGTGATGATGATCGCGACGACTACGACGAAGATGATGATGATGTTGGGAGGTGTGGCCTATTTGTCTGTGTCTTCAATGATGATAATGATGATGATGATGATGATGATGATGATGATGATGGTGGTGATGGTGATGATGATGATGACGACGACGACGACGATGAGATGATGATGACGAGGACAATGACGATGATGATGATGATGGTGTTGGGAGGTGTGGCCTATTTGCCTGTGTCTTCAATGATGAAAATGATGATGAAGATGATGATGATGATGATGGTGGTGGTGGTGATGGTGATGGTGATGATGATGATGATGATGATGATGATGATGATGATGACGACGACGACGATGAGATGATGATGACGAGGACAATGACGATGATGATGATGATGATGATGGTGTTGGGAGGTGTGGCCTATTTGTCTGTGTCTTCGTCGACGTATCTGAACAGTTCTGTAGAAGGATTTCATTACTACGTTGTAGTCAGGATTTCTATTACTGTGGTTTGCTTGCCTTGTTGTTGTTGTATATCTCTGTCTACGTTCTGACTTAAGCCTACCCAACACATATTTTATTTTTTATATATTTATATGCATACCAACACTATATACACACTACACAGGTGTATGACGCACCCATACCCATTTTCGTTCCCCTTTCCTGTAGTTTGGTGTTTCTTTATGTCTGACTAATTATTCCTCGGTGTCTCTCCTTATACCCGTCGCTCTTGTAACGGTTCACTCCGTCCTTTTCGAATCTGTCATGATTGACTCCCCAGCCTGTTGGACCCATCAGAGGGGCTGTTAACTGTCTGGCGCATGAGGTGGTCATCGTGGGGGTGATTAGTGTTATAAATCGGTGTAATGACTTTCAGGTTTCCGCCTGTAGAGGACCGTGCAGTGTGGATGTTAAATCTCCTTCCCTCCTGCAATCTCCTTCTCTTCTCCCCTCCTACTACCTGCGTCCCGTGTCGAAATCAATGCCTATAATTATGCCTATAGGTTACTCCCGCCATTCATCTATGTGTACTCAGCCCTCTATTCGTAACCACTAACCACCGCATTTGTTTGTACCCATCACCACATCCGCTATATGTAGATCTATGTACAATTGTACATGCACCCATTACTACATAATATGTAGGTGTGGTTTGCCTGTATAAAGACAAGCTCCGTCATTGCTCTGTAATTTCCTCAAGGCTGCCTGATAGATTCAATATACACAAGCTATTATGGTAGTTCGCTGCGTTGACAGTAGCAGATATCAAA
>OX457039.1:27804919-27857419 GCA_949752735.1 Lumbricus terrestris
CTACTACTGCTGCCACTACAGCCTACTCTCAACTTCATCATCATCATAATAATAATCTTCATCAAAAAAAAACAACAACAACAACATCATCATCATCATCATCATCATCATCATCATCATCATCATCATCATCATCATCATCATCATCATCATCATCATCATCATCAACAACAACAACAACAACAACGACATCATCATCATCACCGCCTCTACTATTATTATAACTGTCATCACTGTCGTCGTCGTAGCCATTATCATCATCATCAACAGAAACGACATCATCATAATTGTCATCATCATCGTCATCATCATCATGATCAACAACAACAACGACATCATCATCATCATCATCCTCGTCACCTCTACTATTCTTGCAACTATCATCATCGTCGTCGTCGTCGTAGTTATTATCATCATCATTATTATTATCATCGTCGTCATCATCTTAATCCGCATCATCATCATCATCATCGTTATCATCATCATCGTTGTCGTCATCATCATCATCATCATTATTATCACTACTCTCATCACTACAATGATCAAAGCTACGATCATCATCATCATCAACAACAGCATCATCATCGTCATTTTCTCTATTATCATCATCATATCATCACCATTACTACTTCTTCTACTTCCGCAAATTCGTCGTCGTCGTCACAATGGTCGTCGTCATCATGATTACAGTAATTACTTTCTTGATCATCGCAATAGCTATCGTCAACATCATCACTTCTATCATCATCATTACCATCATCTACATCCTTATCATCACTACTCTAACTACTCTAACTACAACTAATACTTTTTCGACTTCTTCATCATCGTCGCCGCCGCCGTCGTCATCATTATGATCGTCATCATACCTATTTACACCCCCACTGCTACTGCTACTGCTACTGCTACCGCTACTGCTACTGCTACTGCTACTGCTACTACTACTACTACTCCACAGGCGGCATCTCATGGCGTCAATATTTAGAAAGCTTTCGCTAGGTGGCAGCCCGCTGCACGCCAGGTCTACTGGGAGATCCCGTAATTTCACGCTGATTGCGGGTCCGAGAGGGATTTCCTTCGAAATGATGGGTCTTTACTAGCTTAGCTCGTAGCCAAAGATATACGGTCGCTGACCTTCAAGATATAGTGGCAATGACCTTCATAGCGGCCGTTAATTTGTACAGTGTAGCTCTAAACCGATGTGTTGTATAATCTCGGTCTTTATATATATATATATATGTATTGTATTGTATTGTATTGTATTTAAACATTTATAAAGCGCCTCTAGTAGGGTAAACCGTTCAGAGGCGCTCCCAGTGCGCAAGGCCCCGCGAGAAGAAGCAGGTTTTGAGAAGAGACAGGGCAGAGGAGAGACTGACAGACAGAAGAGTTGAGCGAACAGAAGGAGAAAGAGAATTCCAGAGAGAAGGACCAATTGAGACAAAAGACCGAGACTGAGCCATAGAAGTTCTAGACCGGGGAACCAATAGGTCAAGTCTGTTGGATGAGCGAAGTGGACGGTGGGAGGAAGCTGAGTGAGGACGAAGTAAGGTTTTAGTCAGATATTTTGGGGCAAGACCCCGTTGAGACTTTAGGATCAGAGTGAGGATCTTGAACTGTGTGCGAGCACGTAGAGGAAGCCAATGAAGTTCATCAAACATAAAGGTAGAGATGTGAGAGTACTTGGGAAGGCGGGCAATCAATCTAGCAGCTGAGTTGAGAACTGACTGAATCGGTGAAAGTCGAACTTTAGGAAGACCAATGAGAAGAGAATTGCAATAGTCAATACGAGAGCATATGAAAGCATGAACTAAGGTAGTGAAGATGGAGGAGGAGACAGAGCGACGAATGACTCTGATATATATATATATACACGCATGATATTCTAATGTATTAAGGCCGCCTTTTTTGCACGGAGCAAGTCCTTAAATCAATGGCTGGGCTGATTGCATGGCGCTCCCTTTGTCTGCATGATGTCCGTCTGATCCCCGCAGTACCTTTGATAAAGAAGTCTCTTTCGATTCGCAGTATCATCCAACCCCCTCCCACCCGCATTTCCTCCTCTTCTTCGAATCCTCCTGTTCCTCCACCTCCCCTCCTTCTCCTCCTCTGCATCACCATCATTCACTTTCTCTCACTTGTCTGTACTATATATATTTATAAGCTGTTCATTTGCGCTTCATCTCCTCTTCCTCCTTTTCGTCCTCCTCCTCCTGCTCCTAGTCTTCTTCGTACTCCTGCTGTCTCTGTTTTCCCACCTTTCTTCCAACTAATCGCTGTCCTTTAGCCCTCTTCCCTTCCTCCTAATGTTGCTTCTGCTCCTCTCCCTCTCCGTTTCCTCTTTCTTTCCATTCGTGCCCTTGCATGTAGTCCTTTCCTTTCCTAACATTCCGCAAACGTTTCCTTTGCTGCTTCGATGCGTCGTCGTATCATTGTCCTCCGCGTCATCATCGTCATCATCATCGTCGTATCATTGTCCGCGTCATCGTCGTCATCATCATCGTCGTTGTCGTCGTCGTCATCGTCGTTGTCGTCGTCGTCGTCGTCGTCGTCTGCTCTGTCGTCGTCGTCGCTGGCGGATCCTTCATCTGCTTCGTGTTGTCTCTCTCGTTCTTTCTTTCGTTGACAACTTACTGTCTTCAGCCATTCTCATCAAATACCCCATATTCAATTCACTTGCCTCTTTGTCAGTCGCATTCTCTCTCTGTGCCTTTATCTCTGTCTGTCTGTCTCTCTCACTCTCTCTTTTTTTCATTGGCAATTTAGTGTCTTCGACCATTCTTCTAAAAGACCCGATCCATTTCACTTGCCTCTTTGTCAATCGCATTCTCTCGCTTTCTCTTTCTCTTTCTTTTTCTCTTTCTCCAAATATATATATATATATATATATATATATATATATATTCTCATATACCCACAGTTAACCACTCTCTCTGTATAATAAATGATATGTTTAGGCTATATATAGATATATATGTAGTCATTTAGTTTTGATGTACCTTACTTCGTTTCAGTGAACAAACACTGAACATCTCTAATCACAGTTGCTAATTAATTATGCAACAAATGATGGAAGGCCAGTTGGTCACATGACCCACTGAATTAGTGCTACCTAATTAACATATTGTGCAATGATATTGATAATTTTGTGCATATGCATTATGCATAGAATAGGCCAACTAGTGTTTGCTGTGCTGAGAAATGTTCAGAAGCAACGGGAAGCCAATGCAGTTCATGATTATATACACCGTGTCTCAATAAAAAAGGTGCAGAATTGTTTTTGTCAGAACTTCGTCAAATTTCCACCAATCTTAATCACTTTTGGCAGGTAGATGGAAAAATGGCTGAAATTTCATGCTATATATAAATTTTCCACCTCACTTGATTCATATCACCGCATTACCTTGTTAAACACAGATGTACCAATTTTTCATATAACGCTTAGATTTTAATACTTCCAACAAACTATCTGACGTCTGAATTAGCACGCAATGAAGTAAATAGCAGAGTTTCTTAATTGTTATGACAGATCTGCTTAAAAGTGTTAGAATTGGTGCTCGAAATGTGCACCGCATGCACGGACACAAGCGCTAAGACGGCGACGCCACTGGTCGATAGCACCATCAACAATCGACTGGTCAAAGCGCGCCCACTCGTCGATCAGACGCGTTTTGAGTTCGTCGACACTGGCTATTCTGGACCGGTAAACCTTCTCCTGTAGCACACTCCATATGCTATAGTCGACTGGGTTAAGATCTGGTGAATTCGGCGGCCACAGAGTTGGAGGAATGAAGTCGGGCGTCTCTCGCTCCAGGAAAGAGACGGTGTCGCGTGCTCGATGCGCCGGGGCACCATCCTGTTGGAAGACAAAAAACTCGCCCTGGGATATCCGGCGTATGTCTGACGGTATCTTCTGGGCAAGAAGGTTGTAGCGATAGTAGGCATATGCCCCATTCACTTTGACATCCGGTTCGATGCAATGGATTTCAATGCAGTCAAGCTTCGAGACCCCGTTATATGAAAAATTGGTACATCTGTGTTTAACAAGGTAGTGCGGTGATATGAATCAGGTGAGGTGGAAAATTTATATATAGCATGAAATTTCAGCCATTTTTCCATCTACCTACCAAAAGTTATTAAGATTGGTGGAAATTTGGCGAAGTTCTGACAAAAACAATTTTGCACCTTTTTTTATTGAGACACGGTGTATATATATATATAAGATGAAATGCGATAGAACTTATCGTAGAAGCGTAGGCGACGTGCAATGAGAGATTAAACCTTAATACCATAAAAGCAGTTGTTAGATCGGTGACCAGACAAAACTTTAGCGGACAAAATGGTATGGGGAATATGGTGCGGAGAAAATGGTATGGACAAAATGGTATGGACAAAATGGTATGGACAGAATGGTATGAACAAAATGGTATTGAGAAAATGGTATGGACAAAATGGTATGGAGAAATTGCAATGGACAAGATGGTATGGACAAAATGGTATGGACAGAATGTATTGGGACAAAATGCTCTTGGACAAAATGGCATGGACAAAATGGTAGCAGACAAAATGGTACGGACAAAATGGCATTGGGCCAAAATGGATTTGGACAAAATGGTAGCGGACAAATAGGTTCTATAGCAATTCTGTTCATCATAAAGAACTTCGCATGTTACTTTGTTATGCTGCGCTATAATAGACTCTAAAGTCAAATGTAATCATAGAGACATTTCAGAAAGTGTGAGTTCTGTGTGAAACACGTTCTATATATATATATATATCCATAAGTCATCTGTCTGCAGAGAAGATTTGACTTCAGTTTTGTGTCTTAAGTCGGAAGATTAATTGCTTTGTGCTCTACACTAAAAGGTCGATATTTCTTCCTTTTAATTTGCAATTCGTACAGTCATTATGAGTCATATAGGCAAAAATTACATTGGTATATGGCCCACGTAATTTATGTGTATTAGTGTTAATCTGCGACTGATACGAAACTGGAGATGCAGTGATTGTCCAGGTAACCCCCCCCCCCGTATAACCACAGTGCCAGTGCAAGTTTTAAAAAATAGTCGCCAGAAAGAACATTTGTATGGGACATAAGCAAAGCACGGTGAGCTTAGAAAATCTCTGCAGCTTAAAGATTCGCACAATTGAAACAAGTGAAACATTTAGAGTTATAACTCAATCTGCATTGGAAACCTTGCATGCCTCTACGCCAGCTGCTCCTTCTAAAACTGTTTCAGTTGCAAGTTTCAGTTGCAAGTCACAGTTAGCGGAATTGCGCATTTACTTGCTTCCTACTCTTGCTGATGGCAGTAGACACTAGACAACACTTGGAAATACATTGGCAGGATCTTTTTTAGCCGCGGATGAGTTTTCCTATTTGCGGTCCATGCCGATAAGAATTTCATTAATAGCAAACGTGCTTGTTTTGCTGGTGGAACGTTGAAAGTAAGTCCTCGACATTTCAAAAACTGTATACATAGTTAATGGGTTTCGTGATGTTGCCATGTTTTGATGCCCCGTTGCCAAACATATCGAGACCCACCTATGTATGGATCATTTCTGGATAAGCTGTGCAAAATGGAACCAGAATTGCATTTCGATATTGTGATCACTTGTTATGAAAACGCAGCATCGATTGTCTTTTATCGGAATTCCAATCACAGTTTATGGCTTTCACTTCCATTCTGGGAAATAAATCTGGCGAAAAGAGCAGGAGTGCGCACATACATGTAGGTCTACATGCAATGCATGCAGCAGTATATATATAATTATATATATATATATATATATATATATATAATAGCGATCCGGAATCGGCGATGCTCGTATGGATAGGGCTTACTCTTCGTATGATTAGATTTAGCCTACATCCAGAATGAAGAGTAAACAAGAAATTACGAAGAATTTTACCTAGTAGGCCTTAATGAGTATGAACTATTTAAAGTGCAACTACTTCAAAGCGAATGCCATTTGTGAAAACGCCAATAAAAAATAAAAGGCTAGGTACCGTTCACTAGGCTACCATAA
This sequence comes from Lumbricus terrestris, assembly GCA_949752735.1. Classification (NCBI taxonomy): domain Eukaryota; kingdom Metazoa; phylum Annelida; class Clitellata; order Crassiclitellata; family Lumbricidae; genus Lumbricus; species Lumbricus terrestris. The sequence goes on from OX457039.1 coordinate 27,810,950, forward strand.
GTTCCATGTGAAAGTTGTGATCACCAATTTGTTGTGAAAAGAAGTAGGCTACTTCAGGATCAAAGGGCTTCTTTCAATTGCCAATTTGCCACGTCCCACTGTCAAGAAACAAGCTGCAAAAATAACTAAAAGAAAAGAACTCTCACCGGCTAAAGTCGGAAAATATCTAGCCTGAGAAGTTCCTCAGAAAGAATCAAGACATTTTAGATTCTCGTTCAAGGTCTACAATTATGACCTTTGGCCATGCAGTAATTTTAAAACGCATGATGGAAATAATCATATACACCTGTCTACAGCAATAACACTCATTCAATAGGTTTATAGCTTCGATGTGGAGGGGAAACGGAGCCGGGGACGACAGGCGAAGTCATGGATGGACAACGTACGTCAAGATCCTGAAGAAATTGATATGGACATGAGAACAGCCATGCATGATACCATCAGAGAAAGAAAGAATTGGAGGAGTCGAATAGAGGTCTCATCGTCGGCATATACTCCTGATGGAAGAGAGAAGAAGAAGAAGAAGAAGAAGAAGAAGAAGAAGAACGATGATTTATAACGTTTTATTATAATATTGTTCCCATTAATATGACATGTCAATTTAAAAACACTTCTTATTTCATTAGACAATTTGTAATCGTAATTGCTAAACAAAATATTCAAAATCGCGACTTCAAATATGAGCGCAGAGTAGCAGCTCATTTACGAACGCCGATGTCTCTTTTTTACTATTTCCACGTCGCACCAAATTGTCTCTGCAGCGTCTGCACCAAACTGTCTTTGCACCAAACTGTCTCTGCACCAAACTGTCTCTGCACCAAACTGTCACTGCACCAAACTATCTCTGCACCAAACTGTCTCTGCACCAAACTATCTTTGCACCAAACTGTCTCTGCACCAAACTGTCTCTGCACCAAACTGTTTCTGCACCAAACTGTCTCTGCACAAAACTGTCTCTGCACCAAACTGTCTCTGCACCAAACTGTCTCTGCGCCAAACTGTCTCTGCACCAAACTGCCTCTGCACCAAACTGTCTCTGAACCAAACTGTCTCTGCACCAAACTGTCTCTGCACCAAACTGTCTCTGCACCAAAACAGTCGCTGCACCAAAACTGTCTCTGCAACAAAATGCTTCTGCACCAAAACTGTCTCTGCAATAAAACTGTCTCTGCACCAAACTTGTTCTGACTCCTGCAAAGCATTGTTTTTTAAGGAAAAAATGAGATGCTCAAATGGATACTCTTCGTATGATTAGATTTAGAGATTAGATATAGTATCCTTGTTCCATTCGTGGGCCGATCATTTCTTCGTCTGGTCGAACTACTTGTCTCAGCTTCTGCCATTCTTCTGAAACTGACCATCCAGCTGAATTAAAATTGTGCTTGCACCTCACGGCAAATAATAGCCTAAATTACTGTTTAGCGCAATCAAATATTCAGTGTATCTTATACAAGCTTTATTTGTATGCCTCGCATGGACTTGGTTTTTATGCTTGTGTGCATGTACTTGCATTGAATGTCTTGCTCTACCATGCAACCGAGCACTCATTCAATAGGTTTATAGCTTCGATGTGGAGGGGAAACGGAGCCGGGGACGACAGGCGAAGTCATGGATGGACAACGTACGTCAAGATCCTGAAGAAATTGATATGGACATGAGAACAGCCATGCATGATACCATCAGAGAAAGAAAGAATTGGAGGAGTCGAATAGAGGTCTCATCGTCGGCATATACTCCTGATGGAAGAGAGAAGAAGAAGAAGAAGAAGAAGAAGAAGAAGAAGAACGATGATTTATAACGTTTTATTATAATATTGTTCCCATTAATATGACATGTCAATTTAAAAACACTTCTTATTTCATTAGACAATTTGTAATCGTAATTGCTAAACAAAATATTCAAAATCGCGACTTCAAATATGAGCGCAGAGTAGCAGCTCATTTACGAACGCCGATGTCTCTTTTTTACTATTTCCACGTCGCACCAAATTGTCTCTGCAGCGTCTGCACCAAACTGTCTTTGCAACAAACTGTCTCTGCACCAAACTGTCTCTGCACCAAACTGTCTCTGCACCAAACTATCTCTGCACCAAACTGTCTCTGCACCAAACTGTCTCTGCACCAAACTGTCTCTGAACCAAACTGTCTCTGCACCAAACTGTCTCTGCACCAAACTGTCTCTGCACCAAACTGCCTCTGCACCAAACTGTCTCTGCACCAAACTGTCTCTGAACCAAACTGTCTCTGCACCAAACTGTCTCTGCACCAAACTGTCTCTGCACCAAAACAGTCGCTGCACCAAAACTGTCTCTGCAACAAAATGCTTCTGCACCAAAACTGTCTCTGCAATAAAACTGTCTCTGCACCAAACTTGTTCTGACTCCTGCAAAGCATTGTTTTTTAAGGAAAAAAATGAGATGCTCAAATGGATACTCTTCGTATGATTAGATTTAGAGATTAGATATAGTATCCTTGTTCCATTCGTGGGCCGATCATTTCTTCGTCTGGTCGAACTACTTGTCTCAGCTTCTGCCATTCTTCTGAAACTGACCATCCAGCTGAATTAAAATTGTGCTTGCACCTCACGGCAAATAATAGCCTAAATTACTGTTTAGCGCAATCAAATATTCAGTGTATCTTATACAAGTATTATTTGTATGCCTCGCATGGACTTGGTTTGTATGCTTGTGTGCATGTACTTGCATTGAATGTCTTGCTCTACCATGCAACCGAGCACTGCAGCTATTTTACGATCCTCTTTGAAGAAGTAATTAGCTTAATCTCCGCACGTACTACAACAGGTCTGCCCGTCTCCAATGCAGACTGCAGATGGTTTTCGGTCAGCCAAGTCCCTAAGGCTGCAGCAAAACGAATGTCTCTGAGCGTCCAGGCTAAGTCTAGACCTGCTGCTCGTATACCAGGGTATACTTGCACTGGCTATTAGCCTGTCGACCACGGCTTCGAGAGTCGTCGCTCTATGAAATTTGCTTAAGCCATCGCAACCGTAGACTAAGCAGAGTCTCTACAGCAATTTGTCAATGAGCAATACTGGACAGACTGCAAGTGATTTCGAACATGTAAACGCCAACCGTAATAATAACTATTAATGCTCATCGTGGCATTTAACATCAGTTGCGCGTGGCATATACTAGGCCTATAGCATACAAATTTAAAGTGTGGATTCTATAAGATCATCGACTAATAGCCTAATTTATGTGTGTAGACGTTTGACCTATATATGTGTGTGTTTGCCCCTAAAGGTCTTTAAACCTACTTAATCGGCGCCATATATACACCGTGGTTCAATAAAAAGTAAGCCACACTGTTTTTCATATATCTGTAAACCCTGATGATTAATCATACTAAAATTCGCCCAGTAATTAGAGAATTGAACCAACAATATGATTGCGGCATATCATGTCATAAATTTTAGCGGATAGAAAGATATGAATCTTTCAACTTTATCTGCCGAAACGTAAGTTTTCAGCAAACCTGCTATGGTGTTCTTCGCGGTTTCGACGTTTGGTCGTTCCCATTTGGTCTTCAGTGATATTGCAGTGAAAAATTAACGGAGTCTATTATCGCAACGTTCTGCTGTCACAACATCTTCTACCTGTTATCAGAAATCTATAACCCCAGAAGGTTATTTTCTTTTTTAACAGGACAGTGTCTCAGCCCACAGAGTCAGGAAGACCATCGAAATGCTACCAAGAAAGAGAGAGAGATCAGAGTTCATTACTCCCACATTATGGCCTCCGAACAGTCCAGATTTAGATCCTGTCGCAAGAGTGGAGTGTGATGCAAAAGCGAGTCTACCAGACAGCAATTCATGATGTAGGCCCTAAACGATCTGAAGCAACGCATGCTGGAATTGTGGGATGGACTGGATCAGAGGATTATTGACGATGCTGTTGCCCAATGGTGCCAGCACCTCCAAGGCTTGCGTGCAAGCAGGAAGGAGACATTTTGAACTGAACATCTTCTTTATTTAAATAATCCACCCATATCACTTAGAGTTTCTTCACAAAAATATTAAAGACTGTTTATATGTTTGAAGTTCTTCGCTACAAAATCCAAAAGAAAATTGCTCGTAAACCTAAATTTCGGCAGATGAAATTGAAAGATTCATATCTTTCTATCCGTTCAAATTTATGGCATGATATGTTGGAATCATATTGCTGGTTCAGTTCTCTAAAATTGAGAAACTTTTAGCATGATTAGACTAGTCATCAGGCATTAGAGATATATCAAAAACAATTTCGCTTACTTTTTATTGAACAGCAGTGTACTAGCCTAGGTACAAAAGCTATTAATGTAGGTCTATGGTCTATAAATCAATATATCGATAGTTTAAAAAATAAGTATGCAACCGTAATAAGAGACAAATGGCACTAAATTGAGTTTAAAAGCAACAACTCCGGACATAGGGACGATGTGACATGCATACATAAATATATATTGCTAAATCTATAGACTACTTGTATATCTAACGGTCAACGCCAAAACTCTTATGCGCTTTTGAGTGGATTCCTTAGTTAAAGGCGTCGCATAAATTTTGTAATTAATGACATCCTTTGCGATGAGCGATGAATGCAAACTAAGGCAGCAAGAAGAAGAGCAGCAACGGTCATAAAGTCAACGGTGCATTCAGCCTTGCTTCAATAGCTGAGAGCCTGAGGTCTGTCGGTGAATGTGATGATGATGAGATGTGTGAACGACGTCGGTCATTTGATGTGAATGGAAGAGCGACGCATGTGCCATGGTGGACGGGGGATTTGAGGAGGAGGAGAGGAGGAGGAGGAGGAGGAGGAGGAGGACGGGGAGGAGGACGGGGAGGAAGCCATAACACTTCGCAGGATCCCATGCATCCATGGACGCTGTTATGGTAGAGTAGGATGAGCAGTGGACGGCTGAACTGGCTGTGTACACATAAACTGTAGAACATAATATGAGTGACACGTATTATGCGCTTAATTTCCATGGAGGACTTTGAAGGTCTGCAGGCAAAAGACGAGCCACACTACACTGGGTCTGCGTTTAACGCTTCTCTTCGATTATAAATATTATGTGTATTTATGCGATTAGGAAGAAAATGGAGAAGAAGAAGAAGACGAGGAAGAAGAAGATTAAGAAGATGGCGATGACGATGATGATGATGATGACGACGACGACGATGATGACGGCGACGGCGACGACGATGATGATGATGATGATGATGACGATGATGATGACGACGACAACGATGATGATAATGATGACGACGATGATGATGATGGCGATGATGATGACGACGACGATGATGATGATGGAGATGATGATGATGATGACGACGACTACGATGATGATGATTAATTATTATTATTATTATTATTATTATTATTATTATTATTATTATTATTATTATTATTATTATTATTATTATTATTATTATTATTATTATTATTATGACAATGAGTTTGATGACGAACAATCGCAAAATGAAATTCTGACAGAGTACAAGAAAAAAATTAAAAAATTAAAAGAATAAATGGATGATATGTGCGCCACATGTCAGGTCTCTTTCTGTCTCTCTCTTTGTCTCTCTATTTCTGTGTCGCTCCATCTCTCTACCGCTCTCTTTCTTTATGTCTGTCTGTCTGTCTGCCTGTCTGTGTCTCTTTCTTTCTTTGTCTTTCCGTGTATCGTTCTATATCTGTCTCTTTCTGTAGCTATGTCTGTCTGTGGCTTTCTGTCTGTATCCGTCTCTGTCTGTCCTGGAGATGCTTTGTTTACAAGAATGCCATCCTGTCCGATCACTAACAAAGGACCAGGTCGTCTGGATTTGCAAACGTTCTACAAAACAATTCGTCAACTCTAAGCCAATGCGTTCACTGAAAGCATCGCTGCAGATGCAATGAATGCAATGAATGCAAGAATTGATTGCCATAGACATAAAAATCTGCCTCTGTTAAGTCCCACGTTGCACCACGTTCGATTTCTAATTCGTTATCGTCCATGCATGCTGTACGTGAGCAGGAAATCATGACAAGTTAAGCATCGAGTTTCCAATGTCAGTCATGCACGACGTGACGACCAATTTGTATAGCGCGATTGCATTTCAACCGCATTGCGCCAAAGCGAGTATGAAATGTAGCACGAAAATGATTGCATCGCTCTTGATCGCATCTGCACGATTGTGTCGCTGACACACACGCTGCATATACACAGAGAGATTGCAGAACTGTCAGCAGTACACAACAAACGAGAATAATTAATCGAGGTAGTGGTTCCATTGTGCTACGAATTATCTGCATGTAATCATTGATTCGGTTCTTCTTGCTTTTCTCGATGAAATTCTGCGCTGGTACCCGGGTACGATTCGATTGACATGCAGTGCACAATGATATACGATTCGGTTGACATGCAGTGCACAATGATATACGATTCGGTTGACATGCAGTGCACAATGATATACGATTCGGTTGACATGCAGTGCACAATGATATACGATTCGGTTGACATGCAGTGCACAATGATATACGATTCGGTTGACATGCAGTGCACAATGATATACGATTCGGTTGACATGCAGTGCACAATGATATACGATTCGGTTGACATGCAGTGCACAATGATATACGATTCGGTTGACATGCAGTGCACAATGATATACGATTCGGTTGACATGCAGTGCACAATGATATACGATTCGGTTGACATGCAGTGCACAATGATATACGATTCGGTTGACATGCAGTGCACAATGATATACGATTCGGTTGACATGCAGTGCACAATGATATACGATTCGGTTGACATGCAGTGCACAATGATATACGATTCGGTTGACATGCAGTGCACAATGATATACGATTCGGTTGACATGCAGTGCACAATGATATACGATTCGGTTGACATGCAGTGCACAATGATATACGATTCGGTTGACATGCAGTGCACAATGATATATATCCAATTTTCATCACCGATGTTGCATGGTCCTTCTTCTTCCTCTACTCTTCTATTCGTTTTATCCCGTTTATGATACTGCACTTGCCTTCCATGAAAATTCTTTAACTCGATCTATATTAAGTCGACTCCCAGCTAGGCCTTCTTCGTTATTCGCCATCATCACCTATAGTCTACCACAAACCTCGACATAATCGCCTGTCTGTCTTCCTGTATTGCGCTGTCATGCGTTGTCCTGTTCACACTAGGGTGGAGTGAAAAAATAAAAACTCTCGGAACTCAAAGGCCTAGTGGTAATTCGTTGCCTTTTGGCATAGTCAGTAATCGCGCCAAATGGTTTCTAAAAATTCCTTCTGCAAGATTTGCCCCCAACGGATTTTAAAATATGAAAATCACGAAAAAATGGTGAAATTTGTCAATATTTCAATTAATTTTTAAAATGCGAAACGCTGATTGTATTAGTGCCAAAGCATTTAATTTCGCCTTTTTAATGATCAACCAAAAGAAAATTAATAAGATGGCTGCATGCCAGTGACATCAAGAAACCATTAAGCACATAATAAGCAATTCCAAAAGTTGTTGGTTTCAGTCAATAATGACAGAAGTGTGTTTGAACAGATGCTATTATTCTATAATATTCCTAACGGAATTCTGATTTGGAATTAGAGGATGGCATTAGTTCCCGAGATTGCAGCCTTGTGAGGATGAAGCCATGTCTACCTGTGTGTCATACAGATGCCTCAGTTTCCACTGATTGTGTGTGGCATGTAAATTTTTGAAAATCCAGAATGGGCGCACATTCACTGGCAATGAAACTTTCAAGGTCCGCTTTGGAAAGCGTGGAAGTGACTGGTGGTTCGGTGACTCTTGTCGTTTGCCATTCAATCAGATCGATGTAATCAGTTGCAGCAAAGTTAAGTTTTGGAATAACAAATTGTGGTATAGGGCTACTAGCTCTTTCCTGGTTGACATTCTTTTCTCGACCGTAGGATTCTGCGTAATCCTAGAGCACGGATATCTTTCCAAGTGTCAATTAGGCTATCATTCCCAGAAGAATGTCTTCAGAATGTCCGAAATATCCATTTCATTGTATTACGGGGTCAATAACAACCTTAAAGACATCCGGCAGTTATCGCGATCTGGAGATCGTACGCCAAAGGTGCATTGAACCGTATTTGCATGAGGGGTTCATTTTGATGTGAAACCACATCAGAGCATGCACTTTTATGACATTATGTCGCCAACGTTTTCTTATGGGAGTTCACTTGCAATAGATCTATAAAGACGCAGAATTCGATTATAGCTGTGGTTAACCATCTGGAGTGCGACATCGCACCCGGATTGCGTCTGGTCAGAGAATTGGAACAATTATCCTCTATTGCTTCTTCACAAATGTCAAGCAAATGCTTCGAATCAGTGCTAAGATCATTTGCTGTATCTTCCGGAAAAACAACCCCTTTTTTCGCAAACAAAGCAACTGGTAGTTGTTCGAACAGAGTTTGCCATGGACTTGCCAACTGGTCCAGTAAATGCTCGTGGACCTGCAGTAACACCATCCAGACGTTCAAGCAGATGTCGCAATGGTAATCCATTCGAATGCAACTGGCAGACAAACCACTGCAAAGGCTTTGCGAATTCCAACTCCAAGAGTCTGATGAATGTGATGATGCCGCCTGTTCTACCAGACTACCAGTATTTACATTAGTGCCATCACATCCGACAGCGACGATTGTTTCTGTATCCACGTGATTTTCTGCGAGAAAGGTGACAATGCTGTGCTTGATGCTTAGGTCTTACTGCTGAACCGGATTCCGGTGTTACGTGACCAATAGGCCTATATAGAGACTCAGGCTGTTGTACCAAAGTACTGTTATAGGCCTATGTTCTTCCAGTTTTACCCTTCGGTAGCATTTTTGCCCTTCTTTGATTGTGTTAGGGTTCTGTCTTTCCGACCGTTAAAATATAAACCTTGAAGAACGTTAGGTATCGCATTAAATAGGAGTCGTTGCCTTTCCTCTCTTTTTCTCTTCCCACTTTACTCATGTCGATGATCTTGAAAGAATCAGTTTCTCAAATAAGTCGAAAGTCTTGTAAAACAGCTGAAGCCAGCGATGCCGCAGATCGATCCGAAATTGCATAGGCCTATCTCTCATAAGCTCTTACAAATGCTGGCAACTTTCTACTCTTCTGTAGGCCTACAGAGGAGATTCTGTTTCATCTGGTGTATTGAAGGTAGATTTAAATACCATTTCGTCAGCAACTTCAATATTCATAGGTGTTTCGTTGTCAGAGATATTTGTTTTGCTAATTATCAGGGTGAGGAAGGTCTAGCTACTGACGCATTTTCTGCTGTCATTTCAGTTTTGCCATCATCGCTCTTTAGGTATTTGCATAACCTGTTTCTCTATTGTACCTTTCGTTTAGCCTATATTTTTTCTGATTTTTTTGGATGCAACAGAACAAGGTACTAATAATTTTTACAACACCGAATTATCATTTTAACCATAGGCGTAGGGAACATTTCGGCAGTGGGGTGGCAAAGATTAGACTTTTTTCCCAAAAATATACTTAGAAAATTTTGGCCCGAAATTTGGGGGGCATTTGCCCCTCTGAACCCTCGCCTCCTACGCCTATGATTTTAACGTAATATTTATAAAAGTGACCGTGTCCTGCAATTATGGAACATTTCAAGTAGTGTTATAATAATATCTGTTGCTTGCTTTCAAAATGTGTAAAATTGTGTATTAAATGCCTATTTTGCCCTAATTTTTACTCTATTTTGTTACATGTTACGTAATAAAAAATTTAATTTTAATTTTGCAGGATAATTAGCTGTGCCATAATTAAATGCTTGAATACTTTTAGAATTAGTGTGATACATTTTTGCAAATTAATTGAAATTCGAGCAAATTTGACAATTTTGGGTCAATTATCAAATTTTAAATCCCTTGGGGGCAAAACTTAGAGGACGAATATTAAAGAAATATGTGGCATGAAAACTTACTATACCAAAAGGCAACGAATTACCACTAGGCCTTTCAAGTTCGAGAATTTTGATGAAATTTTTCACTTTTTCACTCCACCCTAGTTCACACACACACACACACACACACACACACACACACACACACACACACACACACACACACACACACACACACACACACACACACACACAAACACACACACCCTGTATACCTTCCTGTCTCATGTCGGCCTACAAGTAGACTAAGTTTCCTCTTGTTTGAGCTCGTCACTGCATGTGGTTTGAAGAACTACAGATGGAGCAGATGGATCATGGATGCTTAGATGCAATGTTATTTCGATCCCTGGCCAGGTAATGATCGGAGCCGGTCACCTGTGACCGCAGTCTATTCGTTTGACGTTTTTTCTTTGAAAATTACCAAGACAACTTTTTAGAAACGGAATCCGGGTGACGAAGGATTTCTGATTGAGCTGTTAGTTATGATTATATCCATGGAGTCCGGAACTGTATACGTCTATGAGCCTAACATCACTTCCTCGCGATCTCCCGTGTGACTTCCAATCTGGTATAGAATACCAGGCATGCAGTCGACGCAAACGAAACCATCATCTCGGCAAATATGATTTGGAAAATCGAAAAAATAGAAATATGATTTCATGAAACTAAAACATTTTTTCTGAAATCAGCAACTCAACGATATTATCCATAATTATGAGCCAAATAATACCGCAGCTATTTTAGAAACAATGTAAGGAAATAGTGCTCGAATAGCTGAAAAGGTCAAAACTAAGGGCTGTGGGACGATTTACTGCTTACCATGCAGGGAACCCGTCAGTCTGGAGTCGACACTGTGTTTGGAGTATGTAGGCCTGTGTGAATAAATAGGTATACCTCACCTGCATAAGCCTATAGGCTTATAATACAGGTGAGGTCGTGCTAATCCATGCAAGCATCGTCTGCACTCATCTAGATCTTTGCTATGCTCCACTCTCAACAGCATTACCTGTATGTCGCCTTGTCAATAATGCCTGTTGTATTGCTTTCTCAACTTGACCTTCTCTTTTTACTTTTCCACTGCTTTGTTGTTTCTGTTTTCCTTATCCATAATCCTTTATTGATCATTGATTGATCATAGGGGTAAGTCTGCCTAGCTGCAGGACTGGTGTGCTCTTAATTGCTCCAGCAATTTTTTGCCTCTTGAAATATAGGCCTAATGTTTCCTACAATTACATATTCATTTTCACAATAATTTCTATTCTATGTTATATTTTATATGATATGGCCTAAATTTGATACAGATGGGTGTGTAGGTCTATATTATGTGTACACATCTGCATACACACAATGTGTGTGCATGTGCGTGTGTGTATGTATAGCCTATGCACATGTATGCATGGGAGCGCCTCTGAGTAAATCTGTTGAAGAGGCGCTATTCAAATTCTTGAAATGAGCGAATGAATATATAGATATTTATGTTAGTAATTTCTGTAAATAAGTTTAGATCTATTGTTCCAAGAACAGTCATAATGGCCGTTAAAGAGCCTTCCTTTACGGCCATCGAAAACTTCGAAAAGCCTATAATGACCATGGCACTAAGAAGAGAGAATATAGATGACCAGTTTTGACCACCGAAGAGTCTTTCTCAGGCCAATGATAATGAGTCATAATGGCCACTGAAAAGAATTCGTTCAATTTATGAGCATAGGTCTGCAGCAATTATTTGCATACGGCACCTTGTATACCCCGCAGTCGATCGAGTCGTGGGCTACGATCGACTTGGCTCGCGCGACGATCGACTCGATCGACTTCGTCGACTCACCGACCTCTCGACGACTCGATCGACTTGGCTCGGCCAACGATCGACTCGATCGACTTCGCGTCGACTTGGCCTAGTTTTGTCTCTTGCTCACCTCCGCAGTTATGTGATCTCAAAATGAAATTATACGATAGTAGATAATGTGTCATAATCTGTGTGACGTAACAATAAGCCTAATTTCGTATTCTCAGTGAATTTATAGTAGATTTGCACTGTAATCGTTTTAGATTCTGTAAATGAACTTCAACAATTATTATGGTAGATCTGTGTAATAATCGAAGTGACGTCACGATAGACCTAGTGTATACTCTCAAAATGTACTTCTAAAATAGTAGATCTGTATCATAATCGAAGTTAGTCACAATTCTCAAAATGAACTTCTTTAATAGTAGGTCTGTGTCATGATCGAAGTGACGTCACAATGGGCCTAGTTTTTATATTCTCATACTAGACGTATAATAATAGATTTGTTTCATAATGAGAGCGATGTTGCGTTTAAACATCCGCAATTTTGTATTATAAAAATGAAATAATAATATGATAGCAGATCTGTATCATAATCGAAATGACGCCACAATATACCTAATTTCGTTTTCTCAGTGAACTTATTTAATAGTATAATTGTATGATAATCGAAGTGCCGTCATAAAAGTTTTATATTCGCAAAATGAACATAGGGCCTAATATACTGTTAGATCTGTTTAATAATCGAAGTTACGTCACAATAGGCCTTCTTTATATTCTCTAAATGCACTTTCATAATAGTACATTTGTATCGTAATCAAAGTGACGTCACTTTGGACCTTGTTTATATACTCAGAATGCACTTCTATAATAGGCTTAGTACATTTTGCATCATAATCGAAGTGACGTCAAAATTGGCCCTGTTTATATTCTCAAAATGCACTTCTATAATAGTACATTTTGTATCATAATCGAAGTGACGTCACAATAGGCCTAGTTTTGTTTAAATTCTCGAAGCGAACTTGTAATATAACACTGGTCAACAGTGATTTTGTTTCCTGAACACTTTCAGGTGTTTCCTATGCAGTTTCTACTGCTGATCACGAAAATGACCTTGAAATTGTCCCATCACGTACCGTTTTTGAGAAATCTTCAATTTTTCCATTCATTTCCATTTTTTCAGATATAACGTTATAATAAGCTTCGTGTAACTGAGGTATGTCCAGGCATGCACTTAGGACAGTTTACATATATGTTTGTCTTGCATAATAAAATATAAACTTGGGTCTGCATATGCATTAATGCTGGTTAGAATCTTCCTGCAAAAGTTCTGAGCACTATTAGAGCCGCTTCTCTGCATAGGTCTACATGCATATACCACTGAGGAAGTTGGCATCAGTTTGTTTGTATAGTTTGATGTCGTATTTCCAAAGTTTAGTTTTGTATGCATGTATTCAATATGCATAACAAGTTAGCCAGCTTATTTTCAGATAAGCCTTAAACTATAATATATTTTAAGACGGTTGTTGGCAACAGAAATATCTCGCCAGTGTTGCATGAAATGTGATACATGTACATTTTGCTACAGTTGTGGAGAGAAGGCTATGCTATATGAGTAAGCCTCAGAGACACACAATGACTGGGCTTGTCAATAAAGCTTTGAGCTGTACTTTGGTTGCAAGACTGGAGAGAAAGTCAAGGAATGGGTGCCTCTCATTTGCTGTGGAAGATGTGCTGCAGATCTTAGAGTTTGACTCCGGGGTCCTGCGAAAGCAATGCTGTTTGCCGTCCCAATGGTCTGGGAGAGCAGAAAGATAATAACTGTGACGGGCTGCTCAGTTTGTCTCACTTATGTTTCTGGTTTCTCGGGCAAGAATAGGAAAGGAAACTGAATGCCCAGATCTTCTTTCGACAATGATACCAGCGCCGTACAATGAAAGTCTTCAAATAGCGAAGCCACCTGAGAAATGGAGTTTAGACGACGAAGATGAAGATGCTGCTGCATTGATCTAGCCATGAACGAGTAGGCTATATAGCTGCTGACAGTGATCCGGATTTTGAAGTAGGTAGGCCTATGTCTGGCGCGCCTCATCTCATTCACATAGTCGGAATTGAACGACCTTTTAGAGACTTAGGTTTGTCGAAAGCAAAAGCAGAACAACTGGATTCAAGACTGGAGTTAGCTGTCACCAAGTATTGGACAGAAATTGGTCCAACAAATATTTCTGCCTTCTCTTCACTTAAAGCTGGAACTGATACATTTTTTAAAAAGCCATGCACAAGGACGCTGAAAGTTTTCTGCACAAGGATGCTGAAGATTTTCTTTATCTGCAACAGAAATTCCCAAGAATGAGTGATGCCAAAATCAAGGAAGGCATTTTTGTGGGTCCACAGATCAGACACATCAATGACAAGCAGTTTGAACATCTGTGGGAGGGACCAGAGACAATCACCTGGAAGCACTGAAGGATGTTGTTGAGAATTTTCTTGGTAACTATAGAACTCCAAATTACAGTAAACTTGGTAAGAAAATCTTGCAGCATACTGACATAAAATGCAACATGTCACTTAAGATTCACATCTTGCATTTCCACTTGAACTTCTTCCCAAGTTCCTCACAAATCTAGCGATGAACACCAGGAAATTGCCACAGTGGAAAAACGGTATAAGGGAAACTGGAATCCAGCAGTGTTGTCTGACAATAGTTGGTCACTGCAGCGAGATGTGCAGACAAAGAATACAAACGAAAATCAGCATCAAAGCATTTTAGATCTATGGAATTTTAGCAGCATCTTGTATGCATTGTACATGTGCAACTGAACAGGGAATAACTATGAAAAACCTTTAATTTCATGTTTCTCAATATTTTTAAGTAATACAGCCATCATCAGCACCCAATATTATGATGAAGAACTGTTATAAAGATTTGTTTTCCAATAAAATTAAATTATAGTATATTGAAAATATGTGCAATAAACAAGCATTTCAGTTAAAATATTGCATGCCCGTTTTCTCAAAAACCTTACGTGATACAAAAATTCTGAGAACACCACCATGTTCAGCACGTCAACTTCTATAGAAAACAGTCAAAGTTTTTTCGGAAACAAAAAAAGTTAAAATTTGTTGACCAGTGTAATTGTAAAATTGTATCATAATCAGAGTAACGTTACAATAAGCATAGGTCTAGTTTTGTATTCTCAAAATTAATGAAATTATATGATAGTAGATGTGTATCTTGATCGAAGTGACGTCACAATAGGCCTAATTTCGTTTCTCAGTGAACTTAATTAATTGCAGATTTGTATCATAATCGAAGTGACGTCATAAAAGGGCCCCGTTATATATTCTTAAAATTAACATCTACATATATACAGGTCCATAATAGTAGATCTGTATCATGCTCATTCAGGAGCGGATCAAGTGGAGGCAATCCGGCCATGCCCCCGCTCCATTAAGAGATTTGCATAGAAGTACCCCTTTCCATCAGGTTTCAAGAAGCTGTAAATCAACTCAACGGGAACAGGAAGATGAGAAAGTATAGCACATGACTAAAAAAAGTCATCAGCATTTAAATAACCGGAGTTCAGTTGCCACGGGTTTTTAGAATTTTTTTGGGCGAAAGACTAAAAAAATTTCGACGGAATTTTGTCGTCTCCAGACCCAAAGTTTTGGCCTCCCTTCCAAAATTTCTGTATCCGTCCCTGTACTCGTTCAATTCAAATCAAAAACGTGCGTCTATAGTCAACTTTCACTAACTCGAAATCGCCAACACTGCCAAAAGGTTCATTTGCTGTACTTGTGTGCAAAAACTGAATTTCGTCAATAAGTTTATAATCATCTAGGTCACTTTGAGTCTTCAAGAAATAGAAGAATAAGTAAAATATTTACTAAGTTAAATATTTCTAAGTCGAGTCGAGTCGATGAAACAACGATCGACTCGACTTGCAAGTCGACGATTTTTCGATCGACTCGACTTGGCAAAACTCACGATCGACTCGACTTGCAAGTCGATCGAGTCGACGATTTTTCGATCGACTCGACTTGGCCGAGTTATGATCGACTCGATCGATCAACTCGATCGACTGCGGGGTATAGTACCTTGCTTCCGAATATCCTGGTGCTTCAAAATGGAAAGGACACAACTGCAATCAAGAAAATGAACCGAAAAGCTGATAGTCTATACAATTACTTATCTTTGTATGTGCACTTGTTATAGCGCCCATTCAAGCTCTCTGCTCAGAGGCGCTCCCGAATGCAGCGCGGACACTGCATCGAAGTTTCACGCCGAAGCGCTGATCAATTGCGAGTGAGGGACTTGGCCAAGGTTCCTACGCGACGACTTGCGGTGGATTCGAACCTGCAACCTCAGGCTGCAAGGCAACGAGCATACTCACTACACCACCGCGCCCAACGAGTCTCTTGTTAAAAGTCGACGGTCATTTCAGTCATAAGATGTCTTTAAACTTTTTAAAACACATAAATAAATAAAGTCATTCCATTTTTTCATCGCTCAAACTTCCGTTAGAGTAGGTGGCTACACGCAGATTCTACTCGTCATCTTGGTTTTTTATTCCGACACTCGATTTGACGTTTTGTTTTCGTTCGTGAAGTCACTTCTCTAATTCAGCAGCTGCTGTTTCCGGTCGTCTAAGACGACGAATTTCAGACGAAATGAGACAATGGTCAATCCAGATATAATACAATACAAGACAATACAATGGTCATTGTGTAGAGGACTCATGCGACGATGCCAATGCTCTCTTTAACGGTGAGGGTCATCGGGTTATAATCTCCATCTGGAAAATCTTAAGAGAAGCCTTCAATTGATCGTGGTCCAAGGACCAATTCCATTGCTGTACAGATCTATTTAGGTCTGCATAAATGGAAACTAAAGCATGCTGTTAGCGCCTTCGTAAGGCTCGTGTAAGGTGCTGTACAAATGGAAATAGTCAATAATAAGTTACCATTAATTTTTAAAAATTAAACGTGCATATCTGGTGCGGTGCATGCATGGGAGATCCAATTCACAACACGGTTTCTGATGCGGAGACACAGATATCCTTTTTATTATCGATTCTTACACTCAACCATTATCATTCGTCGATTCTTCTCCATACATAGTCTAACGTGCGACTTCAATGCATTTGCAATGTGAACAAGACGTTATACTTCCTGACCGCCAGAGGCGCTCTATGGCGCACGAACTAAATGCTCGACGTTTAGACGGAACTGGTCCTTAATTGTACATTGATAATTAATTTTTGGTCATCAGTTTTGACCAGTCTATGCGAGACTAGGCCTACTTCTGTAATAGGCCTAGGCCCTATAGTGCACGAACAATTTATTGTCGGACGCTGGTGTCACCCGGTTGCGTAGAATTTCATCATCGTCCAGAAACCTGGCGGCAGTCCATAGGATCATACGTAAATTATATATAATACTAGCTGTACCCGGCCACGCGTTGCTGTGGCTGAAAAGACCGTCCAACCCTCCCTCCCTACCTGCCTCCCTCCCTCCCTTACCCTGCCTCCCTCCCTCCGTTCCTCTGTCCCTCCCTACCTCCATTCCCCCTCCCTCTCCCCTTCCCTCCTCCATCCCTTTCCTCCTCCCCTCCCTCCCGTTTCTTCCCCTCCCTTCCTCCCCTCCCCTCCACCCTCTCCTCCCTCCATCCCGTCCGCTCCCTCCCCTCCCCCTTCCTCTCGCTCCCTTCCGCTCCCTTCCTCACACACGGCCGCATTCAAATGCAAATAAATTGAATTCGCTGAAATCGAATGCAATGTTGTGTTTTTTCGAGAAAAGCATATAAAACCCGTCCGCTCAAACGTTGTGTGAAAATTGTCAATCTAGCCTTTTCTAGCCTTTTTTTGACCGGATCTGACCTTTTTCAAAATTCAGAGTGGCATCCCTGACCTTATTCAAAATTCAGAGTGGCATCCCTGTACGTTATAAATACACTGGCCAAAATGGCGGAGTATGCGTTAAAGTTAAAATGTATAAACATGTCAACTCTAGGAGTAAGTTGTGGTTTTTTTGTGTGTAAAAGATTTGTTTCTTTCCAGGAAATCTTTTTACAAACACGATCGTATTCGAACGGAGCGTTTTGCGAAAAATTTCAAAAGAATCGGTCATGAAGTTTCCGAGAAATTCCATTAGGAACAAACGTTTTACATTTTTATTTATATAGATTATGGACTACTAGGTCATCTACTATAGTAGAGTCCGTTCCTTTATTGCAGATGCTTCGTTGTTGAGCAATGATAGGCCTACAACGGATTTCATTGACTTCCGTGTAGATGTCATAGATGGAGTCCCTAGACTGATGGATCGTATGGCAAATGGAACCCTGGTATCTCAGCTAATCGTCGGTTTCACTTAAAGCACCTGCATGGGAGTTGTTTGCTAGACAGAGAAATATTATAGACACGCGTACGTAAAGACTGAAAAGAACCAGGGACGCAGCAGATCTTATATATAAACGGGCGCTCGAGTGCGCCGACTGTCAGACGGTGTTTCTCAAGAGGCGCCACATAATGAATGACATATTAGCAGAATGTCAGCTGCAGTGCTGCCTGTAGCACTAAGTGACCCTGAGCGGCACTTAACACACCGTGCTGTCCAGTAGCAACACCTCTGTCGGGAAATTACTGCTTTCTACGTGTTATGATACATCTCAAGCCCCCAACATTATCATCATCACCTAACAAAGCAGCTAAACAACGTTCAGTGGTATCGTCTAAGGAATTGAGGCACTAATGTGGACAAAACGATGTCTAGTGGAAATCCGATGCCGTTTTCCAGCAAGACGAGAGCGAAGAGCTAGAGCAGCTATTGTGGCGGTTGTCAATGATGTGTTGGAAACTGGAAAAGCAGAGGATTGGATGAATTGAGGGAGTGACTTTTGAACAGGTGGGTCCTTAGCATATATATATATATATATATATATATATATATATATATATATATATATATATATATATATATATATATATATATTATAGTTACATGCAGCGTAATGAGTTTAAGATTCCAATGCTCATGCGCAATTATTGCAAAGCCGGTGTCACGAAATAGAGTATCCCCGTATTAATTGTATCCCCCCAAATTAAAAAAAGTCGAAAAAACTGCATCCGTGTGTGTTTTTTGCAAATTAATTTTCATCTGCTTTGTTTTGAACAGTGGCACTAACAGGTATGTTTATTCCTACTAGATAACTTGTTTTGCCCTGTTTTTAGAGCACTTAAAACATTTAAAACACTTAAGAACACTCAGAGTCACTAAATAACTTCGAGTTGCCTTTGTCTGAGCATTGCTTAGGCCTTAGGACACTTAAAACAATTAAAGTCACTTTAAATTTTGATTACAGCTTAAAAAAATTTATTATGCGTATTTTTCAAAAAGAGGGATAGAATGGTTCATCCCCCCGGATAGTATAGACCGGTTAATTCCATCCGGGAGGGATAGATTAATTCATCCCCCCGGATAGCTTTCAGGGGGGGGGGGGGTACTCCGTTTCGTGTCACCGGCCGAACTCCGATATAATTATCTTAGGGAGCTTTGTGTGTCAGTGCTATCCATTCCAGGTCGTAGATTCTTTCGCTCTGCCCCGCAAGGTGGCCTGGTTCTCTTCGATTGTGTTTTGGTGTGAGGAGTTTCTCTTAAGTGGTGCTATATAAATTGACGATTACAGTTACAATATGCAAGTGTATACATAAATATAGATAAAGGTGACCATGGCCAAACCTTGATATACGAATGCAAGCAGACAGTATATTATATAGGCTACATGCAGAGTTATTGCAGACAGCGTTCTGCGTGTATACGATAGATGCAGAAAAATCAGGCGCCAGTTCGAATGATAACGGCTTTCAACACGACATCATCATTCATACTGTGCCACAAAAAGTCATCGTTCGGTTAGTGATGCTGCTGCTGCTGCTGCTGCTGCTGCTGCTGCTGCTGCTGCTGCTGCATGGTATATTCAGTGTGCGCTCGTCTTGCCACCGATTGTATGCCTGGCATTGCTTGCTCATCACTTCTCGTGTTTCTTATTGAAGAAGAAGACTGTAAATGCCCATTGGTCTCTATTTGCACCTGTGTCAAGGTGTGTGGCCATTGTCATCTATTTGTCTGTACGTGTCTGTGTGTGTCTGTTTGTTTGTCTGTGTTTGTCTGTTTGTCTGTTTGTTTGTCTGTGTGTGTCTGTGTGTGTCTGTGTGTGTCAGTGTGTGTCAGTGTGTGTCTGTGTGTGTCTGTTTGTTTGTGTGTGTCTGTTTGTCTGTGTGTGTCTGTGTGTCTGTTTGTTTGTCTGTGTGTCTGTTTGTTTGTATGTGTGTGTCTGTGTGTGTCTGTGTGTGTCAGTGTGTGTCTGTGTGTGTCTGTTTGTGTCTGTGTGTGTCTGTTTGTCTGCTGTCTGCTTAGACATCGACCTCGTTCATCGTGCAGATTCGAAGACGCTTTCCATGCACTTACTTTTTTCTTGCCGGTATATGATAATATATTATGTGTGTCTGGATGTATATATTATTTTAAGCTGTAGGCCTATCTCTCTCTGGGTATCTCCACGTTCGCCTATCTCCTCTCCCCCTTCACCTCCTCTGCCTTTCTTGGCGTTTTCTTTCTATGTATACTCATGTTCATTATCATTCTTTCCTTCCTTTTATTGCCTCCTCCTTCATTTTCTCTTTAATATGCATTTTCGGTCCGTTTCTCTGTCTCGTATCTTTCATTCTCTTTCTTTCTTTTCATTCCTCTCTCTTTCTCTCTTTCTCTCTTTCTCGCTCGCTCTTCGATCGTTGAAAGAAAATCACTTCAAAATTGCAAACTACGCGATTTCAAGTACTTAGCACTTAGTACTTAGTCCATCCCGTGCAGATCTGCACATTGGGCAACGCATCGACTCCATTCCTCTCTGCCCGACGCCAGCTCCCTGGCCTCGTCCCACGACATCTCCAGGCATCTCAAGTCCTCCCTAGCTGATGGTCCCTGATTTAAAGTAATTTCAATTATATTATTGCGATCTCCGCACATCCCGATTTTTTGTGTCTATCTGGATATCATTCAGCGGTTCATTAGTTCGTACCCACATGAACTCGCTTATCCGTGCTATCATATCATTTATAATTGCTTTATTTTTCTTTCCTTTTTTTCTTTCCCTGTCTGACTCACTCTCTTGGTGTCTTCTTTGCTTAATGCACTTTCCATGTTTTCTCTTTTGTGTCCGACGTATTGCACCATTGCACCATTGCACCACTGCACCATTGCATAATTGCACCATGCCCATTGCCCAGCTTCAATATACCTGAATAAAAACAGCCGTGAATCCTCAGTTCCTATAGCCTTCAGCATAATTATAATGCAAATTGCAATCGCTCATTTGTCTCTCGTCTTCTGTCGTCGTGGCCGTTCGACAGAGGTCGTCACCTTCTCTATAAATTCTCCTTTCAATACATTTCCTGACGACTGTTTCGCTGTCCTATCCATGAAGGTCAGCGCTGAATCTTTACGCTATCGCTTTCATCACCTCATTCGACCGATCTCAGCTCTCGAAAATGCAGCAACTTCCGAGAATTTCGCCTAGTAGGCCTATGCGTTGTAGATCTATGCAATTGGTGAAGCATCGCCTCAAGGACAAGCAAGTCATGTCCGTTTTCTGTTTGAAGTTGTCTCACCCGTTTTCCCTTTGCCCTGCCCTGACATCCAATGACCAACTTTGACCCGTTTGCCCTGTTTTAATTCACACATTGCCCTAGCATCCAATAATCTCTGTAAGTTGAATATCTTTGTATAAATGCGAAGTTTACTATTTAGACCAACGTAGACTATCGTACATGTAATTGTCTTTACCGTTAGCACTTCCGCACTTCTTTGCCTCAATAACAGCCTGGTGGTAGAAAGGTTCTGGGAATCTGGGGACAGAGTTGTTTCCACACTTCTCGAAATGTCTCGTGTATTGGATTTGCAGCACTTATTGACTGAGTGTACACACGACATTATGAGCGCCTCTGAGTAGGTTTATTGAAGACACGCTATAATAAATTCTCGAAATGAATTACATGAATGAATACATTGAGAAAATGCGTCAATTTATTAACCGTATTCAACCACAACACTTAATAGAAAAACTGTCTTGATGGCGCGTGGCATGAAGCAGACTATCCCGTAATACCCCTCTGATGATAACAATACTTACTGTCCAATAATAATAAGTATTGATTAGCCTATAGACTGATCCTCTACTTTTCTTATTAGACAGTTTGCATCTCAGCAGCGTGCTGGTCATGATTATCGATATCAATTGTTCTCTGAAAAGTCGACACATCATAACCTTGGATCATGCATTGCCTACTTCGGTTGCCAAATAGCGAAGCAATGCAATGCGCACCATCAACAATCCATTTCAAGGCCAGGGGCGGATCCAGGGGGGGGGCCAATCCGGCCATGGCCCCCCCATTTCAAATCACCATGGGACGTGCCCCCCCCCCCATCCATGGAGGCCCAAAAAAAATTTCCAGGGTGTCAGTCATGCACAGGAGAATTTATGTATAAATGTAATTAAAATCTATAATAAAAATAATGTATAAATGTTATTAAAATCTGATCTAAGTCTCTCACGCAATTGCATTGTCTTAATATAAAGCATCGAAATGAAACAATCTTTCAACAGTATCCAACTATGATTTATGGCATGCAATGTATGTTATTCGTTTATATATTCGTAGTAAATTGTAAAAACATTAACACCAATAAACACAAATATGACTAAGTAGAACTAACTATTAATTACAAATCAAGTTAACACTAACATTCTAACAACAGTGTTTGGGATGTAATTTATTTTTTGCAGATGCCAAAAAATTTCAGGGCGAAACATGTTAAGTTTTGAGTTTAGTCTATATGTGCAAGAAAATGCGGTGAATGATAACACATGTTTACTCCTTGTTTTTATTTATATCTTACTATATTTCATTCAGTAGAGGGAAGTATTTTATTAATTCTAGTCTTAAAAAGTGAACACTCTTTTTAGACGAAAAATTAAACACATTTTTTAAGATTTCGCACGGATGACTACAAAACGTCATCAGTTTTTTTTATTCTTAATTGAACACCTTTTTTTGAAAATTTCGCACGGAAGAATAAAAAGTCATCGCTCTTTTTAGACGAAAAATTAAACACCTTTTTAAAGATTTCGCACGGATGACTACAAAAGTCATCAGTTTTTGGGATGCTAAATTGAACACCTTTTTTTGAAAATTTCGCACGGAAGAATAAAAGTCATCACTCTTTTTAGACGAAAAATTAAACACCTTTTTTAAGATTTCGCACGGATGACTACAAAACGTCATTACTTTTTGGGATGCGAAATTAAACACCTTTTTTGAAAATTTCGCACGGAAGACTAAAAAGTCAACACTCTTTTTAGACGAAAAATTAAACACTTTTTTTAATATTTCGCACGGATGACTACAAAAAGTCATCAGTTTTTTGGGATGCGAAATTAAACACCTTTTTTGAATATTTCGCACGGAAGAATAAAAGTCATCACTCTTTTTAGACGAAAAATTAAACACCTTTTTAAAGATTTCGCACGGATGACTACAAAAAGTCATCAGATTTTTTTAATTCTAAATTGAACACCTTTTTTGAAAATTTCGCACGGAAGACTAAAAAGTCATCACTCTTTTTAGACGAAAAATTAAACACCTTTTTTAAGATTTCGCACGGATGACCAAAAAATGTCATAAGTTTTTTGGGAAGGATAATTGAACACCCTTTTTGAAGATTTCCGGCGGATTACTTAAAAAAGAACATCTAGTTTTCGGGAAAGAAGTTTTTAAGTAAAGTCTATATTTATTGAGACCTTATGGCACTCTTATAAGCACTGAAAAGTACAGCTATTTTGTTAAGATAACAGCTTAAAATGCTACCATTGCAATGTGAAAATTCAAAAAGTTTCTGGTGGGGAGGGGCATATCCCCTCCCCACACCCCTCCCCTACCACTCTCGGCGCTGCGCACCTCATGATTGTCTTCAGACGGTCAATTATCTACCCCTCCGGAAACCTCAATCCTCCCAGAGGTGGGGGCTAAATTAAACTCTGGTTTCGGCCAAAAGCGACTAAAAAAGTTCATCAGATTTTTCAGCGAAAGATCAGCGAAAAATTTTCCGACCCCAGCCCAAAATTTTTTTGGCCCCCCCCTTCGAAACGTTCTGGATCCGCCACTGTTCAAGGCCATACTTAAAGATACAGGGCTTTTTTAACGTGCAAGTTGTACACAAAATGTGCAGTTGCAGAAGCACTTCTGTACAGTTAAAACTAGCATTGTCCTCCGATTTGAGGTAATTTACCATGGAAGATGGGAAAGAAAAGAAGGAGTTGTGCAGTTCTAAAAATTCCTTAAAAACAGCCCTGTAAGGATACTTAAGGATACTTAAGGATGCTTAACGATATTAACGGTCGGAAGGCCGCTGAAAGTCCTCTGCCAAGAGATTTCTCTTACAATTCCTATCCGTATTCCTTGACCTTTACAATGTCTTCTCCTTCTCCATCTCTTCCTCACTCCCCCCTTTCTCTCTCCATCTCAATTGTTTTCTTTCTCATTGTTGTCTCTGTTTATCTCTCTATCTGTATCTCTCTATCTGTGTCTCTCTATCTAACTGAGAGAGGAACAGAGAGTTACAGAAAGAGACTTCTCTATCTCTTTAGCTCCTCTCTCTGTCGCGCTATACATGTCTCTGTTGTCTTCCTCTGTCTATCTCTGTCTGTTCCTCATCCCTACCTCTCACTTTCTCTGTCTCTGTCTCTATCTCTGTCTCTCTGTGTCTCTCTCTCTGTCTCACTCTCTGCCTTTTCTCTATCTGCGTCTTACAATAGAGAGCCTGTCTCGGTTTATAGTATAGGCCTAGTTTATAATCTGTGTTACGTGTCTGAAGCTATCTGGTGTGTGGGTCTAAAACATTTCGGTTAAAGTATATAAATATAATCATATACATTATGCAAAATATCCATACAGATATAAATTATATATGATCTGATACATAAACTGTAAAGTATATATTGACATAATATTAATAAATCAACGTTAATATATAAAGGGAACTATATGCAAAAAAATGCGAAGGCAAACGAAAGAAAGGCAGACTAAGACTGCGCTGGATAGATTGCAATTTATAAATGAGGACAAAGCATCATCACTTCGACTCTCACTGAAGAGATCAATAGACTTGACAAAATTAATGGCAGAGGACAATGGAGGTTATTTATTAGAAACCATCACCGCCAAATGACCGGCGTGAGTGACTGATGATGATGATGATGATGATGATGATGATGACGATGACGATGACGATGACGATGACGATGACGATGACGATGACGATGACGATGACGATGACGATGATGATGATGATGATGCATAATATAGGCCTAGATAGAGAGAGAGAGACAGAGAAAGAGACAGAGAAAAAGGTAAAGTATATATTGAAAAAAGTAAAAAGAGTGAAAAAAGCAGAGAGAGAGAGACAGAGAGGCAGAACACAAACAGACAGAGAGAGACAGAGACAGAGAGAGACAGAGAGACAGAGAGAGAGAGAGAGACAGAGAGAGACAGAGACAGAGAGAGCTTAATGCTATGAACGGACTGAGGAGACCAAAGTGCAAGAGGTATCTAGCGATTCAGTCAAAGTTTAGAAGCACGAGAACAGAATGCGGCTGTTCTTCATGGATATCTGCCAATAAAAATGCTTTCCTAAAGCCACACATATTCTAGAAATAAAATGCCCTGCATGTCATATATATATATATATAATTATATATATATGCATGAATTTGTGTGTTTAACAATTATGTATGTAGCAGAGAGCGAAAATTAATTATTGTCGACGTACCCACGCAGCATGGAAGTAAGGGAAGAAGGCAGCCAAATCGTCATTGTATTTCATGAGCCATGGCCGACCGAACGAATGACCAATCGCCCATTCGCCCCTTCGCCCCTTGGTCCTTTGGCCCTTGGTCCTTTGGTCCTTGGTCCTTTGGTCCCTTACGATTCACAGTCTGCATTCAAAGGTGGCTTTCGCGAGCACGTGAAGGCACACTCCGTATACATGTATATAATGTACATGTAGATTTACTCTTCATTATCCGTCCCCACAGAGTTTCCTCCGCTTTCTTCACCACTTCTTCCTGTCCCTCCTCCATCTAGTTTTCTTCCGCCTCAATCTTCTTCTCTTTTTTCTTTTCCTTCTCTTCCTTCTCTTTCACACCGCTCCCTCTTACTGATTCACCTCTCTCTCTCTCTGTCTGTCTGTCTGTGTGTCTGTCTCTTTCTTTCCTTCTTTCTGTCAGTCTCTCTGTCAGTCCTTCTCTTTTCTCGCCTCCTCTCTTTCCCTCTCTCTCTCTCTCTCTCTCTCTCTCTCTCTCTCTCTCTCTCTCTCTCTCTCTCTCTCTCTCTCTCTCTCTCTCTCTCTCTCTCTCTCTGTCTCTCTCTTTCTCTCCTTCTCTTTATCTCTCTTCCCATCTCTCTTTCGCACTCTCTCTCTCTCTCTCCATCTCTCTCTCTCTCTCTCTCTCTCTCTCTCTCTCTCTCTCTCTCTCTCTCTCTCTCTCTCTCTCTCTCTTTCTCTTAAAACTATTTCTTGTCTTCTCCTCCTCCTATTCCTTCTCAACTTGCTCTTGCTCCTCGTCATTCCTCTTCCTCTTCATCCTACTCTTTCCTCTCTTGCTCCTTATTCCCCTTCTCCTTCTCTTCTTCCTCCTCCTCCTCCTCCTTCTTCTTCTTCTTCTTCTTCTCCTTCTCTTCCTTCTCCTCCTGGTCCTTCTTCTGTTTCTACTACGATCCACAGGTACGCTTGTGATGATCAATGGGAAACGATGAAAGGCTTCCTGACAACATATTACAAGTCGATCACCCCCCCCCCCTCAGGCCAGCTTCCTTCCTCTGCTTCCTCTTCCATCCTCTCTCCATCCATCCATTCATCTATCCCTCTCTCCCTCCCTCCCTTCTTCCATCCATCCATCCATCCATCCATCTGTCTGTCTGCCTGTCTGTCTGTCTATCTGTCTATCCATCCATTCATCCATCCATCCATCCATCTATCCATCCATCTATCCATCCATCCATCCATGTATCCATCTATCTATCTATCTATCTATCTATCTATCTATCTATCTATCTATCTATCTATCTATCTATCTATCTATCTATCTATCTATCTATCTATCTATCTATCTATCTATCTATCTATCTATCTATCTATCTATCTATCTATCTATCTATCTATCTATCTATCTATCTATCTATCTATCTATCTATCTATCTATCTATCTATCTATCTATATCTATCTATCTATCTATCTATCTGTCTATCTATCTATCTATCTGTCTATCTATCTATCTATCTATCTATCTATCTATCTATTCATCCATCTATCTATCTATTTATCTGTCCAACTTTCTATCTATATTACTCTTACTCCTTCTCCTTCTCTCTCTCCATATTCTTTTCCTCAACCCCTTACTCCCTCTCTCCCTCCTTCCTTTCATCCATCAAATGACTGGCATATACATATACATATACATATACATATACATATACATAAACATATCTACATGTGGGTCTTCAAAGCGTTGCTCAAGATGACGCGTGATGTGCGCTGCTGCGTCAGTCGCTTCAAGATCAATAACTGCGTTAATCATTTTAATGAGCTCACCTTTTATAATTGATTCGTACGCGATTGTTATGAATGCATACCAACGCTTTCATTATTATTGAGAATTAATTATGCATACGCTCACCCACAGCCTCGTGATTGTATGCTTATTATTATGCCAGAAAATTAATATACATTTATATGAAATTTAACCAATGTAAGGACCAATGTGTGTATTTATGTATGCATATTATGGTCATTCGAATTGGAGCCTGATAGGAATCTCACGAAGGCGTTAGAATATCAGTTATTTTGAAATCTGAACACCGTCTTGACACTTTTCATTAGGCCAGCACAGCCAGGAAAGGTGAGGGACATCCAGGTAGGCCTACTTCTTTTTCTACAAAATAAGCACTGTGTAGAATCTCACGCAGGCGTTAGAATCTCACGGAGGCGTTAGAATCTCACGAAGGCGTTAGAATCTCACTTAGGAGTTAGAATCTCACGAAGGCGTTAGAATCTCACGAAGGCGTTAGAATCTCACGAAGGCGATTTACATGAGACGAGAACACAACAGAATTAAGGTTGTCATACACACAGCAGTTTATAAGATTTGTTATTGTTGTTGTTGTTGTTGTTGTTGTTGTTGTTGTTGTTGTTGTTGTTGTTGTTGTTGTTGTTGTTGTTGTTGTAATTATTACCATTACATTTTTTAACTTCCGAGGTAAGCACGATCAATTGCAATTGGTTAATTCTTTTAAACCCAGGGTATCTATAATCTCTCAGGTGTCAGATATTAATAAGCAATTTCTAGCATAGTCCATGTAAAGTGTTACTATTTTTATTATTATTATCACCATCATCAACATCATTATTATTATTGTTATTTTTATTATTATTATTGTTACTAGAAGTAGTAGTATATATAGTAGCAGTAGTAGTAGTAGTGGTAGTAGTAGTAGTATTAGTAGTAGTAGTATACCTGTAGTAGTAGCAGTAGTAGTAGTAGTAGTAGTAGTAGTAGTAGTAGTAGTAGTAGTAGTAGTAGTAGTAGTAGTAGTAGTAGTAGTAGTAGTAGTAGTAGTAGTAGTAGTAGTAGTAGTGGTAGTAGTAGTAGTAGTAGTAGTAGTAGTAGTAGTAGTAGTAGTAGTAGTAGTAGTAGCGGCAGCAGCAGCAGCAGCAGTAGTAGTAGTAGCAGCAGCAGCAGCAGCAGTAGTAGAAGTGGTAGTGTACCTGTAGTATTGAATCTAGCTTTATTTTCAAAAGAGTGTAGAATGCAAATTATCGTAGAAATATCGGCCCAAAAATAAATATTTTTTATGAATATAAAGTGAAAAGTTGATTGATGAAGGAAGGAAAAGCAGAAGCCATCTGAATGACAGGAGAAGACAGGAGAAGACAGGAGAAGACAGGAGAAGACAGGAATCACAGGATTGACCTCCGAAGAAGAAGAACGAAAACATTTGCAGCAGGAATTCCATGACACTGACACAAAGGGAAGGAGAGAGAGAGAGATGAAACAGATAGATAGACAGATAGATAGATAGATAGATAGATAGATAGATAGATAGATAGATAGATAGATAGATAGATAGATAGATAGATAGATAGATAGATAGATAGATAGATAGATAGATAGATAGAAAGACAGACAGACAGACAGACAGACGGACGGACGGACGGACGGACGGACGGACGGACGGGCGGACGGTTGGATGGATGGATGGATGGATAGGTAGGTGTTGGTAGGTAAGTAGGTAGGTAAGTAAGTAGGCAGGTACGCAGGTAGGTAAGTAAATAGGTTGGAATGCATGTGGCTAGCTAGGCTAGTAGGTAGGGCCGGGTAGGTTGGTAGGTAGGTAGGTAGGTAGGTAGGTAGGTGTGTAGGTAGGTCATACATACATACATGCATACAAACATCTATATATACATGTATGCATACATAGTACATACCGACATACATGTACATACATACATACATACATACATACATACATACATACATACATACATACATACATACATACATACATACATACATACATACATACATACATACATACATACATACATACATACATACATACATACATACATACATACATACATACATACATACACACACTGTACATACACACATACATACACAGTTACATACATACATACATACATACATACATACATACATACACACATACATACACAGTTACACACATTCATACATACATACATACATACATACATACATACATACATACATACATACACACACTGTACATACACACATACATACACAGTTACATACATACATACATACATACATACATACATACATACATACATACATACATACATACATACATACATACATACATACATACATACATACATACACACACTGTACATACACACATACATACACAGTTACATACATACATACATACATACATACATACATACATACATACATACATACATACATACACACATACATACACAGTTACACACATTCATACATACATACATACATACATACATACATACATACATACATACATACACACACTGTACATACACACATACATACACAGTTACATACATACATACATACATACATACATACATACATACATACATACATACATACATACACACATACATACACAGTTACACACATTCATACACACATACATACATACATACATACATACATACATACATACATACATACATACATACATACATACACACACTGTACATACACACATACATACACAGTTACATACATACATACATACATACATACATACATACATACATACATACATACATACATACACACATACATACACAGTTACACACATTCATACACACATACATACATACATACATACATACATACATACATACATACATACATGCACACATACATACATACATACATACATACATACATACATACATACATACATACATATATACATATATACATACATACATACATACATACACACATACATACATACATACATACATACATACATACATACATACATACATACATACACACATACACACATACATACATACATACATACATACAGACAAACAGTCAGATAATGCTTTCATATTTCTGTCGTTGGGTTCATCACCCTGCATGTGGTCGTCGTTCATCGCATGTCTAACTGTCTTTCTCCATTCATTTTGGTCCATTTCTGCACCAGTCTCTCACATCATCATCAGTCCATCGTCCGTTTGGTCCATTTTTAATCACTGTGCCATCGAATCAATCAGGTTTTGTCCATTTGTGTACAGGTGTGTGCGCGTGCGTGTGTGCGTCTGTGTGTGCGTGCGTGTGTGTCTGTGTGTGTGCGTGTGTGTGTGTTTGTGCGGGTCCAAAGAAGTTGAGCCTTTTCCCCATAGTTCAACGCATAATGTTTTTCGTCCACGGCACTCTTCCCTCACAATTTTTCGATACTTCCTGCTGCAGAGCCTTGACTTCTTATACATCTGTCTTAGACAGACAGACCGACAGACATATAGACAGACAGACAGACAAGCAGACAGACTGCCAGACATGTGCACTATTAGGCTATTAGCAGAGATAAAGAGATGCTGTGCAGGTGCAGACGCTTTAATTATGAATTATCTCATAATATTATTATGATGAGAACGCAGGGGTCGCGTTGGTGCTGGCAGGGTTTCAAATGTGCAGTAGGGGTTGAGGGGCATTTACGTGCGGCGTCTTGGCAGATTCAATGAAACTGCGTTGACTATGTTGTCTTGTCAACGCAGTTTCATGTAGCCGAGAGAAAGTTCTGTAGTTCCAAAACAAAAGCTATGCGCAGCTGTTCCAATATATAATTATGATTTGCATTTGCAAAAATGCATGTATTGTATAATAATGCATTGCCTATTGCACAATGCATGTAAGACTTATGAGAATATTCTGCATGCTTATTTTAAACGGCAGTTCTAAGACAAGGAATATGAGGCAGAAATCTGGTTCTTGTATCTGTAAACTTGGGGCCAGGACCGGCCCTAGCCCTGTTTGAGGGTGCTCGATGGTGCAGTGGTTAACTTGTTGGACTATCAATCGAGATGTCAGGGTTGAAGGGGATGTTCAAATCCTTACTAGAGCAGAAATCTGGTTCGTGATATCTGCAACCCGCCTGCGCTCCCCCCATATATAGTCGTGTGAGCTATGATGAGTACATTGACCTACACGGTCGGTGGGAAGATGATACGGTGGGGAGAGGACTACCCATCCACTTTCATATGCCGAGGCTAAGAAAATGATATCGCCAGCACTTCATGTGTATATACCCAATTACCCACGGCTGCCTCCTCGCATGTAGACTTAGATATTTGGATGAAACATTTGCATATTATTTTAGGCTATAAGATCTTTTCTTAATCACGATCTTCGGCGGAACTGATTCTGGTGAGCATTCTCTTCGATTAATTTCCGAATTTAAGTTGTGTATAGTCCCACAGCTTGAAATTCTCTGAAGCATTGAAGACACCGATGCGCAAGAAATATATATATATAATATATTTAATATATATAATACATATATCTAAAGTCTTATGCGTAGGCAACGGTCTGTATATATAGTGCTCAATCCTTCCTGCATCGTTGTTCTATAGACTGATGGATGGTATATCCTAAAGCGCTTTAGTACCATCTGGATGAATAGGATTGGAATTATTAATATTTCTAGCGGCGCAACATAAAACAGATACAAGGCAACTCATATCTGTGATTAATCCCGCGCGTTTTTGTACCCTACCCTTAACTCATCTGCAAAACCGACTGTCTGCGCGACCTTGGTTATATTCTGTTTCCTATTAAAAGTTGCTCATTTCTCCGGTTGATGTCGTGACGTCGATCACCAACCGGACAGGATTGACGCATGTACCCTGGCATTTAAACAAATGATTTCTGTTGAGCCTTGACACGAGAAAGGTCATTTAAAACTTGCTAACGGCATTCTCATTTCAGGCTGTAACCTGCATAGGCGGAGACCTGGGCCGAGAATTGGGAGACGGAAAGACGCGAGATTTTCCGACAAATTTCTGACGACCGGCGAAATCTCGGATTTTTTTTTATTTTCGCCGCCAAAAAAGTCTTGACGGAAAGATTGGGGGGGGGGACAAATGCATGGGCCGTCCCCTCAACACTTTCATTGTTGGGGACCGTCCCCCCTGCCCCCCCTAGGTCTCCGCCTCTGGTAGCCTGTAGGATTTACTTCAATGCAGCGGTTCTTATAATAGGCCTATTGTGGTCGGCGGACAGACGCTATATAGTCCGTCGAGTCAGTCTATAGAATAACAGCTTTGGTCACCAGTCCGTTAAAATTCGTGATTTTTCGACTTATTCGCCAAAATGCATAATAATACGCATTTTTTCTAATAAAATCAGTAATCATTGACAATATGTATAATATATTTGAAATACAAAATATTATAAATCTCTTAGTGCTATAGGCCTAATTATGTCCTATGTGTATTGTGTAAGAATGAACATTCGTAAGTTATTAGGTTTCCCATTAGGATATTGGCATAATTCTTCAGTTTTCAGTTCTATTTCTGATAGGTTTCAAGACATGTGTAACTTTTTGTCAAAGCTTATACCTATATAAGCCTGACTATAATCTACTTTTGCAAGAGCTTTATCATGACAATTCTTAAACGTGCAATTAATTTTAGCTTATAATGTTAACAGTCATAAGATAATTGTTTATGTGTTTATACTATAGGCCCTACGTCAAGTTTATAGCTTCTGACATTGGCCATAATCCTTGCACAAATTAATATAAAATCAACGTGAAAGGAGAAAAATATGGAGATGACATTTGAAAGTATTACTGTGAATCTCATCATGATAGGCTGGCCTAATGTGAATTCATTCATTCATTCATTCATTCATTCATTCATTCATTATTAGCATTTATATAGCGCCCCTTCAAGAAACTACTCAGAGGCGCTCCCAGCCCAGCCACGGCAAAAGAAAAAAGATTTAAGGGACTTAAGGAATAAGGATTGACTGGTCAGGTGGAGTAGATGGAGGTTAGGGGGGAGGTCATTCCAGATTGACGGCCCCACAACCGAGAAGGCTCGACACTGTCTGGTAGCCAAGCGAGCCCGTGGAACAAGCAGTTGTCCCTTCGCAGCAGAGCGAAGGGCCCGACGCGCTTCAATGTCAGAGACTGGGCGACAAAGAATGCGCAGGTAGGATGGAGCGCAACCAAGGATACAACGTGAGACCAGGGCAGCAATTCGATAATGGATGCGTTGGGCTATTGGCAACCAATGCAGCACATCACGCATGTAGGTAGAAACAGAGGAGAATTTAGGGATTCGTCCAATGAGCCGGGCAACAGAGCGGAGAACCCGATCTAACCGACCCAGAACCCCAAGGGGGAGGCCAACAAGGATTGAGCAACAATGGTCGATTCGACTGGTTACGAAGGCATGAACAAGAACTACCAGCGCATCATGAGAGAGAGAGAGAGCGTGCAATCACTCGAAGTTGACGAAGCTGGTAGTAACAGCTTCGAGCAACAAGGCTGACATGCTGGCTGAGACTGAGTTCACAGTCAAGGGTAACACCCAGGTCACGAACCGTGGAAGAGAGACTAATGTCAGGAAAGATTTGAGCTAGCAGAGGCAGATCGATATTCTCAAGTTGCCGACGGCCACCCAGCCAAATGAATTGAGTCTTACTGGGATTTAGGAGAAGCCGATTTGACGCCATCCAAGATGAAAGGACGTCTACAGTCAGACACATTAGGCGCACAGTGCTAACTGAATCCAATGGGTTAGATTGTATGTAGGCTTGAGTGTCATCAGCAAAGATTTGGTGGAGGAGACCCCGGGACTCAAGTAGAGGA
Organism: Lumbricus terrestris; assembly: GCA_949752735.1. Classification (NCBI taxonomy): domain Eukaryota; kingdom Metazoa; phylum Annelida; class Clitellata; order Crassiclitellata; family Lumbricidae; genus Lumbricus; species Lumbricus terrestris. The sequence goes on from OX457039.1 coordinate 27,845,205, forward strand.
CAAAGATCAGCCATGTAGAGAAGGTATAATAAGGGGCCAAGTACGTAGCCCTGAGGAACACCTAAAGGAGCAGGAACCCAGAGGGACCTAGAGGATCCAACAACCACACAGTTTGAGCGGTCAGAGAGGAAGGAAGGAGCAGAGAGGAATTGTATAAAACTATTTAGAGTTTTAGACTAAATCGACTAAAACGATCAAATAAAAAGCCAATTTAATCATTTGGTTTGTTTTAGCAACTTTACCAGCAATCACATGCAAGTTGCGATTTCGCGGTTACGCCATTAGTGATCCACAAGCAACAACATAAAGACAAATTTTGTCCCCAGATTCTAACAGCTTAAAATCACTGCTTTAATGCACGGGTCTTTATTTATAAAAATGTCTAGTAATAAATTTCATCAATTAGTGTCCAGAAGTGTCCAGACACTGGTTCAATAACCTATACCGAAAGCGGTTTTATCAACAGCCTATTGTCCAATGTCCATTGCTAGCTATGTCGTCTAAATAATTATCGTAATTATAGGTTTATTTCGTGATTTTTTCAGGCGAAACACAACGAGAGAGACAGTGCTGGCACTTGACAGAAGTGAACGACTGTATACGAGGGACCCAAGCTTGCCATGATTGCTCTCTATTAGACCTCCGCCATCTCTTAAATTATATCCCCATGTAAATAGCCGAACTATAGCTGCGTCTGCTGCTAATACGGTTTCTACTGTTCCTTCTGCTACTGCTACTGCTACTGCTGCTGCTGCTGCTGCTGCTGCTGGGCTCCTACTACTTTGACTGCTGCTTATGCTGCTATTGCTTCTGCTGTTACCGATGTTGCTTCTGCTGCTTTCCAGTTTGTGTAGCTCTGCTTGTGCTTCTGCTTCTGCTCTGTTGCTTCTGCTTTTGTGCTTCTGCTTCTGCTTCTGCTTCTGCTATTGCTTCTGCTTCTTCTACTGCTTTTGCTGCTTCTGCTGCTGGTGTCGTTGCTGATGCTGTTGTGCTTTGGACTTCGGCGTTTCGTGTCTCTGCTTCCTGTGTCCTCGCCGGAAAATTGGGGATTAGGTTGCATGCGTCGAACTATACATGAGGAAGGGAAGAGGGATCATGAAAGCGAAGAGAAGGGGAATGAAAAGAAGGAACGGACAGAGGCAGGGAACGGAAAGACGTAGGAAGAGACGAGGAAGGAATGATACATTAACGGTATCAGCAGCTGATTATGAGCTTTAATGAAAGCTTCAAAGCGTCTCGTCTTCGATTTCTGGTGCATGAAATTTGCCATCGAGCGTTGCAACCGGTAAGCATCAACGGTAAGCATCAACGGTTAGCATCAACGTTAAGCATCAACGGTAAGCATCAACGGCAAATATAACCAGTAAGCATCAACAGTAAGCATCAATGGTAAGCATCAACGGTAAGCATCGGCGGTAAGCGCGGTTGCTGCCTTGATGTTGCATGTGTCGAAAGTCTAAAAGAACTGTCATTGATGGAAACGTGTGTGATCTAATCTGATGTGTTCTTATACCTAAACTTTATACCCACCTGAATTAATCTGGTTTCGGCTGATCTGACCTAAACTAAACTGACCTGAATTGATGCCATCTCAGCTTACCCTAACTGATCTGATTTGACCTGACATTACCCAGTTTCTGGACTTATCATAATTTTATTCAACGTCTCGAATAATTCTCATTGGCTAAAGACCAATCAATCAACTGTTAAAACCTGGGCTATACTTAAACCGTTTCTTCGAAAATCTATCTAAAAACAAAATCCTGTAATATAGCGAGTCAGTTACCTTTGCTCGCCTAAATTCTTCTTGGCTAGACAATAGAATGTTTTTCAGGCCTATAGTATACCCTAGCAAGGCCTACATTTAGTTTGAGGGTAACAGGACAATAACCCCGAACAATTAGGCCTACCATGGACAATTACTCCCGGACATTAACCCCCCGGACAATAACCCCTGCCAATGAGCCCAATGCCAAATACCTGGTATTTGGTCTGGTTTATATTTAGAAATCTTGCGCTTAGTTTTGTTAAACACAAAATATGGCAAAATGGATTGCATAATCTAAATCAGTGATACCTAACCTTTATTGACTTTAGGACCACTTTTCTAAGTTGGAGGACACGAAGGCCACTTTTTCTTAGTTGAAGGACATTATGGGGCCACGGGGCTAAAATTTAATTAACTAAAAAGCATATAATTTTTTTTATAATTGTTTCAAAATAAAATGTTTGATGTCATTTTAGACGTCAAAATAAAATAATTTGCAATAGAAAATAATCGTGTGTTCCATCCTGTCCAAATTGTCAATTTTCTCTTATATTTTTTTAAAATTCTTTGAGAGATCTATGAGGGCCATTTTTGGGCATGGCGGACCACTTTTGGCCCGAGGGTCCCGGTTGGGAACCGCTGATCTAAATGGATTGTGCATGACCGCCATGACATGGTAGCGATTGGACCGCTGGAGACTGTTCCCAATGGAATAGAAGTGGAACGAAGGATCAGAAGTGCTGGTGCTACTGCTGTTGCTACTGCTGGTGGTGGTGCTGCACATCGATTGACTCTCTTGGGCATTGTAGTTCAACTAACGTAAATTGAGTGCATAACCTACACGTTTGCAGCATACGCTGCATACGTACATGTATCTGTATATTACACAGTGTTGACTATATATCGTGTCTGCTGCAATGACCCATCGCATGTTCTTCTTTCTGTTTTTCCTGCTCTTTCTTTTAATGTCGGTTATCATATTAATGCTGCTGCTGTGAAATCTGCAATAGGCCTAATTATTAAGACGCAGGCATATGCTATTCATTTTGGGTCTGACTTCCTGCAATGTTATATTAAGGCGCCTGCGTAAAGATCGTCAATGAATAATACGGCAATGACGATGATACTTGGGGATCTTACATGGCGAGATATTTCTTTTAAAGGCATGTTCACCCACACTCTAGGGGCCCCACACATGCACCGGGAATTCCCCTGCAATTATTGTAAATATATGTCCCTGTTTGTTAAGTCTAATCGTGAAAATAAGCAAAACACTCTGAACAAATTATTTGAAATCACTCACTTTATTATATACCCAACTTTCGCAAATATGTGATCCCATTACACATCATCACGCATTATCACATTATAGGCTTACACACTATCACATTCTCACATTATCACATCAATAGGCCTACATTAGCCTACGTATTGTCATATAAGCACATTAACACACTATCACATAACACATTATCACATTTCACATTATCACATAATACATTATCACGACACACATTAGATCTATCAGGCAGATTCGAATCAAAATCAATCAGAAATTCAAGTGAGACTTATTTTTTTCTGTCTTATTTAAACACTTACTACCTCGCATGACCGGAACTCGGAAATTAGGTGACTCATTATAAAAAAATGACGTGTTTTGTCGTGTACAACTGTACACTGTAAATAATGTACAGCGTGTGCACTGTTCATAGCCTACTGTACAGCGGAGTTGGACAACATATGACCCGCGAACCTTTTATCCGTCTTAGAGTCTATGTATATTTTATACAACAAAGATAGGTAAAGACGCACACTGGATGCCCGTACTCCAAACAATATGGCTTCCAACGAATGCAATAAATGCCAATAAAATTAGAGCGCAGCGACCTATCCTATCGACGGCATCGCAACATGCATCCCAGCACGCAAAGCGCTCAGTAAGTAATCTGGTTCTTGTTTTTTTTTATCCGACCCCCAAAATTTATAAATTCGATGAGAAATATTTCCTGACAAAATAGAAGCGGGATTCATCGCGTCAGGGTCGGTCAGGGCCAGGGATTAAAGTGTGGCTGGACGGTCATGGACGGCGTCTATACACTTGTTTTAAAATCAGAACGCCGTCCAGCCACTTATTGGCGAGCACAGACTGGAAAGGTAAGGGGCGTCCAGGCACTTCTTTTGGAGATGCAAGGTGCGTCCAGGTACTTATTTTCCACACTTTAGGGACTGGTCAGGGCTCAGGTTAGGCGTCGTGAGGGTCGCGCGGTTAGGGGGTTTGGGTCCACTATTCCGAGGGTCCACTATTCCGAAGGTTCACTATTCCGAACCCTAACCCTAAACCTAACTATAGCCCTAACCCTAACTCACCCCAACCCTAACCATAACCCCAACCATAACCCTAACCCTAAACATAACCCTAAACATAACCCACCCCATCCCTAACCCCAACCCTAACCATAACACTCCCTAAACCTAAGCCTAACCCACCCAACTATAACCCTAACCCACCCTAGCCCAACCCTAACCCACCATAACCCAACCATAACCCTAACCCACCGTAACCCTAACCTGGCTAACCACCAAGGATAACGAACATAATATAGCGGATATTCGGAATAGTGGACCCTCGGAATAGCGGGCCGACACCCGGTTAGGGTTAGTTTTAGGGTTTGTGCAGTCATTCTGCTGAAATTGAAGCTGGATTGATGAACAATAATTTTCAATAAAAAAATTATGAAAAATATTTGCTGACAAAATCGAAGCGGGATTTAGGCCTATCCAACAAATTCTTGCCTAAACAGAAGCTGGATCGATTACAAGGATTCTCGGCAAACTAGAAGTTGGATTTATTAAAGATAACAACGCTGCAACGTTAATTGTCGGTGTCTTGGTGGTCGGATAAACAACAAGTACCAGATTACTTACTTACTGAGCGCTTTGCATGTTGGGATACATGTTGCTCTAATTTTATTGCATTCGTTGGCAGCCATATTGTTTGGAGTACGGGCATCCAGTGTGCGTGTTTACCTAAAGATAATTATGAACAAATCTAATGACGTAATAACAATGTTCGTAGAACAATTAAGGGTCGTCATAATATGGAATTAGCCATTATCCTAGCAACGTAACATTATATATATATATAATATTATAATATCCTCTTGTCCTACAACACTGGCATTACTTCATTAGCTATATATTATTAATATAGTTAATATATAGTTAATGATGTAACACTAGTGTCGTAGGCCAATGGGATATCTTCATAGTAGTATACACAGCTATTGTCATATAGCAATGATGCAAGAAAATTGCAAAATAGGCTACATAGAAGCTATCACTGTATACGAAGTTCATAGAACAAATTGATAACCCGCCAGCATCATGTCCAATTTCGTTCATGCATATAGGCAAACTTAGTTGCGTGACGAAAATGTCCATGACACTAGCTATAATATTCTATAGTCTAATAGCACAATATATCATACAATCTTCATGACTATGAATATCATATTATACAAACGTATGCCTAGCCATTCAGTTTCAATTCGATTTATTCAATCACCAAATTTCAATGAAGTATGGATCGAGTGTGTGTGTGTGTGTGTATGTGCGTGATTGTGTTGACATAGATTTGAACTGATATAATTATACGCTACTTACGAGAACCATTTGAGATTTCCAATCAGTTTCTTTCTGCGTCCCACTCCTCCTCCTGACGTATTCATCGTAATCATGGCTTTCGAATAAATGTGGCGCTCTCCTTCAAAACTGCAGCGAAATATCTCTCTCAATAGTCCGTATAGATAACTATACAATATATATATATATCTATATATATATTAATCTGTATAATAGATGTCGTGTATATATAAGTGGCGAATCGTCGTGTTAATTAACCGTATGATCCGTGCAATCATCGACGTAGAAATCCTGCTTCCATGTCCTTCCTGTCCTTCCTGTCCTCAGTCGTAGATCCAGGATACTCTTCTGCGGTGGCGATGGCCGCGTTTGCTGCAGACAGCAACGGACGATTATTCACGCAAGCGAAGTCAGCGACTGTGGAACTGCGCGCATGCAACTCAATCTCGCCATCCTCATCATCCTCATCCTCATCCTCATCCTCCTCATCGTCATCCTCTTCTCCTCAAATACATATACCACGCATCATATAATCCACAACTCGATCTCGTATGGTCGGACGGTCAACGCTTCTCCCGAATCATCTGCATTTAATCGACGCTTAAACATCATTCCAACCGACAGACCGACCGACATACGTACGTACGAATGCATGCATACAGACACGGATGGACAGCGACCCAATTGGTCTAAGATTCAGACGATGGTTATATAGCGCACGTTGTTGGTCGGTGAACGAGCGACGTTCAACGTCTTCTCGTTGAATTATTGGTCGACTGAATTCGAAGCAGTTTTCAATCGATCGTCGAAATGAAAATCAATAAAATGTCGATCGATAGATCGATCGAAGGATCGATGACCAGAGACAAAAAACAGTTTTTGTAGCAATGCGTGTATTCAGAGGAAGAAGACTATAGCAACAGATCGAGCCGACCCATCACTTGAATAAGACCTTACAGGACTAACAGCCGCTGCTGCTGCTGCTGGTAATTATACAGCCGTGTGGTGGCGGCGGCGGCAGCGGCAGAGACGTCATCGAACAACAGACGAAACGCGCGGAGGACACGCGCGCCACGTCGATCGCCTGTGTAAGAAGAATTATTCTGTGCAGTGATATGTGGAGACAGAGACAGAAACAGATGGAGACAGAGAGAGAGAGAGAGACTCAGAAACATAGATAGAAACATCTACTGGAAAATAACAGGACTAAGATGTCACTGTCCACCGCTCACGTGTATGCATATAGGGCCTACATACATATAATTATATAGCTCAGGTGTATATAATATATACATATATATATATCACGAATGTATATTTTTCTGTGATATTATGTATATGACAAGGCGTTGTGGCGATATGATCACCTTAAATGCACGCAATTGCAGCAATCTAAATAGTATAGAGCTATAAAGGAAGAGACGCCTGTTCGTCCGAAGTTGGACGCACACTGCTATCATTGCACCACCACAACACCACGACCACGACTACCACCACCACAGTCACTAATACCACCACAACAAACACCATCACCTCCTCCACCACCACCACCTCAACCACTACCTCAACCACCACCCCGTCATCATTACCACAACCACCACCACCACAACACCACCAATCCCCATCGCTGACGAGATAAATCTCCAATGCAAACTAGTTCCTGGCCTCAAATTCTCTTAAGGCTCAAGGAGAAGAAAAAATCGATAGAAATTGAAGTGATAAAAGTCAAAAAATACGGAATATAATTTTATATTTATGTACATATAAAATATGAGTTAATTCAGTTGCTAATTAGAAGTTTAAACTTTAAACTGATTGTAGTTAATTCTCTGCTATTTTATATTTTAAAGGGTAAAAAGACGGTAGCAGGACAATTACCCCCGAACAATAATATTACCCTCGGACACACGGGATACTTACCCCCGGACAATTACCCCGGACAATTACCCCGAACAATTACCCTCGGACACTTACCCCCGGACAACTACCCCGGACAATTACCCCCGAACAATTACCCTCGGACAAATTACCCTCGGACAATTAGCCCGGACAATTACCCCTAGGACAATTACCCCGGACAAAAATTACCCTTCGGACAATAAGCCTCTAGGACAATCACACCCGGATAATTACCCCCAAACAATTACCCTCTGACAATTACCCCCGGACAATTACCCGGACAATTACCCCTAGGACAATTACACCGGGCAAAAAATACCCTTCGGACAATAAACCCCTAGGACAATTACCCTGGACGATTAATCCTGGGCAATTGCCCCCATGCAGAATGTAAGTATGAATACATTATACAGAAATATGTATGTAGGCCTATCTATTTGTGCATGCATGCATGCATGTGTGTATGCATGTTTGTTTGTATGCATGTATGCAGTGCCGGCGCTAGGGTACCGGAGGCCCCCCCAAAAAAATTTGAGGCCCTCCATACCTTGAGCTGTCACCTCAGCAAAATTTTTCACAATATAAGTGCTGAAAGACTTCAATAAATGGCCCCTCCCAATTGTTAAGTTTTTTCGAATTTCCATGCTGTAGCCTAATGGTTAAATTTTAAGCTGTCGTCTTTACAAATATCGCTCATTTTTCAATGCTGTCAGTCGTGGTTTAGGACTTCATAGTGTCCCCTCTCCATTGTTTAAATTTGTCCAATTTGCCAACTGTAATGGTAGCATTTATAGGCTGTCATCTTAACAAAATGATTATTATTGATGGGCAGTGGATGATACTAGTCTTATGAAATATTTCTTAAATATTGGGGATACAAGGATTCCGTCCCAACCATATTGTGGGGCCATGCCTCTGTCCACACCCCCCAAAGTCTCCTCTTTGGTTGAAGGACAATGCTCTATTGGTTTGCGTAATATTATATTATTTTTTATGATTTGCGTTAAAACATAATTCGGTGCGTGGTTTCAGGAATGAACAGTAAAGAAGGTATAATTACCAGCTACATTTGAGGCCCTTGCAAATTTGAGATCAGACACATACCAAGGACATCTGGGACCCTACACAGGCTTTAATGTTTGGACCTTACGCAGGTTTTATTTTGAGGCCTCATCCAATTAGCAATTAGAATAACTTACAATTTAAAAAAGTTGTGTTTGAGAATGTGGACGAATTTGCCTGATCGAGTTGGTTTAAATGGCTTTATACTTACGCCCAAAAGCAGTATGATATTTGAATTAGGTCTGCTATGGCAGTGCCATATGGTTAGTTGAGGCATGCACCAGACCGGATCTGTACAGTCACAAATAGGCATAATGACCAGCTAAATTTGGGGGCCCCTTTAAAACTGTAATAGCTTTATACTTACACCCAAAAGCAGTATGATATTTGCATTAGGTCTGCTATGGCAGTGCCATATGGTTAGTTGAGGCGTGCACCAGACCGGATCTGTACAGTACCAAATAGGCATATTGACCAGCTAAATTTGGGGGCCCCCTTCAAACTCGAGGCCTCCCCCGGCCGGGGGGTTCGGGGGGTGCTAACGCCGGCACTGCATGTGTGTATGTATGTATGTATGTGTGTATGTATGTATGTATGTATATATGTATGTATGTATGTATGTATGTATGTATGTATGTATGTATGTATGTATGTATGTATGTATGTATGTATGTATGTATGTATGTAAGCATGTATGTATATTATATGTATGAGTCTATACTCAATGCCGCATGCTGCATAGAGGTGTGCAAGTATGTATGTATGTATGCAAGTATGTATGTAAAATATATTCATGCAATGATATGCCATGTATGGATGTATTCATTCATTCATTCATTCGGACATTTATATAGCGCTCCTTCAAGAAAAAACTACTCAGAGGCGCTCCCGACTCCAGCGCGCACAAAAAGAACAGTTTTAAGTTTAGTAAGGAAGGATCCTGGTAGAGTCCCAGGGTGTAGGCGTAGCTCAAAAGGAAGGCCATTCCAGACCACTGGTCCAACCACAGAAAAGGCTCGATTCTTCATGGTAGTAGTACGAGCAAAAGGAACTAAGAGGACTCCCCTATCAGCAGAGCGTAGCTGACGACGTCCTTGGATACCCAATGTAAAGCTGCATAGCTCACGGAGGTAAGTTGGGGCAAGGCCCTGACAACATCGCCATACCAATGCAGCTACCCTGAACTCGATACGCTGGCGAATAGGGAGCCAGTGAAGTACCTCAAGCATGTAGTTTGAGACATGATCATATTTAGGGATTTGCCCAATTAGGCGTGCAGCAGAGCGCAAGACCCGGTCAAGACAAGTCAAGCTGCTGGATGGGAGGCCAATGTAGAGTGAAGAGCAATAGTCGATGCGAGAAGTAACGAAAGAATGCACTAAAGTAAGAGTAGCAGCAGACGTAAGAGAACGGATGACAGTGCGAAGCTGGCGCAGCTGATAATAGCAGTCTCGAGCAAGACGGTGAAGTTGAGGAGCAAAAGTGAGTTCTTGGTCAAGTTGGATACCGAGGTCATGAACCGTGGTTGCAAAGTTGACCACTTCTCAAAAAACCATCTCTGGACAAGGAACTCCTATCCAACTATCGTCCAATTTCAAATCTGTCATTCTTATCCAAACTCTCCGAACGGATTGTCCTCTCTCGTCTCAACAGTTACCTCATCTCCAACAATCTTCTAAACCCAAACCAGTCTGCCTACACTAAGCATCACTCTACCGAAACACTCCTGGCCTCGCTCTACAACAAGCTTGTGATGGCGATAGGCCGTCAACAAGTCTCTTGTCTGTGCCTCTTAGACATCTCTGCAGCCTTTGACACAATAGATCATGCTATTCTTCTCAATCGCCTCTCCTCTGTCTTTGGAATCTCTGGCACTGCCCTCTCATGGATCAAATCATACCTTTCCTCACGCTCTTTCATCGTTAGCGCTTCTGGTCACTCATCTAATCAACAAATCCTCACCTGTGGTGTCCCTCAAGGTTCAGTCCTTGGTCCTCTCCTGTTCATTCTCTATACCTCCCCACTCAGCAAACTCATTTCATCATCCTCTGCTGATCATCACCTCTATGCCGACGACACTCAACTATTCATATCTTTCTCCCCTCGCTCCTTCTCAGACGCACTAAATCAGCTACGTAACACAATCACTCAGATTTCAGCCTGGATGACCGCTAATCTGCTCTGCCTCAACCCCTCAAAAACAGAATTTCTCATCATTGGCCTACGCGAGCAATTAAACAAACTAGACTATCCTTCTGACTTTTCTCAAACAGACCCAACTCTTCCTACGCCATACTCTTCTCCTGTCCGCAATCTCGGAGTCATTTTTGACAAAAACCTTACTTTTTCTGACCACATCACCCAGCTATCCCGCACCTGCTATATGCACATCCGCGACCTCCGTCGATTGCGTCCAATTCTAAATTACAAGACCGCCTGCACAATAGCCACCTCAATAGTTCATTCCAAACTCGACTACTGCAATTCGCTCTTCCATGAAATAGATTCTCTTCAAATTAAACGCCTCCAAACTATTCAGAATGCTCTTGCTCGCGCAGTCACTAAGACGCCCAAACATCACCACATAACCCCTGTTCTCAAGTCTCTTCATTGGCTAAAAGTTTCTCAGCGCATCCATTACAAAATTGTTTCTCTAACCTACAACGCTCTTCAAACCTCTCAGCCCTCCTACATTCGTCAACTAATCACCATCCAACCGCACAGGTCTACGCGCTCATCATCATATCTTTCTCTCTCTCGGCCTCCAGTATCATCCTCTCTGAAATTCTGCGACCGCTCCTTAGTCTATGCTGCACTAGCTCTTTGGAACGGACTCCCAACATACCTCCGCATGTTCGCTCACCCTCCTATCTCTCCTGCAGTCTCACCTCCAAACAATAATTCAACCTCTCCTCCGCTTGCACTCTCCTCTGCTGCATTCCATTCACGACTGAAAACCGAACTCTTCAACCTATCCTATCCAGATTCCAATCAGGTTCCATCACCCAACCACCACCATCACCGACAACCACCGTAGCACCACGCTGTCTCCTCGGCTTGACCTCCCCGGATTTTGACCTGGCACCGGAACGAAAACGGCAGCTCTGGCTATTGCGGACTTGATTTGATATAGCGCCGGTGAATAAGCTGGTCTCCCTGACGTGGCTTTTGTGGGCGCTGAGAAATTCTCGAAGATTTACATTACATTACATTACATTACAAAGACAAAGCCAGGAAATTCAGATGCAAGAGAAAATAGATCAAGCTTTATAAAGTAAGAAAAACATGTATGCATGTATGTCTATGTGATCGTTCGAACATACATACATGTACAATTGTACATGTGCAAATACACACAAATACATACATAGGTACACATGCATATGTACATGTATATACGTACATGCATATGTACATGTAAACATACATATAACACATGTATACATACATACAGCCACATGTATTTATATATACACATGCACACATTTATATGCATGCATACATATACACATATATACAGATACATACGTGCATACATATATGCATGCATGCATACATACGGTACATACATACATATATACATACATACATACATACATACATACATACATACATACATACATACATACATACATACATGTACATAAATACATACATACATACATACATACATACATACATACATACATACATACATACATACATACATACATACATACATACATACATACATACATACATACATACATACATACATACATACATACATACATATATACATACATAGATTCACACTTTGGTGTGACCTTGCGCGCGTAATAAATTTATGTAATAATAATAATAA
>OX457039.1:27859919-27997419 GCA_949752735.1 Lumbricus terrestris
CATACATCTCTCCATTCCTTCCTCCATCCCTCCATCCATCGATCCCTCCACCCCTCTCTCTCAGTCATTCGGCAAAGTCAGCCTTGCCAATGCTCCACTCAACATAATATTTATAGTACTATTCAAACGGACACATTACTCATGTCTTCGCGTCGCAATTGACATAATCTCCTTTACAGGATTTACTTTCCTGCACTACAGTAGTTAAACTGTAGTTTGGTTTTGCAATTCAGATCATAGTTTCTTTCCAGCTCTTTTAAGTGGATGAAATCGCTCTACGCGTTCTTACCATTATGATAAGTAGCAGCCGGAAGAAGGGAAGAAAGAAGAACTTGCAGATCAAAGAAAAGTCTGTGCACTAAGCTGAAATAGAAATGCTAGACACGTCTGCATATAATTTGTTTTTAAGACCTTCTCTGCCTCTGGCTATGCAGCTTCCACTCTTAGGCCAATATATTCCTTGCAGTGTTGTAGACAATTGACGCCTGTGTGTCATAAGCCGCCTCAACACTTCTAATTAAGATACATTAGACCGATTGTAAGCTATTCGCCGTTGAATAGAATGATCATTGTAGAAATGCTTCTCTCAGTTCAAAAATAATGAAACCATAGTTTACGTCCACGCAGCATAATCACAAGTAGGCTTATACAATGAGTCGAACAGACAACTGCCTGTCTAATGAATGGTGCGGGCACCCTCCTCCCCTCCTTCTCCTCCTCCTCCTCTTCTTCTTCTTCTTCTTCTTCTTCTTTTTCTTCTATACATACACACATGTACATGTACATGTAGAACAGTAACGGCTCATGTTATATTAGATTCAATCTCTCAACCAGTAGACCTAAGTTAAATCACTAAATTAATAATTGATATGTGTTGCTGTGCTATATGGCGAATATAACGTATATACCGCTGCAGTGCAACAGTACTGCCGTCTTCATGATGATGCACGATTCTTTCAGTTCAGAGACGACTCCAGTTAACCGTCGCATGGATCGGACGACGACAATATATATATATATAAATAAAATCATATATATATATATATCTGCAGCAGTGACGTATGCAGCTGAAATGCAGTCATTGATTGGACAATTCATTTTGGATGAATGCTATGTTCTCTATTTATGGTGCAAGCTCTACAAGACGATCGACGGTCATGCTACATATAACGATTTAATAATAAATAAGAATTGTAGAAGCAACAGCAGCAGTAGGCTATTAGTAGTAATTGTAGTAGTAATCGTAGTAGTAGTAGGCTAACCATAGTAGTAGCAGCAGTAATAAGCTTAGTAGTAGTAGGTTTTTTTAGTAGTACTTAGTAGTAGTAGTAGTGCGAGTAGTAGTAGTAGTAGGCCTAGTAGTAGTAGTAATAGTAGTAGTAGTAGTAGTAGTAGTAGTAGTAGTAGTAGTAGTAGTAGTAGTAGTAGTAGTAGTAGTAGTAGTAGTAGTAGTAGTAGTAGTAGTAGTAGTAGTAGTAGAGTAATGGTAGTAATGGTAGTAGTAATGGTAATAGTATAATAGGTGCAGTATTAGTAGTGTCAGTGATGTTAGAAATTATGATCTTTTTATTTCAAGCTGACACGCTGCAGTACGATTATAATTTATAGCATGAACGGATGATATGATCGATGCCCTACCCTACATGTAGCCTACTTCTCATTCTACAAATTATATAAATTATGCAAATTAGGCCTACGTAAATTATGTATGTCGAATGATGGCTAGATGAGTCCATCCTAAAAACTATTATGAATTCAGTTCGCTATGATTTGGACCATGCTTGTGTAATTTGTGTATCTATAAAATAATATCGTATAGTATAGGCCTACGCCTACATGTTGCATGTGCACCGTTCACTGTTTAGTCTAATATGGTCCATTGAAGCACACTCTCATCATCTAATGTAGGATCATTCATACAATCATACAGCTGCTGCCAGTTGTCACAGGTGAAGGAACGACACAGATCAATCGATTGCAACAGCAGCAGCAGCAGCAGCAACAGCAACAGCAACAGCAACAACAACAGCAGCAGAAGCAGCTGTCAGCCTTGACTTTCTCCAGTTTAATAACAAATCGCTCATCTGCATAAATAATGAGACAGAAGATCGTGACACGTGACAGCTTAACTCAGCAACTCTTAAGCGGTATTTGATGGGTCTGGCGGGGCTTTACATGGGTCCCATGTGGGCTGTGTGGGTAGGATGGTCATATAGAAAGGCAGATCCATTTGAGCATGTACTTGCCGCACTTGCGCTGTAAAAAATAGCATACAAAAAAGTTTTGACATCAAGAAGTAAAACATGTGTAGGATCATATTACGGCTTCAGGCGACAATTAGCCAACCGAACATTTAAGCATAATAGCACTGGTAATCTGCTTGTGCTTCTTGAATTTCTTAGGGCTAAACGAACCGATGACAATTACTTGCCTGTAGGCCTATATTATATCCACGCAGCCAAACGCCGCATTAATCAAACGCAAAATCCGTTTTCAATAAGTATAGCTAAGTGAATCATAAACGAATAACTAATCTGACGCGAATTTGAAATCGAAGACTAAGCCTATACACATATAGACATAGACATAGACATATTTTTATTGTTCCCACAATTCAATTGTACATGTATGCTTAACAAAGTATAGACATAATCCTCAATAAGAAAATACTCAAAGTGAATAGGTAGTATAAGAGTGAGGGAGCAAATAGGCACACCAAAAGGGACAAATCCCGCTAAGTAGGGGCCTATAATTAACAAAGTGAAATGTGAAAGTAAAGGCTGAAGGGGGAATTGGAATGCAAAGATATTACTTAACTAGGGAAACAAAAACAAATTATCAAAAACTAATGTAGTACACACTACAGAAAAATTCAGAGAAAGAACAAAATAAAAGCAAAATCAAGCAATCAAAGAAATCAGCATCAGCATGAGTAACCCCTCATGCCATTAACAGAAAACATTACATAATGTATACATATATAATGTATATATTATACAGTATAATAGCTTGTCCGACTAACTTAGCCAGAAGACTATAGTGCCCTATAGCCACGTATCATTAAGGTTGCACGCTGAGTACAAAACCTCTTTTCAATAGACAATAGCACCACGCATCATAGAAAATGAGAAAAGAATATCTTATTATTCGATTCGATGCAAGAAACTGCGAAGTCAAAATCCTCATGGACTAAAGACCTATAGCTCGCGCATAAGTTTAACTATTGCAACACAGAGTAATTATTATAGACCAGGTCATTGGTCTAACCTTCTTTCTTCTATGTATATGCTACTTCCTCAGGGTATACTGTACATATTGCTAGTACAATTTGATGAGAGAATTAATGGGCTAAATATTTTAGTCACTGGTTCCAAATCTGTCTGTTCAAAGCGACCTATTGACATTGACAACCTCTTTTATGGAGGAGCTCATACCAAAGTAAAGCACCGGCTGTAAGGTAAAGTTTACATGACCTGAGGTGGAACATATCGGAATCGCTTATCTCCGGTTCTTTAGCTGGTAATGGATGAATACCACAGTATACTGAACACGCAATTATTCCCTCGCAGGACCTGCCAACACTACATACACCATTTTCATACAACATATGTCTGTCTTCTAGTGCCATAAATAGTAAAATTTTACACGAAACGTAACAGAAAACGGAAATTATAGTCCTGGTCATGCTAACATATCACAGTAGGCTATTATTTCTAACCGCTCACGCACCGATCTAGCATCAATACAGGCTACATGCCATAGTACATGGTACCACTTTCCACTGTTTTGCGAAAGAGTCCCATTTGTGCTAGTGCTACAAGTTGTCATGAGACCGCTGCACAAAATCTGCTCAAGATGCTCGTAATCGTAACGGAAATGTGATCTCGAGATTTCTACAGCGCCCACAAAAGCGAAGTCGCGGGAACGAGCTTATTCACAGGCGCTTAATCAAAACAAAATCGATAGACA
Organism: Lumbricus terrestris; assembly: GCA_949752735.1. Lineage (NCBI taxonomy): Eukaryota > Metazoa > Annelida > Clitellata > Crassiclitellata > Lumbricidae > Lumbricus > Lumbricus terrestris. Next base: position 27,863,889 of record OX457039.1, read on the forward strand.
GAGAGTTAAGGTCCGGAGAAGTAGGCAGGCAGGCAGGCAGGCAGGCAGGCAGGCAGGCAGGCAGGCAGGCAGGCAGGCAGGCAGGCAGGCAGGCAGGCAGGCAGATAAGGTTGATGATGTTTAAAGTTTAAATGGCGACGGAGGTGAGGAGAAGAGGAGGAATCAGGATAGGATTTGTGAAAAAGCAATGTTTTCAGTTTTGGTGAAATATCTGCTCGAACCGCGAGCGTTAGATCACAAATTCCGCGAGTTGCGATAAATCACGGTTAACCCTAGATGCCACAGATCGAGTTTCTATGAGTTGGTCTATATCGGCTTAGACCCAATCACTGACATAATCCCCCAATGAGGAAACTGGATTTATGTCTCTCATCAGTGCTGCCTGATATATAACGATGCAACGCATTAGTTACACATACAGCAGGTTGAAATGAAGTTTGGTTGAGAAGATTCAGCCGAAGGAGTAGGCTCTTGTGTGTTTGGACATGATTTTTATTGCATGCTGCTATACGCCAGGCGACATCACTCCACAGCATTCAAAGCTATTATCGCTCGGCCACTCACCTCGTGATCTGTGATGCTTGGGCATCGAAGCCGACATTAATTTGAAAGTTACAGTTTTGTTTTGTACGATATCATAAAAGACAGCAGAATGCAAGACAAGGATGCTATATGCAATGCCATAAAATAGATGTATTCTAGGCCTATATTATAAGCTTAGTGGTTATTGCATTAAATTTCTGCTCACTGCCATTGTCTTGGTATGGTATGCATGTATGTATGTATGTATGTATGTATGTATGTATGTATGTATGTATGTATGTATGTATGTATGTATGTATGTATGTATGTATGTATGTATGTATGTATGTATGTATGTATGTATGTATGTATGTATGTATGTATTTATGTATGTATGTATGTATGTATGTATGTATGTATGTATGTATGTATGTATGTATGTATGTATGTATGTATGTGTGTATGTGTGTATGTATGTACATTGTATGTATGTATGTATGTATGTATGTATGTATGCGCATGTATGCATGTATGTATTGTATGCGCATGTATGTATACAGGGTGGGCCAGCATAAATGTCCCGACTTTGCAGGCGTATAACTTCGCCAATTTTTAACATTTATTTATACTTTATGCATCAAATTAAAGGTATTTCACTCTAGTATTATCTCTAAAAAGGTCGAACTGATACTAGTCTCGGTTTTAATTATATGCCCGGAACAGCGCTAGCTACCATATTTTGCTGTCATTTGTGACGCAACCTGGCGCCGTTGACAGACGATGATCGCGTTTCGATCTTAATTTTACGAACTGGTAAGGGATTTAATTCGTTTGAAATGATTAACGAATATTCTAACAGAGGATGGAATAAACAATACCTTGTATTATCTGCTACGGAAAATTAATAAAACAGGACTTTCTACTTGCAAACCATGGGAATCGGAGCGCACGGCGCTCACATCCGCTAACATTGCTCGTGTGTCCGCGTACATTTGCAGTCAAGACAATGACCAGGGCAGGCCCTGCATGCAAATTCAGCGCAAAACAGGCCGTCTTGGAAGCACTGAATAGCGTATTGGAAAAGATTATAGACCTAAAGTTAAAGTAATTTGTCGACGAGAAGTCCCACGAACTCTCCAGCTCTTACGCAAAGAAACGACTGGCAGCGTGCAAGCGTCTGAAACAGCGCATGGCAGTGCACGGCTGTTGGCAAAATTGAAAGGACGCGGTTTTGCGATTAGAATATACTCATGGTAGGGACCCTACAAACACTCAAAATGATCGTGTCTACGCGCGTTTTAGCAAAAAACGATAGAATTTTCCCGGGAAACGGCGTCATAATGCGTCAGTAATGACAAAAAACGGTAGCTAGCGCTGATCCAAGTATATAATTAAAACCGAGACTAGTATCAGTTCGGCTTTTTTAGAGTTAATACTAGAGTGAAATACCTTTAATTTGATGCATAAAGTATAAATAAATGTTAAAAATTGGCGAAGTTATACGCCTGCAAAGTCGGGACATTTATGCTGGCCCACCCTGTATATGAATATGTATGTATTTATGTATGTATGTATGTATGTATGCATGTATGCATATGTATGTATGTATGTATGAATATGTATGTATGTATGTATGCATATGTATGTATCCGCATATATGTATGTATGTATATATGTATGCATGTATGCATATACATGTATATATGTATGTATGTATGTGTGCATGCATGTATGTACATACATATACATACATACATACACACATACATATCCATGCGTGCATACATACATACATGCGCATACATACATACATACTTACATATAGGCCTACTTAAGCTTTTCCTGTTTGCGCGCATTTGTCCGCGCGCATTTGTCTGCGCGCTTTTGTCCTGCGCGCTTTTGTTACTGCGCGCATTTGTCTGCGCGTATATGTCTGCGCACTTTTGTCCTGCACGCTTTTGACCGTGCACCGTTAAAAGATATAGTGAACCGGTTGTAGCCTATACCTGTTGCACAAAGGCAATGTACATGGCGCATACGCCCAATGCATCTGCCGTAGGAGTTAAGCCGTCCACATGCATTCCTCTGCTGTGCCGCAGCAAATTTATCACTTACTTATCTCAAAGTAGCACAGGTACCGAAGGCCTATGTTTAGATGTCGTTATTAGCTCTTATATCATATTCCCCGTTGGGTGGATCTGACTATGAGTATGTCGGCACCACTTATCTTCACATATCAACAATTTGCGATCCAGAAAATCGGTCGCGTGGAGTGCGTGGCTGTGCAGATTTTTAAAGACATGTGTCTACCTGTTGCAGAGTTGTCTATGCAACATCACATTGCGCTCGTGAGTGTTGGCCGCATTGTGAGATTAGCTATGCGCCCACTTTACACGTTCTAATAAACGTGCGCTTCAGCAACTGACAATAGTTTCTAGGTATTTGGCTGTAGAACCTAAGAAGACAGGAGCACTTCCAGGATTTCATGGAAACTCTTACAATCGGTGATAGGTCTAACTGTTGGCCCCTACGTACTCCACTGTTCGAGATTGAAATTCCGCGATCGTCTAACTGGCTGGTCTAGGCTACAGGGCTGTTTTTAAAGAAATTTTCAGAACTGCACAACCCCTTCCTTCCTTTAATTCTCATCCTCTATGGTAAATTACTTCCAATCGGAGCACAATGACCTTTTTTCCTAGTTTTAACTGTACAGAAGTGCTTTTACAACTGCACAAATCCATTTAGAACTGCACGTTTTGTGTACAGCTGCACGTTAAAAAAGCCCTGCTGGTCTATTAAAACAGGTAGGCCTAGGTCTAGTTGTCTGGTAGTAATTAATAAAGTCGCTTGGTCCACTTTCACCCAAATGCCAATTTTAAATGATTTGGCCTATATATATATAGTCAAGATTAAGGTACATGTAAAAGCGAATCTAGTTCCCTTCGTGGTAGCTAGATAAAACTGAGCTAGATGAGCTCCATGACTGACTGACTGACTGACTAACAGAGTGGCTGACTAACTTACAGAGTGACCGACTGAGTGACAGAGTGACTGACAGAGTAGCAGTGCCTGACTGACTGACTGACTGACTGACAGAGTGACTCGCAAGTAGACAGGCATGATGCATCCTGTAGCAATTAAAAACTGCCAATACAGACACCAATGAGGATAGAACACTCGTAATCTGCCGGATGCGATACCGGTAGTAGGTTACCTCTTAATTGTTGCCTAGTGTCGGATAATCTTGACTAGGTCTAGTCATTTAAAAGTGGCATTGCCATTTGGGTGAAAGTGGACAAAGCGACTTTGTTACTACCAGACAACTGATGTCGCACTGTCTGCTACTTTCAGACACTATCTGTTTTTAATAGACCAGCCAGTTGGACATAAAGACACGTACATATATATATATATATATATATATATATATATATATATATATATATATATATATATATATATATATACAGACGCAGATCTAGCAGAGAGACAGCAGGGCACGCATGTAGACAAAATCATAATCATAATCAGGCAGGCAGACAAAGACAGACAAAAAGACGAACAGAAGACAGATGCAGAACGATTCCGACCACAAATCGTAGCCGCAGTTGATGTGTAAGTGCTAGGTGCCGAAAGGTATACTGCATTCGAAGAGACAGCAAACAACAACCGTGATCTCTTCCTTATGACGTATAGGTCTACGTGCGGCCTCTTTCCTTCTATGCGTGACCTTGAAACCGGCACATGCAGTTGATACTTTGTCCTGCAGTGTTCATACGCATCAACTGCCATTCCGCAGCAGGCCATAAAGTATATAGGGTGCTCGAGATCTGTTGACGGGGTGCCCAGGTGGGGATAGCGTGCTGGACAGTTGAGATAGTTGATAGTTGAGACCGGATCAAACGTCGTTTGGTCAGCCCGTCTTCAGTCAGAGCCGACAAATCATTTAAAAATTGCCTCGTTTTGCCCTGACCCCAATCAGCTATTGATCTGTACCTCTGAAGTAGGCTACGTATACTATACCACAATCATACATCTCTTATTTTGCATTTCCATTTTCCACTCCAGTGATCCAACAGAGTTCTGGAAATTCTAAATCGCTACGTAGGCCTACATACACCTCTCCAATCGTTCAGCCGACGCTGGCCTCATTAATTGTCTCGAGGCCCGCTACGCCTATTGATCACTCGTTGAACCCTCCAGTTAAAACTGAAGCCCCTCAACAAATCATAATATACCGTATGACTGCAGTGTAATTACGGCACCATATAAATTGCCATCACTTTTATTAGTCTTATCTCAACCCAGCTAGGCTAGATTTCCATTGCGTTTGAAGCATCATCAAGATAGTTTCCAGTTTTCCTTCTCAGAGATCCTGCGCCATGCCATACCATGGAAACAGAGGCTTGCCTTCATAATTGACCCACTTGAATGCAGCTTATTTTGTGACAACTCGTCCATGGCTGTGCTAATTAAGGCGCCATATAAATTGTCATCGTCATCATTAATTCCACTGACTTGACTCATAATACTCATGTCGTATAGGCCAAATACTTGATTATAGTGCTTCCAAGATCGAGTTTTCATTCATCCCTCTAACTCTTCGGTTTCAGTCACTGAAGTTATTGCTCCCGTTGATATTTGGAATTACAGTCAAAGATTACGATTAGGCTATGGGCCTATAGAACTTTCGTTACTTTTTACTTGCTTCCCTACTTTGGTAAGCTATTGACTATAATAGGCTTACAATGGGAGGGTGGCAGCCAAAGTCGAGAACACAAGACACAGAAAAAGACAATTCATTGAATAAATAACTGTTAAGAACTTTATTCCAAAGTCCACTTAAGTAGGAATGTTCCTCTTCACACTGTTAATAACGGAGTTTGTTTGCAAAAATCTGTTCCAGTCCCGTAGTTTTTGTGCTGCAGGTCGCATAATCGTCCACCTCGATCGTTGTCGACTGCGTTGAGGTTGTCCTTCTCTTGAGACTGTTTCGAAGGTCCACTACGAGCTGGCTCCACGTTCACCATTTCCCTCTTACCATCTCGCCCCATCATCCCCCATTACCTTTGCATTTCACCCATCGTCTCAACAACGCACACCACATAAATAAAAGATAAATTTAAAGTTAATTATAGTGGGCTTGCGGGATATTAGCCTAATCCGCGCCAGGGGCCCTCCTGCCTTTGCGAGGAGCTTACGGGGTTTTAAACCACGCCAGAGGCCCGGCAGGTACTAATACAAATAAACCACACACACACACCCACACACACCCACACACACCCACACACCCACACACACACACACACACACGCACGCACGCACACACACACACACACACACACACACGCACGCACACACACACACACACACACACACACACACACAATTAAACAACAAAAACCAGAGCCACACAACCGCAAGGCCGTAGCTAGGGGGGTGTTTTGGGTGTTTGAACACCCCCCGAAATGGAAAATGTTAAAAATAATATAATGCATTTACGAGCACATGATGTAAAATCCATTAAATAAAACCATGAAAACACCCCCCGAAATATGCGGGATGACTAAAAAAGGTCATCAGATTTTTAGGAAGGAAAATTGGTGAGTGAAACACCCCCCGAAATCAAATCCTGGCTACGGCCTTGCACAACCGTCACTCATAACAATCTCCCTCAGGCCAACCCCTCCGGTCAATCCATTCAGGCAGCCATGTAGCGCTTCCTAAACTTACCTAAAGCAACACAGAAAAACACGTAGATAATTAATAGCGTAGGACTATGCATGTTATAACAGATATGCAGGGTGCGCCAAAAAAAAGTAATCCCCTACGGCTTTTTATCAATATCTTGGCCAAAAATAGGAATTTTTCAAATCCAGTTTTACGGGCTTGAAGGTAATTCATATCTACGTACAATAGTCAAATTTCATAGCCATATGTGAAACAGAACAAAAGTTATATCACTTTTATTGAGGCCACCCACCGGTTTTTGACGATTCAAAAACGCGACGCGACGAAAAGTAACAAAAAACCAATTTAATTATTCTGGCCATATCTTGGCCAAAACTAAGAATATCGAAATGAAATTTTACAGGCTTAAAGACAATTCATATCTGCACATGGTGGTCAGATTCCATCAAAATATTTCAAACGGAACATAAGTTATACCACTTTTAGTGAGGCCACCCCCGTTTCTTGACGATTCAAAGACGTAACGCAGCAAAAAGTAGCAAAAACACGGTTTTATTAAGTCTCATCTTAAATAATTGTTATCAAATAGCCTTGATATTGCCAGATGATCAATATTGTTACTATTTAAAAGAGAAACAGGGCACCAGCGTAGCTGCGCGTCACTGAGAAGTCACTTAGCAAGATGACATTCAAATTGGTAAATAAGGAATCTATCAGATTAATCAACAGGTCCATCAAGAACTTTGCAAAGAGACTCAAAAGAAGTTTTGGCACGGGTGGTGGGCGCATTGAGCACAAGTTGTGAAGCACTACCAAGGTCATTTGACAACAGTTATTTGAGATGAAACTTAATAAATTCGTGTTTTTGCTACTGTTTGTTGCGTTTTGTTTTCGAATCGTCAAAAAACGGTGGGTGGCCTCACTAAAAGTGGTATAACTTTTGTCCTGTTTGAAATATTTTGATGAAATTTGAGCGCCATGTGCAGATATGAATTGTCTATAAGCCTTTAAAATTTCATTTCTATATTCTTAATTTTGGCCAAGATATTGGCAAAAAACCTAATTTTTGTTGCGCTTCGTTTTTGAATCGTCAAAAAACGGTGGGTGGCCTTCCTAAAAGTGGTGTAACTTTTGTTCCGTTTGAAATATTTTTTTTAAATTTGACCATTGAACGTAGATATAAATTGCCTTTAAGACTGTAAAGTTTCATTTAAAAATTCGTAGGTTTGGCCAAGATATGGGCTAAAAACCGTAGGGGATTACTTTTTTTTGGCGCACCCTGTACATATATAGTGTGTATTGTATAAGATATATAATATTAGGAAGAAATCAAGTAGATTATTCTGTTGATGATGTCTCATTTGTTGGCTCACTGATCCAACCGATACAAAGCACTCAGACTCAGAGCCTCAGAGGGAAGGTCGCGCAACGAGAAGATGGCTGCATGGAGTGGCGGCGCCAGGATTTCAGTTGGGGGGGGACTGAATCCTCGTGGAGGAAATTTTCCATTCTCATCAGCCAAAATTTCTGACGACCTTTATTTTTAGTCGTCCAGGGTCAAAAATCGTAGAAATATTTCAGTTTTGCATGTAAAAAAACCTGGCCTTTTGGGGGGGGTTTAGCCCCCGAGTTGCCTTTTGTAGGCGCCCCTAGCGCCGCCACTGGCTGCACGCATCCACCCTCGCATAGGTCGAGGCTAAGAGAATGAAGGCTATCAATGACCGTTTCTCGATGCTTGTCAAAGGAACTGGTTGCTTAATTATTGCCAATAGTCTTCTTATTATTTAAAAACAATTCTTATAATCATGTATACTATCATTGTGTGATTAAACAATTCTTACCTTTTATGTCGACCTTCTGTTGAATAGTGGCTTTCTGATCAAGATCGATTTTCGTGTCGATCAGTCTGCAGCCGATCGTCTGCTTGTTTATCGATTTCCATCTTCAAGTTGAACAATACGATCCTGAATCCAACTTCAACCAGGTTTATTCTTCCTTCAGATCGATGAATTTCGAAGATTTCATCTTCTAAACGACAAAATCATTTCGATTATTGGTCGATGTCTTCAAAAGAAACAATTATTGTTACTTAGCCTACATGGAAATTTACATACAATTTATTTCTGCTTCTTTTCATTGGTGGCTTTTAACAAGGTTACAAAAAATATATTTTCCCATAGGCCAGATAATAATAATTTTTTCCTAAGTTGTGCCGAATTAAATCAACAAGAAAAGCTTTTACGCCAAACTTTGATTTTATAATTCATCATTTTATGACGAAAAGGCCCATTTAGAACTTCTGTTTTAAATGATGCATTTGTGTCAATAATAATTCAACCAGAGCCCCTTGGCCTAAAGGCCTATCCTTCGATATATATCTTCTAAAGTTAAATTCTTTGATTCTGATCAAAATCGTTGATGATTTTTCAGTTTAAAATGACAATATTAATGATTAAAGTGGATCATTGAAGTTAGTCTCACCGACCGAATTCTTCTGTCTCCAGAAGGAGCGAATTTTCTTTTCGTCTCAGCGATAATTTCGATGGTTTTCTACTATTTGTGTCGATTTTTCAACGATTTCGAAAGGAAATCATTTCTTTCCATCGAATTTTGTTTCTTCTGATCGATGAATTTCGACAAGTTTCTCGTCGAAATGTCCCGACATTATGGAGGCATCGATTTTCGAAGTGAGCCTCAATCCTCAAACCTAAGCTGCATCCATGCCAACAATCGTGACGTCATCAATACAACGGTCATAAGATTACGTGTTTATTACGTCATCAGTAGGCTATTGTCATTGATTCACAGATACTAAGTAATTTATTATATTAAGTAAGTATTTTCTTTATTACTCCACTTACAAACGCACAACGGGACATAAAAACATCATTTTAATACATCGAAGTAATAATAGGTAATAAAAAAGAAAAAATTAAAATCATGCATTGCAGGGCGTTTTTTAAGCGAAAGTTTAGAATTAGACTTTTTTATTGATCCCATTACAATTATACATAAATGTAACTAAGTATAAACACATGCATTCAGCATGGGAGCAATAGGCACATCAAAAGGGACAAGTCCCGCTGAGTAGGGACCTATAATTATTACCATTGAGAATTGCAATAAGACAATGAACAGTGAGTAGTAAACCCGTATGGAACATTAGAATGCATCAAATTCACTTAACTATGAAACAACGAAACAAAATGACAATAATGTAGGCCTACAGAAGCAAACACAAATGTGCTTGAAATGAGTGAAGTTATATTTACCTTTCGAATGTCTATTGGGAGTTTATTCCATATGACAGGGCCTTGGATTCGAATTACTTCTAAAAGGTTAATCAAAAGCAAAGCGCATGGCACCATCCTATTCACGAGCGCTGCGTTGAGTCAAAACGGTTGTCCGTAAGAGTAGGCCAAAGAAGGTCGGGTCTGGTTGCATATAGGACCAGATGGGGCGTTACAGCTAGCACGGTGGGTGTCGTCTAGGTCGGGAATTGGAAGGTAGAGGATGATATCAGACAGGTAAGAGTTCTTGAAAAGACGTTTCTTCAATTTCGAACGACGTTTTTTCTACGTTAGACTCATAGGAGAGTAGGCTAGGCCTAGGCCTAACGCGAATTGGAGAAACAGTCAGCTGAACCTGACTCTATAATAATAATTATTCAGTTTAGATGCAGACTCTTTGAAGACGAAGATGCCTTTAATATAGACTGATGGTTTGTAGGCTTGTAGCCTACCAGCGACGTATGGTTTGTACTGCTCTGTGCATGTTGTGACAGTGCTCAGATAGGCCTATACGATACGATTCTTTAGTTTTATAACTGTCGTTCGATTAGTGATCTGCAAGTGTTTCGTGACAAATCAGTCCTTGTTCAGGTGAGTTGGGCACCCATGTGTCCAGAGTAAGATTAATTAGTGTGATCCCAAGAGACAGAATCACAAACACGGTCTGGCCATGCTGTCTTTGCTGAGCTGACGTCATTTACCCTGCTGTTGATCGTGGTTTATCATTGGTGCCTTTGAACAAAAGAACGTGTTGTATTTCCTGTGATTACCATAGAAATTTATGGCACAGGTGACATAAATGTTTAAATAACTAATTGTGCACCTATTCTGCCACACCTTATACATCGTCGCCCCAGGGCTTTTTTTAACGTGCAGTTCTACACAAAATGTGCAGTTCTAAATAGATTCGTGCAGTTGTAGAAGCACTTCCGTCACGTTTTGTGCAGTTAAAACCAGTAAAAAAGGTCATTTTCCTCAGATTGGGAGTAATTTACCATGGAGGATGAGAAAGGAGAGAAGAGGATGTGCAATTCTAAAAATTCCTTAAAAACAGCCCTGCGTCGCCCCAAGATGTCTGGGGTAGGGAATGTAATCCCGGGATCCCGAATACCGGGATCCCGGGAATCCCGGACATTTTACAATTCCGTAATCCCGGGATTGACAAACATGGAATCCCGTTTTTCGAGATTACGGAAAATTCGGATTTTTTATTAAATCACTTGACCAATTTTGCAACAATTCCTTGGTCAATAGACGCCAAAACGACAGATAGCACACGCCCTAATGAAGGTAAGCTGGCGACCAGCAGAGAACCCAGAGGGGTGACTGGAGGTAGGCGTTTCTCAGTGATCAGGCATGGGATTTAGCTTTCCTGCCTCCCATTCTTTGCTTGGTTCATGTATACGGACTATAGACTCCTCCATAACAATGACCCACACACTTCAGTTGACTGATCGAACATAAACAGATGTCAGATGCCGGCAGTGCTGGCCGACTAGGCACCCAGCGCCCAACTCCGATTCACGCGTGTTGATGACACCCCACACCCCAAAATTGCGCGTGAACTTGACAGCATACAAACGGGCTGTTGCTGCCTTAATATCAGATGACTCACTGGTTAATCTTGGCTAGCCTGCTACCTTGTGTTCCTCGCGCTGTGGTCAGTCGGTGCATTGGTCACCTCGTATCGTCTGACCTAATTCCGGGTCGTCGTATGCAGAGGTCAATTACCCTATTCAGAGAGATCACAACTTAAGCCCAGTTAAAGACTGGGGAATCTGAAATGAGCTAAACTCACGGCAATCTAAGTCAAAGGAGAGACACGAGAGGGCAGGCTAGGGCGGGGGGGGAGAGGGGTCTAACTTGTTTGTTTAGTGGGAATAGAAGCCACTGGTTGTAGGCCTATCACTATCAAGTTTCAAACAAACCCCACTGCTGCCAGGGACCACTGACTAAAGCCCTTGCCGTGAGTCATAATTGATCGCGGTTGAAGTACTTGAAGCAAAGAGAAAGCTTTACTGTATTTGGCCTACTACTATACTACGTCTAGGAATTTTTTAATTGCCATTATAAGCCAATCCCGGGATTGACTTATTTATAATCCCGGAATCCCGGGATTGAGCAAGTGCCCCGGGATTACATTCCCTAGTCTGGGGTAACTGCACCACTCGCCCTCTTAGCTACGCCATTGATACGTCACACGTGTAGCCAAGCTCTGAAGGACTTGAACAACATTGCAATTGTTGGAAATCTGGCAGCCTTTGTCATCATCAAACGAGACCAGGTGTTTTCTTCACATGTCGCATCTGCGACTGTACTATGACAAATGTCTGGTTAACATCACTTTCACGCTGAGCAAAGGAAACTCTATATTTAGATTTTAGAGGAATGGTTACTCATGAAAATGTGTACATCCTCCTCACTCTTAAACACAGATGTCGCCCCACTTCAAATTTTGTTTTATATATTAAAGAGTATGTTTAAATATTCATGGACAATTTTATACTTTGAAAGCATGATTTTTCGTCAATCTGTCTTAATAAATATAATTATTTGAGTGTGGATTTGTTACTTACTAGAATCATCCAGCCAAGACACAGTTATAGAAGTCGATGATTAAAAAAACTCGATAACTAAACACTACCAAACTTTGCTCCCCCTACAAAAATTCTTTCATAGCCATGCACAAACACATTATGCACGAATTCAATCTTTATTGCAATGCATTGCAAGTCTCCACAAAACCCACACAGCAAAATGCTTCACAAAGGTCAACGCAATTCTTCACTTTCTTCGATTTCGATTCTGTCCCTTGAGGCGATTCGCTGCCGATCGACGGTTGAAATCATTAATTGCAAATGGAGAATCAAGCGTCAGGTTGTCCAGATTGAAGACATTGTACTTCGCCTGTGAATGCTTGTGCTGCTGATTTGCATGCTTTCCTTCTTTTGGCGTTGGTCGAGGATGCTACAGTTGCAAGAAACATTATCATGAGGATCTACAGATATTTGTCGTGCAAGTAAATGTTAAATAGCTACCAATACAAAGACAGCAATAGACCATAATCAGACAAACAGTCAATGATGACATGACAAATCACAAAAGTCAAGCTAACTTATTACAAAAGTCTGAATACTGCAAGACTTTATGCTCCAGCATCAAGTCTCACCAATTCAGGACAAATTTTGTGGACAAATAGATTCTATTCCTTGTAGGTCAAAACACACAACTGCAAAACGTGTGAGATTAACAAAGGTGAACACTGCATTGTCATGACTCTAGTTTACCACCAACAAACACATTGCGTAAATATTCTGTCTTTCAGAATCATTAATTTTGCTTTTCCTTATCTTTACAAAGCATTCTTCATTGCCATTCTTCAGGGGGTGGGTGTGCTATAAAAGTACCTCATCTGCACTTTCATGGCTAAAATACTAAAATGAATTCAATTCTTAAAGCATCTAAGGGAAAACTTGTGGAAAACAACCGTAAACAGAATTTAAAATGACCAGATGTGTGCACTAATATTTATACATTAAAAGCAATAAATCATTTTTTCAGACATACCCATTACACACCCAGCCATTGTCTTCAGAGCAACTACTGTATTTTCGTTCACTGGATAGAAAATTTATTCTCAAAATGCAGCAATTAACAATGGATCGAGATTTAACTGTTATTGTTTCTATTATGATCTAATAGATTGGACTAGTGCAGGCAACTTGACATTGAAGTGCACTGTACAAGTATCAATCAGTTAACCAACAATCAACTGATTTGTGCCTTGTGCAACATCGGAATGGCATTACTGAAGTTAACTGATAAGACTGACCCAAAATAATGAGCATAATTTAAGGCTGGCTAAAAATTTATTCCAGTTCTGGAAATAGCTTTTGCTGTCATTCTTATGCTGCTAGAATTCCTGAGAATAAAAATATGAATAATTTTCATTTAAGTTCCTATTTTTATCAACTGAAATATCCTTGCTATCTACAGCAAAGACACTCCTGCAAAGCTCTCAGAATATAATAAGTGTAATTAATGATGACAATAATAATAACTAATAACGCTTTCCTTGTCACCATTCTCCTTTTCATTTCTGTCTTTAATGTCCAATGTAAATAAGAGTCACATAAGTTTAAAAAATCTGCTAAGATATTTAATTCACCAATTACCTGTAGTGCCCGTGTTTTGGTTGGTTTTCGGTTGGACAGATAGTACTGTACGCTTCCATCATCGTTAACGGTCATGGAAACCTTCCGCAGAGTATTGTAGCCACACTTTGGACAAACCACTCTTGTCATGTCTGTTACCACTCTGCAAGTAATACCCAAACCATGAATGAAACACCTTAATACATGCAGAGAATATTCCATCCATGCTTAATAAAGTAGTTTATTCTGGATGCCCTGTTTATAGCCAGTTTTTATGGCTCTCAGGCATACTTGAAAGCTGACCCTGAGCTTTGAAATTAACCTCCAAGTTCTGCGCATTGTCTCATTGTTTAGCCTAGTTAATGCATATATACTGCACACTGATGACATTAACAAGCAATTGGGCATGGACATACACAAAGTTCTTACACAGGAGGAAAAAGCTCTAAAGCACACACCGAGTGCATTTTGAGGTCTTTAAGAATATATTACCTTACATGCACATTGCATTACAAGATGAGCACATACCCACTGACTGTTATCTCACAATGAAGTAGATTACGTCTTTATGCCACAAATTTGTCGAGCATGATCGCAAAGCGATGGACTTAATATTAGAACTTGCTTCAGAAAATGGCTTGATGACAAAAATCACATAATCTGTCTTTAATACCAATTTAAATTGTACACAGGAGGCAGCAGTAAGCAGGTTACTTGTAAAGAATACTTCGCCATACAATGTCTTAGTGAGAATAGTTGCTATCCTAGAAAAGGATGGGTTGTGATGAAACTGGACATCAAAATGCAATAAAATGATGAATTAATGATGATCTAGAAACGACAGCAAACAAAAAGGTACTGAACAGAGGACATCAGACTCACTTGAAGCACCCAGAACAGCGCAGAACATAACTTTTGGCACGTTTAATAAGCATGCCATTTGTGGAAAGAACGTTAAGACCCATCTGAAGAAGAACATTCTAAAATAGAAAACACGAGTAACATACCACAATGTGAGAATCAACAATTTTTAACGATGAAGCAGTGAAAGACAAGTCACTCACTAAGCAGTTAATCAGCTTTAAAATACATTCATCACACTAATTAACCTAAGAGCTACCACTGAAGATACACTGTGTGCTCACTAGATTTATGGGTGACTGTTTTTCTGATTCACAGCCTTGAACTTCTGCTTTCAAACCAAACCTAACCACGACATTTCTCTCAGTTTATATAAATTTTTAGGCTTTCTACATAATGTAGACTGAAGAGTTGGCATATCTAAAAAATTACATCTGCATTTTTAGGATAAATAAGAAAATTAGTACATAGCAGAGAACATCATTTTCTAGCTGCCCGCAATTCTGCAACTCAAATGATGCTGCAGTCATAAATATGGCTCAATTCAGGCTAGATAGCAAAGACAAATAATAATAATTATATACATTAAAGAGTTGAGGTTTTTTAAAAAGCAATTTAGTAATGTTTATTTTGTATCTACTACTATCTCTCCAGATTATTTCTGAACTTATAGTTTTGTATTTTTAAGCTAATATCTCTTGGAAACACATTCTTATCAAGTAAGAATCCCTGCCTACCTGCATGGCAAAGTCAGTTGTAAGGCAGGCAACTGGGACAACCTGAACAGGCTTGACATCAAGAAGATTAGATTCCATCAACACTGCTGCAATGTTGTCTGGTGTCACCCAACAACCATCGTCATCATCTTCTTCTTCTTCATCATCATCATCACAATCATCCTCAATATTACCATGACTACCATCATGGCTTTCTAGTTGACTGTCATTCTGAGTTTTCTCCTTGTCACAATCTTCATTCTTATTTCTGCCATCATCCTGGTTACCGTCATTGCCTTCGTTCTCATCATCCTTGTTTTTCGTGTTACCTTCGTTCTCATCATTCTTGTTTTTCGTGTTACCTTCGTTCTCATCATCCTTGTTTTTCGTGTTATCTTCATCTTCATTTTCTTTAACTTCATGAACTTTACCCTCAGTCTCACCTTCATTCTTTGCTTCTTTGTTCTCAACTGCATCCTTTTCCTCATTTTCATCAACACCGTGCTTCACTTTGTCAAACTCATCCTCTTCGTTACAAAGCTCAACTTCTGACTTGCTATCACCAACTGTTGTGTTCTTGCTGTCCTCGCCAATTTCACCTAAAACACAATTTCTACTTACAATGATCGGCAACACAAGACGATCTGAACAAGCCAAAAAACGGATTAACTATTCATTCTCACTAGCTTTCTCAGCAGTTTCTTTCTCCTTGATTTCACTGTTGGATTTCATATGAACTCACCAGATTTCTGCTTTTTATAATGATTCACCTCAACATCGTACTCTGATCGACGTCAAGCAGCATTGCATTGCAGAGTGTTAGATAATAACAGGGTAATATTAAGAGAAGAACTAATCAATGAATATATATCATTGTGTTACCTTTATGTTGGCCGCCACTTTCACAGCTCGTCACAGACGCAGTTTCACTTTTTGACGATTTCTATAAAATGAAGCAGAAACATTTGATCAGAGATAACCGGTGTGTATCAAAAACCGTCATATGCTACGTGCTTGTTAACCTAACTTCGACATCTGAGATAACAACATGGCTACAAGGAGTAACAAGCTCATCACACATCTATACATAAACTTTTTCAATTTATATTTAGATTCGAAAACCCTTTAATTGTAAATAAACAAAATTACACTATTAAGTGCATATTTAATTCATACATTTATTTTGATTGTTGTATTTTTTTAATCAGTGCCAGATCAATTTGATCTAATGTCTGTGTGATCTTCATCATTGGTTGCAAGTCTTTTACCATGCTCACTTAGTATTTATTAGCGAAGTTTGGCTTGTCTCTGGACAGTCTGTTTATTGGAATTGCGCGAACCCATTAAATAAGGTAAGGTGGTAAGGTGTCCTGCAGATTGTAAATATTTATGAGTTCAGTGCATTACACAGTCTTTTAACTCTAGCAGAGCTACTATATACCAAACTGCACCTTTAATCGAACCTAATCTGGACACTTCAATACACTCTTAGCCTCTTCTTGTCTGTTGCCTCTCTATTCCAAGGATGAGCTGCATTTGCCTGTCTTCAGCATAACTTTCAGCATAATTTTTTTAACTACCTGGAAACATAAGTTTGTTTAGATCAGTCACAGTCGAGTATGCAGCTCTTTGAAGGGTGTCTAAAAGTTTTTACACAAACGTGCACACACATTCACATAATGGTACATATTATTTCAAAAGTGAGATGAAAATTGCTGAATACATCTATATTCTATAAGCCGTATATTGTAACACTGATTCCAATTTCAGTAAATGGCATTCAGTTAGTTAGTTTCACATATGTTACAGAGAACTACTTCTGTAGAAGTTTTCTACATGATGTCCAGAAAGAATTGCTAATGCACATTGCATAATACCTGACTGGTTTCTTTTGGGCCCAGATAGAAACCAGCAATCTGTGCTGGATTTTCAAAGTTTCTCTTTGTCTGCCAAACTGCAACCTAAGAACAATTATGAGATAACCACAACTGATAATTATAATTTAAAAAATTAAATAATTAAACATAAACCACCAATGCAGTAATAACGTTTGCCAAATGCAAGCTTGCATTACATACAGACATCATCAGCTGCCTCAAATCAAAGCTTAAATCTTATTTGTTTGCTAAGGCTTATCCCACAGTTAGTTGTTCGTGAAGCGCCCTTGTAGCGGTATGGCCGCGTTACGGCGGCATACAAATTGCCGTCAATAATATTTTTATTGCACTTTGTAGGCAAAATGCAAAGTACTTCAATTAATGTAAATGATATTTGATAATATATGAAAATAAGAACAATGTACATTTTTCTTTCCCTCTCTCAAATAAAACATTCAGCTAAAATTATCTGCCAAACACGGTTTGGAGTGGTTCTCTCAAAAAAGCATTTCAAAACTTAAGTGAAGAATTAAATGAAGGCAATAATGAATAAATGAATACAAAGAATGAATGAATGTCAAAATATAATCATCAATGATGATTCATAATTATGTCAGTGATAGGATATGACCGGAAATTAAACAAAAACTTTGCTAGGATTCAAAGAATAAAGAAAAGCAAGAAGTGTATACCAAAATATAAAATCTCGACATTTTCTGCTACACTCTAACCTTACGCACAGGTTCATGTCGAATGTGCTCTGTACCAACATTTTCCTTTTCCAACTGATAAGCAAGAGCAAGGACTCGCAGATCTACAGCGGACAGACTGACAAAGTCTCCAGTCTTCTTAGAAAATTCCACCACTGAACAAAAATAGAATACAAAATCACTAGATATTCTACAGAAAGTTTAGCTAAAAAAACTTTCAACTTTCTACCCATTGTGTCCATTAATCTTAAGAGCGTGAAAAAAGAATAAATAACTACTCTATACAAAGAAAGAACAAAGAAGTGTTTACACCAGATGCATTACTGACGGCAGTTCCAAAGTTTTCAGCAATTTCAAAGTCATTTTCTCTGAGCACTACGATAAATTCTATTTCTGTAGTTTAAGCTGCCTATTGGCATGTTTCTAGCATTCTGTCAATTTCTAAACCTCAAGTTATCCATAATGAAGGACATGTATGATGTATGACTTAAAAGTGTTCACTCTAGACCTATAACATGATACAGCATATTTAACAAATTTATCATAAAAGCACACCAAATTACACCAAAAACATGTCTGTTAGAATAATATCATATTAAACATGTAATCTAATAATTGCTAGTTTAAAATTCTATTATATATATTCAATATTCGTTCATTCATAAATGTGCATACATAGATATATGTGACTGGCTATCCCAAAACTTGTTGGCAACGTCAATTTACGAGAAAAAAAACTGCAAATTTTGACTCTTGTACGCAAATTGATGACTAATTATGGATCATAAAACTGCCTTCATGTTGTCAAGCGCATGTAATATATTATACATATATTATCTGCAATATTATATGCATCAAGCATATGCAATCAGAAGTACACTGAACAACTGCCTCTGGGTTGTGTTAACAGGATGCTATATTTTTTCTGCAATCCAAGCCATTTTTCTCATCACTAAACACAAAAATGTTCTTTTCGACCAAACAACCCGAATACAACTGAAACATGTAGATTGTCCATCAGTAATTAGCAAGCTTAACCTGTAACCAAATGATCACTGGTTTAAACCTGTTAGCCATTGTGCAATGACACTAAATACAT
The DNA here is from genome assembly GCA_949752735.1 of Lumbricus terrestris. Lineage (NCBI taxonomy): Eukaryota > Metazoa > Annelida > Clitellata > Crassiclitellata > Lumbricidae > Lumbricus > Lumbricus terrestris. The sequence continues at coordinate 27,882,809 of OX457039.1, forward strand.
TTGCTAATAGAAACGTTTGCAGTATTTTTAAAACCACAATTTTTCTAACCTGCATGATATGCTTCAGGTGTTGGCTCCTTGAAAGTGATATCATAAGGCAGAACCTGAAGCCTTTGCCGTGTTGCTTTGTCTCTGATTTCACTAACAACCTCACGCAGAGAGTAGATTTTCTCACCTATATCCTACACACAAAAAAACTTTCAGGTGAAGAAATTAACAAACACTTAAACTTCTAGGACAATTTACAATTCAAAATCGTTACATAGCCATACTGGAATACGCGAGTGGAATGAATAGAGGCATCCAGGCTTAAGACATGCTAGACTAGTTAACGAGAATGTGTCAACACACTTTTTCTTCGCTCATGGCATAATAATGCATTGTTAGTCACTTACAGATATGTATGTGCAATATTAGAACTAAGGCGTATAATCCGTATGTACATATACTTTGACGTTAATTTTATGTCCACTGCAATGAAATTGTCAAGATGGTACAGAAGCATCTATCATGAACAGAATGAAGTGCATGAAGCCTTTAGTGTTTTATAGCAAATTTTGGTTATTGTTACTGACAGCTCGGTAGCAAGTAAACAATATGGTCGTCGCAGATAAGGGCAGAATAGAGCGGTCTCACTTACAGTGATAGATAGCCCAATGTTTCCGCGACCTACGGCGATCTATAGCCCAATGTTATCGCGAAAGTAAGTAAGTAAAAATATCATGAAAAGGTATATTTTCATGAATATTAACACGCTTAAATAAGGTAAAGAACACAACAAAATCGATTGACGTTAACACATTGGCCGCCAGCTACGAGATATCTTGTGGTTAAAAAGCTTCCCGCACCATGCTAGCTACGATATAATTTTTTATCTCGTTGTTAAAATAAATAGCGATATACGCAAACACTGACGCACGCTCAATAATTTGCGGTTGGGCCAAGGCAGAGGCAGAGGGTGGCGGGGTAAGGGCGAATCGGGGTTGGGACGTAGTGAGAATGGCAATATTAATTACCACATCGAATTTTGGAATGCCCATACATCGTCCCCTCCTATTAATAAGCGTGTTAATATTTATAAAAATATACCTTTTCATGATATTTTTACTTACTTACTTTCGCGATAACATTGGGCTATAGATCGCCGTAGGTTGCGAAAACATTGGGCTATCTATCGCCGTAAGGGAGACCGCTCTATTCTGCCCTTATCTGCGACGACCATATTGTTGACTTGCTACCGAGCGGTCAGTAACATTAACCCAAATTTTACATCAGGTGAAACATCCACAAGATAAATTGGGTCATCATGGTCTTACATTTTAACCAAATTAGAATGACTCAAGGCGAAAATTTCGGACCACTCTCATGGACTCCGACTAAATGCAGCGCTCGTGAATATGCTGGTGCCCTGCACTTGGCCTTTGAGAGGCATTATACAAGTTTTGAGGCTACAATTAATGAGAAAATTAGATAAGATACTAAGCAGAACTAAGTTGATTTAATGATAATGGTCAGATGAACACGTTTAGTTTGAAGCCGCAAAAACTGGATTGAAAAATATGTATATACATAGAAATGGTCTCGTGCCACTATGACATGTCTAGAGTTTTAAGTGTTTGGGTAAACGACTAAACGTGTAGGACCTGTAGGTGTCAACCCGAATCACCGAAAATGTCAAACACACACAAACGTCCGAATTCACAAAATCGGTTTTCGGGGAATCAGATTGACCTCCTAATTAACAGAGCTAAACTACACGTTTACCAAGTTCCAACACGTGCAGGCCAATACCATAGTTCCGAATAAACGCACCTTAATTTCGATGTTTCGAATGAAAGCGCCGGAATCAACTATAAGGTGGTCAACTTTACAGTGACCAATAGTCGCCATTTTAAAAACACGAAATTAAATCCCCCAAAATAGAGCAAATCAAAATAGAAAATTGATCAATCTAAACAAGCAGTTTTGACAAATGCTTATATTTTCGCTCACTACTTTTTGCGACATGCATAGATATTTAAATACATCAGATGTCTATGGTACCAATGAGGTATATTATAATAAAGTAAGTAAGTAAGTAAGACCACCAGCAAACGCACAGTAGTTTACAGAGGAAATAAATAATAGAAAACATTTATGCAAAGTTATATAACACTCGCATAATAAAACTGTTTCTGGCAAAAGAAACAACTCTAGGATACAAGTGATAATATACAAGCATATTATGCTTATATGTTATACATCTCAATGGTCAAATGCATAGATGTGTTAATTTACAGGATTGTTGACGTTCAATTATATGGCCTGATATGCGACAACAAAAGTAAATTTTTACAGACCGTTGTGGTCAATTGATTAAAAGGTATTTCTCTGTTATTTAATCGAAATACCGAATTACTTGCTTTGCAAAATATGGATTACCAAGGATATCAACGGAATTCTACCGATTATCGCTCAACTACCACTCAACCGAAAGCCGCTGCGATAGATAGTGACGATTTGACTTCAACAAGACAGCCATTTGGTCAGTATGCGCCTGCGGTGGAATGTCGATTTCCAAGTCCGCCTCCATGGAATGCGATCCCCCCACCTTATTCTTCTGCACTGCGTCCGCCTGTTTTTTCTGGTACACCTGGCTCTAATTTTCATGTTCCACCGTCAGATTGTGGTAATTGGCCTTCCAATGCATTGTACGAAGCCAGGCAGAATTTCAATACTCCTTCACAGTTCGTCAATTCAGCGGGTGCACGGTTCAGTAATTCGAAAGAATGTCATGACAATTCTGCTTCATCACTAGTTCAAAGAAATATTTTAAGTCAACAACCAAGTTTGGCATTAACAAAAGAGCCGTATGTTGAATCTCCACATGGCTGCAAAAATGTGTCGGGAAGCCATGTTGTTAATTCCGATGGTTTTCAAGCTCCTCATAATGTCTTCCCCCAACAGTTTACTCGTCCTCCTCCTCCTCTTCATCAGTCTCATGTTGCAGCAGATATTTCGTCACAAACCTTCGCAATTCCGCCACCAAATCTTAGCTACATGCCAACATATGATTTATCATTAAAGCAGCAAAGTAACTATCCAAAGATCGAGAGCCATGGTTCCAGTCAACCACGAGTTTCAATTCAGCCTTCGTTTCAGCCCCGTGTTCCACACCACAACCAGTTGACTAGTTTTGGAAATGCAGATGAATATTGTCAGCGTCTTGGCCCCAATGAATTCGGTGCTGGTCTTGGAAAATTTCGTGATCCTAACATGTCACAGGAGTTTAATAGAAATGCTATTAATATGCAAGAAGAGCAAATTGAGTCTGGCGTTTCTAGGGTTCAGTCTGGTTCGCATCAAGGGACACCGTGGTCCGTAGATCCAACTGCAACATCATCAGTTCAAGAACAAAATTATACACTTAACAATTTTTCATGCTGGAGTGATATTGCACACTCAAATACAGACATACAGAATCTTGATCAACAACCTGCAGTCAGACCAGAAACCTTACAGTCTAAAAATGATGTGGAGTGGATTGCGAATTGGAACAAGAGGAAACAGTCAGCTGCTAAAAGTCAAAGCTCGGGAAATCCCAAACTTTTGTCCGTAAGTGTTTTTGAATTTTAGAACGTGCATGCTTGCAGTCTTAATGGTAGCTTTAATTAATACAAGGCTACAGGTATTATATTCCACTTGATCAACTGCTTTTTGCACCTAATAGTGGTGTGTCTGTCATTTTGTTGTTGCCATTAAATGAATATAATAATAGGTGGCACTATAATTGCATATATTTATATTGTCCAGAAAAACCTACAGCCATACTAAACAATTTCAAAGATATGTAGAATTGTGTCAAGAAAGATAACATCAAGAAGGTCAGATTAGTAATTATCCTTACAAGTGTAAGAAGAAGAGAAATGTCTTTATCGTGAATTTGCATAGGATTGCTTGTTCTTTGCTTGGTCACTTGCACCTGTGTGAACCGAGTAGATATTCATGTAAACTTCTGATTAGATTAAATTTTTTATTGTTTGCAGATGACAGCATTTCGGAGTTTCTTGATAGAGGCTATTAGGCTTAATGATAAGCTGAAGAATATAATTGAAAATGAGGAAAGTAATCATGCTCCTGACATGGTTAAGTCTGAACTTACCAAGTCTACTGGTAAAGACTGCATTCCTTCTGACTCTGAGGGTAAAATTGAACTCAATGATGCCCAAGTTAAGACTGAAATCCTGTCGGCCGATCTCAAGAGGACTTCTATCTCTGCTATTCAGGTAAATTTCGATTGCTGGCGGATAGTTTCGTGATATTAAAACTTCTAAAGCTCCATTATGATTATGCACTGGACATCAATGAGTGACACTTCAAAACCTATTTTATGTTCGGTCAAATCCATTGGGTCAGTCCAACAAGACAGAAAGACTAGCAACTTAGGTCGATATGGATGTCAATGATGCATCAGAGTGAACAGGTACTGGGAGCGCATTCTGGGATCTTTGGTTAGCAATGGAGAAAGCCTTACTGCAAAGAGGAATGGCAAGAGAAAGGCGATCAGAAGAACGAGTGGTTACGATCGGATGAACACATATTGAATGTGCAAAGTACATGTACTGTGGTTCACCAGAACACATTGTCTGATGAACAGTTACTCCAAGTTTGAAAGTAACTCTCTGCTCCACCACCAATCACATGTTTAAAGGAATTTAGTTAAAGATCTGTCCTATGTCACAAAACATTACATTCAAAGTAGCTGACCTATTTCCACTACCTGCTCACCACTTATGCCATCAAAATATTGCACTCAACCAATTTGATGTGCATCACACAAAAGCAGTGTTGACATTCTTGGTGACCGGGTCTGAAATCTTTGGAATTCATTGTCCAGGTTGTTGCTTCTGTCAGCTCTCAAAATGTCAATTCAGAACTGAAGTTGAAGAACATCCCTTTCAGCTTGCCTTCCTTCTGGAGGCTTTAAGCCTTTGACTACAATTTCACTAGAAGGACCATCAGAGCTTTTGTGCATTATGATGTTCAGTGCTATTGAAGTGATTTAGGTTATGTTATACATTAGCAAATCTAAAGACATGTTCTTGCTTATAAATATGTTCAATGTTGTGCATATCAAATGATTTGAGAATTATTTTCTTCATGATTTTATAAAAGGACAGATCCATTGATTTTGAAGCTTGTAGTCCAGTTTGTATTTTCAAATGACTAGCATGTATAATTTTAATATATTTAAACTACAGAGGCGATTGAAGGAAATCAAAAGCATCATTACAGATGAAATTGTTCTTGCAACAAAAGAGAAACTGAAGAAAATAACTAAGAAAAGAGTGAGTATCATGATTACAATATTTATCTCGAATTATGTTAAGATAACTATATAAAAACTAACACATGCTGTATTTTGTGTCATTTACTGTGAACAGCTGTATATATTGGTAGACCTAATAACTTTTTATGGCATTTTGAAGCAGTGCAATTCATTGTAGCTGCATGTTGTGATGTATGTTAAGATAATGAGGTTCATTATAAGTTAATCTTAGTTTATCAATTACTGTTGGTGAGTTGCATACTTCTTTATTGTGAAGTGACATTTGGTGCATTAAAAAATGGTCATTTACATAATCATTAACTCAGCAAATAGCAGAGACTTAGTTTTACATGTGGGCTTATAATGATGCAGGAAACACTTTTTTGATTGCGACTTCATCTCTAGGGTCTTATACAAAACAAATTGTGACAAATTCCTATAACAAAATCGGAATTTTTTTAATTTTAATAAAACCTAGTTGCAATTTGTTTTGGCATATAATCAGTGAACACGCATGGGGCATTCCAGGTCAAATCAACACAATTTTTAATTAAAATTTGCATCATCATCTCCGATTTTGATGAAATTTGGCATGATGGTAGAACCCAATGAGAAACTCTCAAAACTAAAATTTTAGATTTTTTGGTCAACCGGTTTCCGAGATATGGGTCATTGAACCTTGACCCAAACGACCCGATTTGGGCAGACCGGACGAGGTTTAAACTGCTGTATCTCAGCTTCTATTGCACCTAGAAACAAAAGTGAGATACCAAATTAAAGCTGAGTGAATGCTCTGTTTGGGCAAGGTAGCTAGAAATAGTTATTTTGAGTAACAAAAATAATGTGAGCATCTGTAACCTATTAACCCTGACACAGGTCACTTTGTACTCTCAGAATTTTATGAACTTTTTACCATTCAAAGATCTCACTATTCTAAAGAGCTGATGAAAATTTCAGAGTGGGCCTTCCAGTAGTTTTTTTGTTATGATTTTTTGAATGTTCACCCAAGGGCGCGAATCACGCGGTGAACGAAGGTACACATGTCAAATGAAGTCTTTGACAGCTAGGAAATATCATTTTTAGTGAAAAAGACATTTCAGACCTCTGTCAAATCAAAATTCACAATCTAGTCAGTTTCAGGTCAAGCTATATATTCAGTTTCCACAAAGCTATTGCAGCTTGCATCTCGAGGGCACTCAGCATATATGCCTCCCAGTGCTTGGTATTTATTTCTTTCTTTCTTAAGGAACAGAGTGGACACAAAGCGCAGTGTAACAGGGATGGCATTCCAGGATGTAGGACCAGTGACATAATAGTATGAACAACGCTGTCGGAAGGCAGTCTGCAAGCAGGGAATCAGAAACTCAGCTTGGTTCATCGATCGACACTGACACGGTGACACCCAAGATGGAAAAAAGAGTTCTCAAAGATACGATGGAGCACCGCCTAACCAATGCACAGACCCTGAAGTCAATCCACTGTGGAGAAGGGAGCCAATGTAAGACATCTCGCAACATGAGACATAAACATTTTTGGATATGGCCAAGAAGTCGTGCCGCACAGCGGAGAACCCGTTCCAGACAGCCTATCCGGTCAGCCGGAAGTCCATGATAGAGGGTGCTACAGTGGTCAAGTCATGAAATTATGAAAGAGTGAACAAGGGTAGAGGCAGCACCAAAAGTAAAGAGAGCGAGATACCACTTTAAGCTGGTGCAACTGGTAGTAACAGTTACAATATAGTTTATATGCTGAAAGCTAGCTCTTGGTCCAAATAAGTCCAAGGTCATACACAAAAGGTGTTGGATGAAGTTCTGATGTCAGTACATCCACACAAGATATTATCAGCAGATCACTTGTATGAGGATAATGAAAAGATTGAGAGGCCCATGAAGATGCAAAAGGTTTATTTCTACTACAGCAAATGTCTGCATAACACAGCTAAGCCACCAGTCGTCATTATACTTGGCGGCGACATAACTCTCAATGTCTTCAAATTTCACTGCTTGATAGTCAGCAAGACTTAATTGAAATTGATAAGTAAGTAGGTAAACTTAAGCATTGTCTTGCCCAACATCCAGTGCTAGCAAATAATATCAATTTGTTAATTATTTAATATATAGGTGTGGATAGCATCGAATAAAATGGACAGTTGCGCATGTATTAACACTCGATTCACGCCCTTGGGTGAACATTCAAAAAATCATAACAAAAAAACTACTGGAAGGCCCACTCTGAAATTTTCATCAGCTCTTTAGAATAGTGAGATCTTTGAATGGTAAAAAGTTCATAAAATTCTGAGAGTACAAAGTGACCTGTGTCAGGGTTAATAGGTTACAGATGCTCACATTATTTTTGTTACTCAAAATAACTATTTCTAGCTACCTTGCCCAAACAGAGCATTCACTCAGCTTTAATTTGGTATCTCACTTTTGTTTCTAGGTGCAATAGAAGCTGAGATACAGCAGTTTAAACCTCGTCCGGTCTGCCCAAATCGGGTCGTTTGGGTCAAGGTTCAATGACCCATATCTCGGAAACCGGTTGACCAAAAAATCTAAAATTTTAGTTTTGAGAGTTTCTCATTGGGTTCTACCATCATGCCAAATTTCATCAAAATCGGAGATGGTCATGCCGGAACACTGTGATGATTTGACCTGGAATGACCCGCATATAAAACGTTCAGATAATTAGTTAAATGTAGCAAGCTGCATTCTGCCAACCTGATGTTTTTAATTTAAAAAAATTGATTGATTGGTGGATTGACTTTTAGTAATGTATTTCTTTATAGTTACATCCATGAGTAAAATATTTATGAGTTTGTTTTGCAACAACTCTTGTGGTCACAGTATTTCACAGTGGTGGGTAGGAAACAAAATGACCAACTACCTGTTCAGATGATAGTGACTAGTTCTGAGTGTTAACCAGAGCTGAAAGTGGTTTCGAAAAGTTGTTCGGTCTGACTTTGGCAAACGAGCCGATGCCTTTGACCTGAAATATTTTCTGACGACCTTTTTTTAGTCAGTTGCCCAAAATTTTCCAACATTTTATAATTTTTACCTACTTTTGGCTCCTCACGACCTTTTTTAGTCATTCGCAACTGAATTTTGGTCGCAGACCCGGACCGACCCAGGTTAACCCACTGGGTAACTTGTGACATGTTGGCTGATTATAAACATTGGAGCTGCATTTTATCTTCATTTCGGGTTTAAAGTCCTGATGCATTGTGTAAAAGTGACAATTCCTTGTCAAGCTAGATAATGTAGACTGATTGTTCATTTCTTGGATTGTTGTTGTTAGTCTTGTGCCTTGGCCGAAAGACAAATCTTCTGGAAAGCGATGTCGATTATTCATAGATGAAAATTTGCCTTACTCTATTATTCATTGTTTACTGTATGGTTTAATGCTTTATATCGTAAATAGAATCGTTTGAAGCGAAAGCGACAGAACGACTACGAAGAGAAACAAGAAAACAGAATTCTTTCAATGGAGAGAAAGAAAAAGATTGATGATTGGCATACAGGACTCCAGGCTGAAGTAACCAAGCTGAAGAAGGTTTGTTTATTGTATTATTGTATTGTTATTGTATAATTAGAGCTTTTTAATATCTCTTTTCATGTTTGTTAGTGTGTTGTTTAAATACTGCCTATGCTAATGTCTTATATTATAACCTAGGACTTTGATGTCTTCAAGATTTTAATGATTCATGTAGTGTTTTGAAAGATGAGCACTCAGCATGTTGTTGCATTTATTCAGGAGAAAGAAATAAAGATGGCTGCAGATGAAACTCTTTTTGAAGTGAGAAGAAAATTGACAGAAGCCCGGCGTGCTCTTGCGGTTCTTGCAAACATTCGAAAGCTGCGAAATCTGAGAAAAGACAAAGCTAGTCACAAAGGTAATGTCAAAGGTAGTTGCGAATGCCACAGCTTCATTTCACTTCATAGCAGAATAGAATTATAGATTGCAACAGTGTTTTAAATGCATTTGAATTCTAGCTCCGCTGCTGAATCTGAGGTAATCTAAAAATGTTCTGCTGCTGTTAATTTCACCATTGCCCATCTAGGAAGTTGAAGACCGAGTCAACATTATGGGACTAGAGAGTATTGAACCTGTGTCCCTTGTTCTTCATGCCTGTGCTTCCATTATATATTTTTTAATACTATTTGCTGAGCACAATCTGTTAACTGATCTCTAAACCCGACTACGGTAATTCTACTGTTAGTAATGGCTTTATGGAGATTATAAATATTCTTTGCTGAATGCAGTTAACTGTACTTTAAGACATTCTGAAATGTGCTGTGTTGATTCTGTGATGTTTAGAGTCGTCTACTTTGTGTGTAGGCATGACTCTTGAAACAGAATCTGATGCAAAATTTGAAGAACGTGTAGCTGCACAGACAGACGTTTTGAAACAACAAATTGACATGTACGAACTTGAGGAACGAACATTAGAGGTGAGCTGTTACAGAACTGTCTTGTGCTGAGCAGATTTTATTTACCCGGAATGTTAGGTTCAGTTACGGATTTTTTCTTATTTTTCTTTCAGCAAAAGGAGTAACGATGTATTGAAGACTTTTCTGAAGACATTAAAAATGTTATACAGCAAAGTCATTCATATTATTATTATTCCCTCTCTTTGGAATGCGGCCTCCATCTACTCAATGTCGAATTATAGCTGGTAACCGTCTTCCTACTTTGTTTTTTTTTTTCAAAATGTTTCTTCTTTCGTAACCTTGTGCACTGGGAGCACCTCTGAACAATTCACCGTACTAGAGGTACTAAGTACTTTGTATATGTTTCAGTACAATACAATATTACGGTAACTGTTTGATTTAAGAAAATTGTCAAGCAAAAAGTTTTCATATGAATATCATTGAATACCGTATGTTTCATAGTTGAAATTAGATTATTGAAATGTAATGTCTTCTCTTTGAAGTTGATTTTTAGACTTGCATTGGTTATGTTGACGTGTAGGTGATGCTGGAGACAGAGCAAGAAGCTAACATGGAAAGAGAGAAGAAACTTCAGAAAAGGAGAGAGAATGAGAGAATTCAAAAGTTCGAAAAACAACTACAAACGTGGCTTTTTGGCAAAGAAGGTTCAGTAATCCACAAATTACATTCTCTAGGTTTTTGGTTTAACCCTTTAATGCCAGAGTGTATAGGATTTCCCATACCATTTACTACCATCTCGGCGTTAAAGGGTTAAATTAAGTGTGGCTCAACATGCCCTGTATGAAGAAATTGTCATTATAAATTATTCAGTTCTGTTTAAGTCAGAGGTGTCAAAAGTTCAGCCCACGGACCATTTCTCGCTTGCCGACGATGTTTTTCTTACTCATGAAGCCTTACCCAAAAGACTAAATTAGTTGAGAATAAAAGTGTAAATTTGTAATTTTTCACTGCATATGAAGCAAAATGTAATTACTGTGCTAGCAACAAGCAAGTCAATACTAGGTCCTCACTGTGCTCTACGGTTTTTGATAATGAAGATCGAAATTAAGACTTTGTATGCTAAAAATGCACCATTTAAGATTCTGTTTTGTAAAAACCATTCTCCGTTTTGCTCAGGCGCTTTCGGCACGCTGGCGTGCCACTTGCTGGAAAATATTGCCATTGGCCTGCCATTAAAAAATCTTGCTTAGCTGCCTTTGTTAGCCATATGTATCCAAAAATTCAGAGAAATCTTGCTGAACTGTTCCATCACTCCTATTTGCCCCTTTATGATTTCTATGACTGCAAGTGTGAGGTGTATGTAATTTGAAATTAAAATTAAATCTATAGAAATTCGACATAGGTCTGGCTACAGGTTGATGCGAGTAAGTGTTTTATTTCACATGAGTTGAGCAGTTGATTAAATACATGATTATTTTATTGATTATTTTCAGATGTGCTTGTGCCGTCTGATCCACTCTATCCATATCGACAGTATTATGATATTGGTCTGAACAACTTAGGGGCCTTCCTAAGAATAAGGTATGTTTGCCCTACATTATATAATAGTTCGCAGAAGCTGTTGATTGTGAAAGTTCAATTTCTGATTCTGGATGGATACTTGCAACATCCAGCAAATGTTGTCACTAAAGCCAATGCGTTACAGATCAATGTGATACAATGATCACATAAATTATTGTTACCTGACACAGGATGATAATCAACAGTAAAACCCCCAAAATAATTTCATATTTTTATTGTAATAAGTTTGTTTGTCTGTTTACTTATTATTTTCTAATAAACGAAATTTTATTCTGTACATGCAAACACTGGGTATATAGTTTTCACATGTTGTGAAAACGAAAGATTCAGGATTTTAAGTGAATTGTAAACTTAGTTTCCTTTATGCTCAAGCAGTTGGAATTTAATTTGTTTGCTTTCATGTTTCAGACAAGAATGGGACATGTATGCTGTACCTTTCGGAACACCAGGTGGCAGCACAGTTCCTTTTGGTTGGGTGGCACCAGTTGAACCAACATCGGATGCGTGGGCCTTGGCGCTTAAAGACTAACACAGAGCAGGACATTTGCAAAACAGACTAAAGTTTGGTAATGGCAACAATCACTATTTATATCCATCACAGCCAAGCCTGAAGAAAACAACACTTTACATTCAGTGAAAGAGCATGAAGACTATTTAAATAACTGGCATATATATAATGTAACTTTAGTATATTGTCAGTATTTCAGAATTCTGGTTATATTGAACAACAGGTCGATGGTTCATCTGCAAACAAGCACTGCAAACAACTGTTTCATCAAACTGGCTTATTGCATGTATGTGATTGTGTGTATGTATGTATATGGGCGTGTATGAGCACTTGTTATGGTGTCTCTTCAATTTTCTTTCACTCAGAGGCACTCCAGACTACAGCCCACGGCCCCACACTCAAGAGTTTAACGTCGAAGCGCATGAGCAATTGTGAGTGAAGGATTGCTCACAATGCTCAAGGTCCCTACGCAGCGGCTGGAGCCGGATTCGAACCTGCAGCCTTCCAGCTCCATGGCACTGAACATCCCCCTACACCACCGTGCCCCACAAGTCTGTCAGTTAAGGCTATGTTTCTTCTAATATCATTAAATATTGTAATTTGGTCGTAGTTTAATTGGTACCTATTATCTAGATCCTCTGAGTTCTACTGGTCCAGTTTACAAACACCGACTTTGCAATAAAACATGACTAATAGGTTTTGACTGAATCAGCTTATCCTTATCAATGTTGAAAATAAACATGCGTGTGAGTTGAAGAATCAATCCAAGCGGTAAGGAATTACACAGGTTAACACAGTACACAACACACTTAACTGCAGACTATATTTTGTCATTCTGTAAACCTGTACAATACCAGCTGCAGCTTGTTTTAAAAGCAAATGACAAAAGAAAATGGGCAAAGACGAGCAACAGTAATATTCTTATAGTGTACCACAGAACTTAACGAATACAGTCACTGCAGAAAATAGAAAGTACTGAAAAGTATGACAAGTATCAGTTGAGTGATTTATTGTCAATGTAATAGCAAAAGAAGTATTACCATAAATATGACTTCAGTTACAAAGCAAAGTAATACATCTATTATCAGGCTCTATTATTTTAGTGCATCAGATGATTGGGAAGGCAGAGTGGAACATTTGCAGGGAAGGCAGAGTGATGGATGGCAGGCAATGATTTGGAAATAAAACCACGTGCTCCAGTGTTTATTTCCAGGGAAGTGCAAAAGCATTACAATTTTCGCCCTAAGTAGGACCCGACTTTAAGCTCCCAGCCAAAGACAACAGAAACTATATATACCAAGAGTTCTATATATAAAATTGCAAACACACCTTTTTGTGAGAACAATGATAAATGTAGAAACAAACTTTTTACTATCTTATTTTAATTGAACCTGCATGTGGATGTGGTTTGACATCTAGAACAGTCGATAAATGAAGATACCAGATACCGTTACAGTACATAAATCTCATCCAGTAAAGCAAGCTTACGTATGCTATATAACAGAATAAATATTAAAATGGCAAGTATGGTACATAAACACAGCATTACTATCTGACAATGCAAAACAGCATCAACAAGGCTTTCGTTTTGTTACATTGACACCAAGCTTTCACTTACTTGTAAACCAAAGCTAATTGAATGAAAATCACAGTTTAATTTTCTGTCTCATCTGTGATTTGCTGAGAACCCATGTACCTTTTGACTTGAAACCAATATTCTTTTATCGACATCGGTGCTTAGTCATATCCGACTTTTACAGCAATTTCACCTCCAACTTCTACCATGTTATTAACCACAATTTGTCATATATCAAGCTTAGTATTCAAGTTAATATTTTTAGCAGCACAATGTCAGAGGTCTTGTCTACAGGATAGTATAACTCAAATATAATTGCTTATCAAACCCACGTCTAATCTCTTCTAAGTAGTAATGCTAATCTCTTGACAAAGAAGTCGTTAATGTTTAGCAAGACCTTTGTATCTACAGCAGCAGTTGAACCTATCATCAATCAACACAACCAGGGTACAGAAGAATGTCTCTGCAAAACAGTTTCCAACTTGCCAAAAGAACAGCCAAATGCAGGAATCAACACATCATCGCCTGAGAATTATCTTTGTGTATCTCCACTTTTGTGAATTCCAAGATAATCATGAATGTGGTACTGGAGATACGGCAAAATAAATTGGAGATACGACAAAAAAATCCTGAAAATGGACATATGACAGGTAGTTTTCATTGAATATCTTTAAAATGACTTGTATCTCCTAACGATTAAAAGTGATGAAAGATAAACAAATTTCTGCTACAAATCAAGTCTAAATTCGATTTTGAAGAAATGGAGATACGACAAGATAATTCTCAGGCGACGACATGTCTACGTTTTGTCATCACTGAAACACGTGGATCATGTGACTTTTAAATATTCCATTACAATCTTCACTAATTCTGACTATCTCTGCATGTTCATGCTGGTGTTGAAAAGTTAAAGTTAAAACTGCAAAGGAATTTTTATTTCCTCCAGGGTGCTTTATTATTCTTTATTCTGCATGGTTCATAAAAATTATAAAAAAATTCTATTCCTTATATACACCTCCCACAGACTTCCCAATATGATTATGCCTTGTAGCTTTACTTGATTTAAGTGATACCATGTTGCAGAATAACTACTGCATGTTATACTGGGGCTATGACAAATTAGCTGTTTTCGTTAACAGTCGTGAAACTATCAAATAAGGCACAAAAAGATTTGTCTAATTCACTTAAAGTTATTAAAGGGTTTAATTATGTACAGCTGTTTCTACTTGATTCAATGTAACATATTTAAATAGTAGTAAGCATAAATATAACGTGAAAAGACTGGCTACAATGCACCAGTTTATGAGTCAAGCTAGCAATAAGGATAATCTACATCAGAATCTATGTCAAAACTACTTCCTTGACCACTTCACGCACATTTAAATTTACAAGCAAAATGCTGCATAAATTACATAAATGTTGATTTGCAAGTTTTAAATTGGTCATTGCTAGTGAGGCAACTTTGTATCCCTGCAGTTTCACCCATTGATGTTTATTGAACGTACAAAACAGTGTTCAACGAATCAATCGTTTACATGCATGACAGATCCAATCCCACTAGTGTACAATTGAGCTCTGAGTTGTCAGAGCTCAATTGTAAATTGTCAATTTCACACAATCTGTTTAGACTGGAATCTCATATCTCATACGTAAACAAATAGAACAGTATTCAATGAATAGGCCTACTCATGGAGTTGGTGGCTTTGTAGGTTCAATGAATGCTACATAAAAGTACATGTACATTAGCTTGCTGGGGTATCAGTCAACATCTTGGACTGCTAGAGCATTAAGGATGACTATTGACAATAAAATGTTACAAAACAATTTGTAACCGATAGATTAATAGCCAAACAGACAATTGTAAAAATATCAACAATAGGCACAATCCTGGAAACGGAACTGTTGACTTGAGGACATCAAATAGTATGCAAAAACTTCATGGTGAACATGGTAAAAAAAATCAGCAGCTGGTCACAAGGTACGACTGATGCATTACTGCTAAGCCAAAATTATAAGTATCTGTGAAACATACAATCAAACCTTTTGCTACTTCAATTATATTTACAGTTTTATGAGTTAAACACATGTTTCTCGCAAGCTATTTGAAACTGATATTCAAACATTACTCCTCAGCATTTTACTGTGATTGCTCTTGCTAGTTTCTGCATTTGATTTGGCATATATTCTATTAAGTTTTCAAATTTTATTCAGTGCTAAGCCTCGGCTGCATTAGAAACAGTTTTTGATTTTCGATTACACAGTACATGTAATATATACGCACTACACGTCTACAGTCTACACATGAACAGATTTAAACTTCAAACATAACTCGGCATAATAACAAACGGCAAAAATAAAAGATCACAGCTGATGTACTGCAAAGCTGAAAGAGAAATATAACACAAAAAGCCTTAAGCTGAGTCTAAGTACAAAATCTCTTGAAACAAATAATCATTATGAGTGTTACTAATCATCATCTCCGTAAAGTCCTTTTACAACTCCAGCAGTTATAATGTCCGGTAAACTTCCTGAAAAGTAAAATTCACAAAATATTAAAATCGGTTATTATTAAAATGCTGCGCATTACCACAGCACACATTGCAAGTCAACAAACAGGAAGTGCCAAAATTATTGTGGCTGTATGATTTGCCAGCACAAACTTACGCATATACATCCCTGCTAAAAACATACCTGTTCGCTAGGGCTTATCCGGCAGTTAACTGCTTTGTAAGACACCCTTTGTTACGGTGCCATATAAATTATCGTAATTATTATTATACATTTGTTGCAATTATAGTATGCCACTAACAGGATTTAAAATCACTGGTACACAGATTGGTTTATTCCACTAAAAAACAGCTAGAAATTATTTTAAATACTGCTAGAATAAATCCAACTATATTATGTGTGACAGGCTGTAGTTTTTGTACTCTGACAAAACGTAGCATTTTGATGAAAAACTTATAGACCAACTTATCGTGACCAACTCAATGAATTTTGTATGTTTATTACCATGTCTGACAGTCTGTATAGCAAAATGGGAATATAGCAATTGGCCAATTAAAGAACATTTTATCTTACATACTTCACCAATTATCTGACTCTGCATAAAGTTAAACAATATGCAATATTCTCTCTTGCACTGCTAAATACTGTGATAATTATCGACAAATGTTTATCTAGCAAAAGATGTATTTGAAAAATGATGCATACAAAACTACACGATTCAGAGCCATGTCTGAATGTTAATGGATTTATTTAATGGAAATACTGACCTCTTCGAGGTTCCTGCAGAAAACATTCTTCTGTAAATGCGATAATTGGACGAGTGGCAATGTCGCATTTTCCATTGACAAGAAGCTGATCTAAAGACCTAGCACATGAAACTTCAAAAATAAATGTTTTATACATTCAATTGAACATAATTAGAAATTAGAAATTAAATGTAGTGCAATGCAACCATACATTTAAAAATACCACAAAAAGGTCAAATCACTATGCTACTATGCATGGATTAAGTATTTATGAATGGATGCACCCAGCACCTCAAAGTCGTTGATATGTGGGTATCTGAAATGATGCATCCGTAACAAAACCTGAAATGCTCACATGCAGACAAAGAGTTAATATAATTATGTAAACTTTTCTTGCTCTTTTCTGTCTTAGTAAATTTATGTTCATTCGCAACTGTTACTGGATGACCTAACATGACCTGGAAATGCCTGCATTGAGATCTGCTACACAACACAAGAAATCAAAGCTAATTTTTCAGTTTTATCAGTGGAACGATATTGGCACTTCCTTGCCACCAAGTTTCCTGTGCCATGGCTGCATACAATGGTTCATTTTCATATCTCATTACCACCAGTAGACCAGATTATAGTTCAGATTACAAAACATTACAAAACATGAGTGAAGAAGATTTCTACTTGCTCTGTACTTGGCGCTCTCTCTTCAAGACTGATCTCGAGAAAACGAAGCAGGCATCTTGGTATTCGACAACCATCTATGACCGTCTTAAAAACACAATTCACATATTTCGATCAGTACGCATCTATTCAGTCCTTGCATTCTTTGCATTTAATGAGCGTCTTCAGCTGCTTTGGCGCAGGTTAACCATCAACATCGCAACTCATTCGTTATCAGTTCCTGTGCCAAGCTGCATACATTGGCTCATTTTCATATCTCATTATCACCAGTAGACCAGATTATAGTTCAGATCTAGATCAACTCCCAACTCCTTACCATTATTGGATTTGACATAGGCCAAATAGGCACACAAGTTTTTTTCTATGTTTTTCATTTTATCTGTAGATCATCTCAGATCCAGTAAGCAAGCATATGAACACAGATGCAGAGTTTCCTTATATAACTGTTTTTCATCCTTGGTAAACACCAAAAGCATTCACACATCAAGATACTTCAACATATTAATGAAATACTGTCTAAGATTATTAAACTGATCAATGAGTTCAGCATTCAGACAGCAACAGGTTACAAAAATTAATCATGTCTTAGTTTTCTGGTTTAATGGTTGTGTAGTTGGATCAGGATGATCGAATATTAATCTGACAAATGAACTACAGCCTGGAAATATATCACTTGAAAAGGTCACTGGTTTTTTGGACCCTATGCTGATGCATTTGAAGGACAACAAGATCATTACACAAACTTATCTGCTCTTTTAATTAACAAGTGTCACTAGATGTGCCACACGTCTTCCATTATCATTTTGCCATATGACTATCTGCGTCTTGGTTATCAGATATACATAAATGCATGAACTATTTACAGTCTGAACAATGTAATATCAAGTGCATCTGCTATCATATAGCTCACTAACAACTGATAAAACTTTAATTCCCATGAAACACAGATTAAACAAATGAAAAAACATCTTAAATCATATTCAAGCGAAGGGACAGCCCCAAAAGGGCATTAGCTTAAATATTTACTTTAATACATGTCACACATTAAGCAACAAGTGAAACACATCAAGCAAATGTTGACAATTGTGTGACAATAAACAAATCTTGGTCAGTCTACTCCAATGTACTTTGTGACTCACAACGCACAAATCGAGGTCATTCGAAACAAAACTACAATCTATGTTGGCAACAATTCACAGGACAAGTCACATCAAAATCTGATGGCAACAACATCTTACTGTTCTTACATCACAAGTCATAACACATATCTATCAACTGTTGTGATCTCACTTCACAACAGTTTTCCTTTTTTGCAGAAGCTTTCTTAAAAACACAGACGAGGTGTGATTTAAAAACTGAAAGTGATCATACAAAGGAAATAGTACAGCAAAGAAATTTTAAATTATTCATACCTGTCCCCTCAGTATTTGACATCATCCCATTTTTATTTCTAACCCTCTATATTTTATTTCACTTAGTTTCCTTTGACATTTCTATTTTGCAATTAAATTTCTTCTTAAAATGGTCTGGAATCTTACACATCTACCTGAAGATAATGTTCAAAGGCTTCTCTTCTGTGTTCTAAAACCTTTTGATTCCATTTTAACACAGATTTGGCAGGAAATGGCGGTGTCACTACTTGTCGTTTTAGCTGAAAAAAACACAGAGAACAGAGAATTAAATGAAAACCATCTAGGATGAAGGTTCACATAAGTAAGCTTAACGTTTTTTATAAGCAGAGAATACAAAACATTAACACTTCACAGTTCACTTCATGAAACAGTCTCGGGTGCTTCATCTACATGTATAGGCCACATAAAATAATCAGACGACTTTAAAAAAATAAAGACTACATAACTTCAGATTTTAACATTCGGCAGATAGCGTTGGTAAACCGAGCAGTAGGACATGATGAGCGCCTTGCATGGCTGCCAACAGTTAGATTCGACTCCTGTAATAACTTGTCATCATCCGTTCATAACTGATTGTAATCACACTGCGTTGTGCCAGTTTGAAAAATAAACGAAGATCATTATTATTATCATTATTATAATTTAAATAATTGAATGTAATACCCGTCTATTGAGTTCATCAAATTCATTATATCTTCTCTCTATTGTATAATGCCGAATCGAGGTAACAACATCGATACAGAACACCTGAAACAGACAGAAACTTAGATATCAACAGAGATAATCGACAATAATTAATTGTAATAATGCTGGCTCTACTGTACTAAGTTAAACTCAATTTACAATGCAAAACGAAACCTATCATACTGCTCATGAATCTATATCTATAAGAAAGGATGTGGCTATGCATGTGACTTTGTCCAGAATGCACACCCACAGTTTCGCAGCTATTGATCTGAAACTTTGTACCTAGACAGAGAGCCATCAGGATCACCCAGTGGAGGATTGACGAATCTATACCGCCATGGTGGCCAGAGTGGGGCAAACCCCCCAAAATTCGGTAAACGCAGCTATTAATCTGAAACTTTGTACCTAGACAGAGGGCCATCAGGATCACCCAGTGGAGGGTTGATGAATCTCTCCCGACATGGGGGTCAGAGTGGGAGCAAAAACCTACAAAATTCAGTAAAACGCAGCTATTGATCTGAAACTTTGTACCTAGACAGCGGGCCATCAGAACCACCCAGTGGAGGGGTTGACAAATCTCTCCCACCATTGGGGCTAGGGTGGGGCGAAACCCAAACTTTCACAATTTCAATTCCATCGCCATAGTTTCACAGCTATTCATCTGAAATGTTGCAGCTAGACCGTGAAAGTATGGTTGGAGGAAGTGTCAATGTTGAACGAAATCTAGGGATCAGGGATTTTTCTTCAGTTGTTCTTGTAGGCCTATTAGTATAAATTCAGTTTTGGAGGGATTCATATAACATATAACAAATGCATCAATCCACCAGAGACACCAACCCTAACACTAACCCTAAACGACCCTCACGACGCCTAACCTGAATCTAACCGACACTCACGACAAAGACTACCCTCTTGGGATATATAGTCTGCATTTTTACATGCAGCAACGACAGCGCCGCAAATAAGTAAGTAATTTTCGCCCTCTGATAGTACTTGTGTACCAAAGTTGACACATAACAATGAAGGAGAATTTCACGAATGTGTACAATAGATATTAACTTACAGTAAAACTTTTTTCATGATCATCGTCGACTTTTCTGAACGACGGTATACTAACTTTGATAAGCATCATATCAACACAGATCACATATCCTTGAGTCATCACTCTACACATGACGTCTTCAGCGTATCATGCAATTGCGGTGCGCCTCAATAGATTTTTATTGTCATTGTCATTTTTTAGCTGTCGAAATGTAGCCTATAAGAGGTCGTCGGTGGTCGAAAGTTTAGTACATGAACACACTAAATTTTAGCCTTACTCAGACTCATCCAATATCCATCCTCTATTGGGCTTTCCATTCGAAACTGAGGTCTCGTATGCATGCACCTCTTCAAGCTTCAAAGAACTTTTACGGTCGAGCTGGGACTATATCGAGGTGGTCTACATCGAGGATATATCCCAGGGTCGAGCTTTAGCCATTCACAGCTGCTGGTCCTTCCATCAGGATTATTCTCTGCCAGTCTACATCATTCTAGTCTCTACGTAGAGAAGACGAGAGAAGATCATGGGCGGAGACTTGCAGGGGACGAAAAGGCGGCCGAAGATTTTGGGCGGACGAACGGCTGAGACGCCGACGAAAATTTTCCATCTTTTGCCGGGACATATGGCCTATTTGCTCATCCATGGATAATTACAAATCGATTTAGGCCTATGTGTTCTTTCGTTTTCGCCTATATATATAGGCGTATGATCGACTGCCTGCAATCATTAGAGTTTGGTGTTCAGCAGAGGCTGTGGGTTATCATCAGCAGCAGCATGAACTAGGCCTATATATGCGTAGCTATTGTGGACTGCATGAACTGCCCATCCTCACTCTGACCTCACATCTCTATGCCGTATAATCATTGATCTGTTGATCAATAGCGTGCACAAAACTCATAGACAATGATTGCGCGCTGGCACGAAACCGATTCCCGCCTTAATTCATGAAACTTTTATAGATGCCGTGGCCAACAGCCATCTGCATGTAGCACACACAGACAATATTTTTGCCCTGCCTATTTTGCTCTTGACCTGCCTTATAATGACCTGGAAATAATTTATTTTGTAGCATTAGGCCTACGTTCCCGAATCGTCAAAATACGGTGGGTGGCCTCACTAAAAGTGACATAGGCTAACTTTTGTTCTGTTTGAAATATTTTGATGAAATCTGGCCATCATATGCAGATATGAATTGTCTTTAGGATTCTAAAATTTCATTTCGATATTCTTACTTCTGGTCAAGATATTGACCAGAATAATTAAATTGGTTTTTTACTTTTTGTTGCGTGGCGTTTTTGAATCGTCAAAAAACGGTGGGTGACCTCACTAAAAGTGACATAGGCCTAACTTTTGTTCTGTTTGAAATATTTTTTTAGAAATTTGACCATTTTACGTAAGTAGGAAATTAAACGCCTTTAAGACTGTAAAGTTTCATTTAAAATTCTTATGTTTGGCCAAGATAGGGGCTAAAACCGTAGGGGTTACTTTTTATGGCCCACCCTCTATATAATTATATATATATATCACACACACACACACGCACACACACACACACACACACACACACACACACACACACACACACACACACACACACACACACACACACACACACACACACACAGTATCCTGTTAAATGTAGCCTATGCCATGCACACACCCTACATTCTACAGAATCTACACGCTGCAGCAACCGCAGCAAAATATATAGTATGCGTGACAGGATACGTAGGCTATACACACGTCTGTTGTCATGGAAGGCCTTGGCATCCGTAGCTTTTTTCATCGTACAGTGGTAGGCCTACACTGCATCATACTCACCCACAAAAAACTAAGAAACTCTTAAATCGCGCTGTTTGTAGGCCTACGTTTTTGGCTGATGGCAGCCAAACGATTTCGGATTAATATACTTTCACATGTAGGCCTAATCCGTATTATGATTAAGAGTGGCGATTGGAACCAAAATTAATGATCAAATCTGTCCCTGAATGGATTGCGTCATCGATTGCAGGTAGGCCTAGGTCCAACTATTTAAAAGTTAATTCTTTTTATGCTCATTTGTTCAAACTGCAACTTTACAAGCGTGAACTATAGTCAACGCTATTTGGGAGGGAGTGGAGGGGGCGGTAGCGCAATGGATAACACGCTGGCGTAGAGAGCGACAGGCAACGAGTTCGCGCCTCTACGGCGGACATGCTTTAATTGAAGGCTGCTATTAGCGCTGTGTAGGCTATGTATTAGGCCTACGCTATGCCTATTGTAAACTGTTAATTTGTTCTGTTAGTTTTAAGATTCATGTCTTCTGTAATTTGCGTTCTTGTGAATTGTTTAAATTGTATAATTATTGTACAATGTAACCGGTTGCGGTCTGTCAACTGGAATGTTTCAACAAAGAAATTATTATTATTATTTATTATTTCACAGCAACTGTTATTTGTAGGACCCGTGCCATATATTGGCCTTATTGGCCGCATACCTAAATTCAGCCACATCTCCAGCTATATGCGTGACGTTCTCCACTGGCTTCCACTCAAGCAGCGAATTGAGTATAGGATATCGATCTACTCTAGTCTGGCGCTGCATGCTAGGCCTTGCTCCTGCCTATCTTTGTGAGCCTTGTAGCCCTACTCTTAGTTCTCACCCCTTCCGCTCCCTTCGTTCGACTGAACAAAGTCTACTCTCAGTACCTTTTGCTCGAACTTCCACTATGCAGAACCGTGCTTTCTCGGTGGTGGGACCCTCAACCTGGAATGGTCTTCCTCTGACCCTCCGCTCTCTTTGTAAAAATCCTTCTCAGACTTTCCTCTCTCATCTTAAAACAGTTTTATTTGGCCGCGCTGAGGTTGGGAGCGCCTCTGAGTAGCCCCCTTGAAGAGGCGCTATATAAATGCATATAATGAATGAATGAATGAATATAATAGTGGTCATGACATCAACTGGTGACAAAAGCTGGAACTCATCTGTGATTTGTGCTAAACAATAACCAACCGATGATAACATAGGCGGAGACCTGCGCCGAGAATTGGGGGGGACGGAAAGACGCGGAAAAATTTCTGACGACGGCGAAATCCCGGGGAAAAATTTATTTTCGTCGCCCAAAAAAGTTGATGACCTTTTTTTTTTTTTTTTAGTCATCCGGCCAAAATTTCGACCAAATCTCCAAAAAAATTCTATTTTCGCCGCCAAAAAAGTTGATGACCTTTTTTTTTTTTTTTTTTTTAGTCATCCGGCCAAAATTTCGACCAAATCTCAAAAAAAATTCTATTTTCGCCGCCAAAAAAAAGTTGATGACTTTTTTTTATTATTTTTTTAATTTTTAGTCATCTGGACAAATCTCGACCAAATTTTCTATTTTCGCCGCCAAAAAAAGTCTTGACGCTCAAACATTGGGGGGACAAATGCATGGGCCGTCCCCCCCAACACTTTTATTGGGGGGACCGTCCCCCCCCCTGTCCCCCCCTAGGTCTCCGCCCATGGATGATAACCGATGATAACCGATGATAACCGATGATAACCGGTGATTACCGATGATAACCGATGATTGCCGATGATTACCGATGATAACCGATGATTACCGATGATTACCGATGATGTTGGCTGGAGACAACACCGCAAAGCATGGCCTTCATCTTCCGCCAATTCTGAATCGAAGCAAAGCGAATCTCAGGTTAACTTATTTATTAACTATGTAGATATATATTGCAAGGCCTAGGGTCGCGGTGGCCAAGCGCATGCGCAAGGGCAGCGTTGCCTCCGCAGCTGCTTGGTGCCTGCCAGTGCCAGTCCCGCTTCCCAACTTTTCCCAAGCCTGGAAGAAGGAGGCGGAGGAGGAGGAGGAGGAGGAGGAGGAGGAGGGCGTCGCTAATGGTCTTCGTTATCAGACATCGACGCAAAACTGCAACATCAGCATCGTCATCTTGCTAGTGACATTGCCAGTCCCAAGCCTGGATTAAGGAGGGTGACACTGACACTAATCATATTTGCTATCATTTTATGACACTGTGTCGTTAAACTACTGTTCACAATGTTAAATTGCTATAGTGATTAATTAGTTATAATTAGTGAGTCGATGCCAACAAGTGGGTGTGACCGGACATGCACCACAGTACAAGACTAGCCTACATGTATCTATACATCCTACGCAGGCCCTATACAGTTAGGCTAAAGGGATTATAGGCGATAAATAATTGTCAAATAAATAAGTTAGGAGGTCTATAATAATTACTCTACGTTTGACAGGGCATCTGTGGAGATCGATGATGGACCTGCATCTGAGCGTCGAGCCTACAAGCACAGCAATCGAGATGAACGAACCAGTCGCTCTCTAAACATCGACACAGACAACAACAGCAGCAGCAACAGCAAACGTTCAATGCTTTTCAATTCGGACACAGTTGCCAGCATTCGCCCGGATTCATCAAGCAAGTCATTCATCTACAAACACTATATATATATATATAGTGTTGTGAGGCGGAAACTTTCCTCGGAAAGTTTCATATCTTTCCGGAAAGTTTCGGAAACTTTCCGACGAATCTTTCCGGAAACTTTCCGACATATTTTTCCACCAATAAAATATTATTAAATACATACTCAATTCTAATGAGTCCGAAATTTTCTTTCAATATAATGTTACTAAATACATCAATCACTATCAGAAGTTAGTGTTGTGAGGTGGGAAAAATATTGTCAGGAAAGTTTCATATTTTTCCGGAAACTTTCCGACGTATTTTTCCACCAATAAAATATTATTAAATACATACTCAATTCTAAGGAGTCCGAATTTTCTTTCAATGTAATGTTACTAAATACATCCATCACTATAAGCAGTCTTAGGTGGTTATAAGTAATTGTTTATTCAATAGATGGCACTGCTAGTGTTAGTGATAATTGTTTACACAGCCCCAAAATACCGGCACATTTAGGAATTAAATGCAATTAAACTTTGCTGTAAATTTAGAGCAATTTTTTTATCATTCAGTCATCCATATTTGTGAGCTATGAAAATATAAGACAGAAACAGAAATTGATGCTGTATTATTTCATGTTTATATCAGTTTTTTTTACACATTTCCTGCAACAGAGATGACTGCAAACATGCAAGCAACTAGTTTTCTATAGGCCACTCTAGTCTGAAATGCTAATGAACAGTGTTTATTGCTCATATTAATTATTTTTAAGTTCAACATTGTTTGCATCGACAGAAGTAATGTAAATAAAAGGAGTTTAAACTATAAGAAAAATTTCTGAGAGTGAAATTCTGATTTTTTTCTGAGTTTAATGTATTTTCCGGTTCTTTGGAAAGTTTCCGGAAAGTTTCCGGAAAGTTTCCGTCAAAATACTTTTCCGGAAAAGCTACATCACTATATATATATATATATATATATATATATATATATAGTCTATTATTCCATCACTAATTTTGTTTACAGACAAGATTGGACATGATGCTATAGGCCTACACTGTGTCCGGAAAAATTCCAACCTTTCAGTAAATAAAAAAATAAATGGTAGGCATATAATTATTATTCATCGATTTTTAAAATACAAAGGCTATTGTACTTCTGACATGATTATCCAGAAATGTATCAATTATCAAAGATTTCCGGTTAAAATGACGTCATATACTGATTAATGACGTCGTTAAATTGCAAATTTTAGGCTGAAAGAAAACTGTTAGAAAATGACGTTGAGCCAGAAACATCTTAAAAATTTAGCGGTAAAACAAACAATACGGCGCGAAATATTTCTTTTGAAAATTCCGTATGCCTACAATTGCCGAAAATTGGGCTGTTATAGATAAATAATATCCTAAAATAATATTGATATTTTTGATAATTTTACCTGCTGTCTTTGACATTTGAAGTTTTATGCAAATGACGTCATGATGACGTCATTATTGTATATCCTGATATTTTATATTTTAACAAGTAGGCTATTAGGCTGATTATAAGTAAGTAAGTAAGTATTTTCTTTATTACTCCACTTGCAAACGCACAATGGGACACAGAACATCATTATCTATATTATAATTCCGAAATTCCATATGTTTGTTTGTTTGTTTGTATGCTTTTGACTCTCCCCTGCAGAATAGGCTCGGAAATGAAACAGCGTCGGTTTAAAAAAATTCTTGCAATCGATTCTTACCCAAATTATAAGGTCATCGCAACTATTTTCAGGTTTTAATTCAGTTTAAAACAAGAGTTATTAGCGTTTTAAGACAGATTTCATCAATAAATGATCAACCTAGCGCTTTTGTCAAGAGTCTACTCCGCATGACGTCATACCCGCCCAGTAATAATTTCCGTAGCGCCCCGCAGGGGTGGGTCAAGTTTGGCTTTTTGGGGAAGCGAGGTGGGGTGGAGGGTTGGCGAAAACCCGAAATTTAGCAGTCAACGATGGGTACCAGAGTGGAGTAGTGTTTAAAACCCTAAATTTCACTTTAGAACTCGAGTTATTAGCGTTTTAAGACAGAAGCGTTTTAAGACAGATTTCATCGCTCACTCTTTGGTAAACAGTATCGAGCTTTAGTAAAAGAGTCTACAGCCCGAATGACGTCATACAAGCCCATTAATAATTTCCGTAGCGCCCCGCAGGGGCGGGTTACGTTTGGCTTTTTGGGGAAGCGGGGTGGGGTAGAGGGTTGGCGAAAACCCGAAATTTAGCGGTCGACGTTGGGTACCACAGTGGAGTAGTGTTTAAAACCCTGAATTTCCCGGGCAACGCCGGGTTACACATCTAGTGATACATAGAAGTAATAACTATAGGTAATAAAAACGTGCAAATTAAAATCAAAAGTTAAATTAATATAATTACTAAACTATCATCGTCAAACAAGTTAACTAGGCCTATATAACATTCTGGTGATAAATCCCAGTGTAAATGTATAAATGTCAGTGTAAAAATGGTTTTGGAGTTTAAAAAATCGATGAATGTTTGCTATTTATTTTATACTAGCTGTACCCGGCCACGCGTTGCTGTGGCTGAAAAGACTCTCCCTCCCACACTCCCTCCCTACCTCCCTTCCCCTATTTAGATTTACAAAAGGGGTTGAGATTTTTCCGGACAGTGTTTAGCAGGTCTATACAATACGTGTAGGTCCTATATAGGGCCTACGTCATTAATCTGTGTGCGCTGTATGGGCTTCTCATAGAGATGACTTCTCTTTATTAGGATATACAATTTTATTGCGCCACAAACTTAATTTTTTTGTCGTATCGTAAGGTATCGTATAATCATCATGAATATTTATAAAGTGCCGTGGCTAAAGTGGTTTGGGTGAGCAGTGGGACCATGCAGGGCTGTTTTTAAGGAATTTTTAGAACTGCACATCCTCTTCTCTCCTTTCTCATCCTCCATGGTAAATTACTCCCAATTTGAGGAAAATGACCTTTTTTACTAGTTTTAACTGCACGGAACGTGACGGAACTTCACGGAAGTGCTTCTACAACTGCACGAATCCATTTAGAACTGCACATTTTGTGTAGAACTGCACGTTAAAAAAAGCCCTGAGTGGGACCGCTGAATGAGAGCAGTTGGAAACTTGGAACGCTGATGAAGAATTGTATTGAAATGCATGTGTTTTGGAGTTCCATCATGATGAGCAGTGGGAACGCAAGCCAAGAATTTTGAGAGTAGTAGGAACGCCGTTCCCATGCGTTCCCACCCACTTTAAACCCTGATAAAGTGTCTCTTGCAATATTGGCCTATACTAAAATCATATTCGGAGGATTTCTCAGCGTCACATCCCCGAGGAATTAAGAAAGTCTCAATAATAGCCTAATATTGTCCTTGTGGGAATATCGCCTTTCCGATAGTAGTTTTGTACTATAGTCTAATTAACTGCGTATTATGACGTCAACATCTATTGTAACGTCATATAACTATGGAGTGTTGTTAGGATAATGGCTAGGCTATTCCGCATTGTGACATCTTTTAAATTTGTACTAGGGCCTACAAACACTATTGTTACGTCAGTAACGTCATTAGATTTGTTTTTTGCTGCTGAGATAATAGGTCTACCTTCTTTATATTGAGTTCTTATTGATTATGACGACATTTCATTGTTGTATACGAATTTACAAAGCGGATAAAAACTTCTAAAGTGCCTTCGGGTACAAAGCAGACATAAAAACCCGTCAAGGGTCGGTTTAAAGGTTTCCAGAAGCTGGACAAGCCGTATATTGCCCGTTTCTGTGTAAGCGGGTTCACCATATCTCAGTAGCCTAACCTTTCGCGTGCGCGTAGGCAGCCTTCTCAAGGTCAATACTACAATAGATGGTGTATTATTTAAAAATTGCAAATTCGCAATGCGCGAATTTTTGAGTTTCGCCCTTTTTTATATTTACACCATGTATTGTAGTATTGACCTTGACCACTGTGCGCGCGCATGAGAAAGGTCACTGAGATGATGAACCCGCTTATTAGATCTAGATATGCTGAAGCTCATTATAGTTCTAGGGTGAGAATTGCTTGGGGATTGTGGAGTTCAGCCCCCTATAGTACTTAGGATCCCATAATTATACAGTAAAGTTCTCATTGAACCCCCATGTAAGACCACATAAATCAACGTCTAACGATCCCAGTTATTTTTCTGCAATTCTCATACTGTAAATAGTAGGCTACAATTTAAGAATAATTTCACTGCGCAAAGCTAATCATGGTGGCGCGCTGTTGATCGCAGATTATCGATCATCCGAAGGTCTCGTTCGTTTGACGACAGAGTTCGCTGCTGTTCCATGCGCCCAGACAACGGTCAAGTCCAATCGCCAGCAGCAGCAGCAGCAGCAGCAGCAGCAGCAGCAGCAGCCGATGTCGAATGGCAATATCTCTAAACTGACACCCAACGACGGCGACCAGTCAACAAAGCGAAACTTCTGCTCTCAGGCTCCTCCTCATCCTCTTATTCCAACCAATCACAATAATTCCCGAACGATCGACGGACGAAGACCTGCAGCAGACGGCGGTGGAGAGCAGACGACAGCTCTAACCCGCGAACTCTTGCGTAACCTGATAGCCACCAGAAAAGCCGAGTTCATGTTGCGTCATCCAATCAACTCGAAAGACGTCGAAATAGCTGAGTCATCCAAGGATCAACAATCACCTGGATCCCGTTGCTACATGAGAAACAACAAGGCAACAACAATGCAACGCATTGAACCGCGGCTACGTCCCATCGTCGCCGGCGGAGGCGACTTAGGTGATGATCCATTGCTGCTCCACATGCGAGGACATGGAGCAGCGACGGACGATAGAAGCAGAGGAGCGCTCGAGGGAACGACGAAGCAGAGGTTGACGACACCCTTTGGCAATCGATCGTTGCCGAAGAGAGGCAGCGGGGTCTTGCAGAGTTTGACCGATCATCGACACCAGATTCACAAACAGCTTTCGAACGGAGCAATCCTACCTCCTCCGAGACTAGGAGGACAGAGTGGCGGAAAGGCCGGCTATGCTCCAACGGTCGCAGGGTCTGTGAGGAGATGCGATGCCATCGCTGAACGATCGGTGCCGATGCTCGAGTCTCGTTCGCCGACGGAGTTCATCAGCGAACTGGTCCGCTGTCACAAGGAGGCGACCGACCGATGCCTTCTGGGACCTTCGGAGGAAGAACGTGAACGACATCGAGTGAAAGAACAACTCAAGGCCGCCGCCAACGAGGCTGGTACACAGTTGAAAGGAGAGAAGGTCACGGAGGCCGACGGGATCGACGAAAATCCAGGTCCTGGGATTACAGGACTCGAATGCGAGACTGGACAGGAAGTGGTGGACGGAGGAGGGACAGTGCGGGCGGTGGAGACTGGTGAACGAATTGACGCTGTGGTAAATGATGTGAAAGTGGAAGATGATTCAGTGACTGCATCCGAGAAGTCATTCAATCCACTTGAAAACTATGGCTTCGAATTGCAGCACTGGGCAAAGGCAAGGCGAGTGTCGATGGCCATTACGAATCTAGAGCTACATAAAATGATTGCTCCAGCTGTAAAACCATGACTGGGCCAATCCGTTTTGAGGTCTACTCCATAGACTCAACAGTTTTCCCCCCAAGTAGATTTGGACCTTATGTCATTGTGAAAAATACATTGTCAACAAGTAGCCAAGATAATATCAGACGGTCGGACCAGAGTTCTAGAAATCTAAAGTTCTAAACCACTCGTGTAAGGAAATTAAATTGTGGATTGATAGTTATATGCCTGTGCTGCTCTGTGAGTACTGATGTGATGAAGACCTGACAGAACTCTCAACTGAGGCATTTGTTTGTATGTGTACTTGTTATAGCGTCCCTTTAAGCTCTCTCTGTCTCTCTTTACTCAGAGGTGCTACTGACTGCAGAGCGGACACTGCATTGGAGTTTCACGCCGAAGCGCTGAGCAATCGCGAGTGAAGGACTTGCCCAAGGTCCTTACACGGCGACTTGAGGTGGATTCGAACCTCGAACCTTCCAGCTTCAAGGCAATGACGCCAGCACTACACCACCGCGCCCCACAAATTGGGGAAAAGTACAGCAGCCATTGCAATCTCAGTCGTGTTGGACTTGTTGCAAGAAGTCCAAAGGATGAGGACAACCACTTCAAGCCCCAAGGAAATGGAGAAGACCGTAGAGCTAAACTTGCTAAAGGATATGTTTTTGT
This sequence comes from Lumbricus terrestris, assembly GCA_949752735.1. Classification (NCBI taxonomy): domain Eukaryota; kingdom Metazoa; phylum Annelida; class Clitellata; order Crassiclitellata; family Lumbricidae; genus Lumbricus; species Lumbricus terrestris. Next base: position 27,913,865 of record OX457039.1, read on the forward strand.
TGAATCTATGAGCTTCACTCAACCCTTGATGCAATGCCATACCAATGCAGAGATTTGGCATGTCGTTCACGGAGGGAAAGGGGCCAATGAAGGGCATCTCACATGTATCCGGTAACATGGCCGAACTTAAGAGTGAAGCCAATAAGGTGTGCAGCCGTGCGCAGAACCCGATCCAAGCACCCATCCAGCATACAGGGAGCCCGTCATAGAGCGCTAGGATAATCAAGGTGAGAAACTAGAAAGGCATGGTAAAGGATTCTGGGACAGAGAACGGGATACCACCATAAGTTGGTGCAGCTGATAATAGCAATCATGAGGTAAGCTACAAGGTGGATGTGAAGGTGAGTTCTTGGTCCACGGTTACACCAAGTTCCCGGACAGAGGATGAAAAGACAAACTCGGGGAACTCCAGGGCAAAGGCTTCCACGCCAGTTTTGGCTAGTTGCTGGCAAGTGCCATACCAGATAAACTGAGTCTTCAATGAATTGAGCTGCAGTCGTTTGGAATACAGCCAGACCTCCAAGGTATCCATGACCGGCACATTGCACAACGCACAGGCCACAGAGGCAGCTGTCAGTGCAAATAGTCGGCTGCATAAGACTGACTCAGGACACCCAAAAGCTAGCAATGGACATAAATCTGAAGTATAAACGATAACATGGAGACCTAGTGGGCTCATAGATGGCAGTGAAGAGGGGGCCTAGGAATAAATCCTCTGGTAAGCTAACAGGAGTGGGGACCCATGGAGACCTAGTGGGCTCATAGATTGCAGTGAAGCAATGATCTTGCAGGAAGGAACCAAGCCAACCAAGGTACCGTAGGTGCTTCAGAGATCAAACGAGGCAGAAAGTCACTCAAGATGGATGCTATGGTCAACAGTATCGAAGGTTAAAGAGCAAATCACAATTTCTTACGCTACAATTTTTTATGTGTATCAACTGAAAAATTTCTGCACGTTTGCTATTACCATCAGAAGCACCTCTAGCCATTCAATGTCCAACAGTAGCACAGCTGCATTGGTATTATTTTCCTTGTTGGTTTTATTTATCAAATACGGTTGTTCACTGATATATCACCAAGATTTATTTGAAAAAATGTAGAATTGGACACATAAAAGTATTCAATGACATATTGCACTCAATAACTTAAATCATTTTGTTACCCAACTGAGCAAACTGCATACCTTCATGCCTTGTTACATAACTGCTCAAGTATTCAGTAATTACCTTCAATGATCACCTCTGTGGCATAATCTCTATGGTTTCACTTCCATTAATGCTGACTACTCCTAGAATCAGTTTTCACAACTGCCTGAGACATGGGTCAGCAAGTGCTAAATTGGTCAGCCACCTCATGAAGTACAAATGAAGTACAAGGTGCTACTATTGTGCTGTTGGGAAACAATGTACAAAATAGCAATAAAAGCGATGAGAAAAATCGTTGACATCGTGCCCTTTTGTAGTGTCCAGAGTCCCACACTAATTTTCAATGTGAGCGTGTGTGACATTCATGATGATCAAATAAGTAAAGACATTCCAGAATAAATATACCATTTATTGTCTGTATATATAAAATAAAACTTTTCAGTGCATAGAAAAATTGTCATTAAAATGCCAGAAACAATAGTACATACACAAATCTGTCAACGAAATGATTTAACCACAAAATATAAGCAGTAGACTAAATGAAAAATATCACCTGAATAAAATAACATATGTCAGCAATCATGTTTAAAAAATTAAAAAACGGTAAAATTACTGGTCATTTTCAACATATTTATCTAAAAATCTTTAAAATAGCAACTGTCAATACGTAAACTGCATTACTGTCCACCTTTCTTACGTAATAAGGCAAATGATACCTATAAATCACTTTAAAAATTCTAATGTGCCAGTTTCCATGGCCCTAAACAATGAACTTTCAGTTTCATATGAAGCACCAAGATTCAAACAATGCGAGGTGAAAGATTGACAAATTATTTCAGCATCGGAACCATTAAAATGATGTAATCCTAAAAAAACTATACAGATAAAAATATCCACTACCTTGAATTGGTATTTGCAATTTTACAGAGCAGTAACTCCTCTATTGAGAATTATTTCAACTATACTTTTGGCAAAGTACTGGAAGACACTTGTATAGCACAAACACATTGAAAAATATTTCCTGGGATTTTCTGAGCTTGAAGTAATAGAATTCAGATTCCTATTGGCTATTGCACATCACAACAGTCTGTAGCAACTTCAGACATAGAAGTGTTGTGAAGGACCATAGTAGGTGCTGTGCACTCTACTTGTTCATATTACAGGCACTTGCACTAGTACATATTTCAAGCACTTCAATGCTGCTGAGCACACTACCATGTCACCACTTCACATGTTTCACTTAATTCAGATCAAAAACCATTTTTAATTTATATAAAGTTGCATCCCTGGATTGTTAGTAAAAAAATCAAGTTTCATCGAGCTAAATGCTACGGAACACTTAGCATGTCCTTTTGATCATCTGTCTGAACTGCCCTTCATTTTGAAATTTACTTCCTCTGCTTCAATGTGTCTTTTTTCTCAAATTGGTTGACCAGGAAGGGCGTCTGAGTAAATAATAAATAAAGGACGTGCTACAAAAATCCTGTATTGCAATTCTTCAGAATAAATTCATCATCAACCAGATAATAATTAATCGGACAAAAGAATTATTGAAAATGTAAGAAATAAATGAGCACAAGATGATTCAATCCTAAGTCAGGAGTAGTCTACCACAATTACCGGTATACATTTCTAAAATATTCAGTGGCAGCGCCAAGATTTCAGTTTTGGAGGCTGAATTTGCGGGTGAAAATTTTCCATTTTCTGTCGTCAAAATTTCTGACCTTTTTTTTAATCATTTGGTCGAAATCTTCTAAAACGTTCCTTTTTCATATCCGCAAAACTGTCTGGCAAATCTCGTGCGTGCCTTACGCTTAATTTTTTTGGGGGCTAAAGGGGGTAAATCGCCCAAATATTTCATTTTTACATGGGGGAAAAAATGGATGGCCTTTTTAGGGAGGGCTTAGCCCCCCCTAGACTCCCCTAGCGCCGCTACTGAAAATATTCTTGCGTAATAATAGACGCAAGGTTCATAATTATATTCGCCGATTGCCTTCTAGTATATCACAATTGAGCGCAATTTAACTATCAACAAGCAGAAATAGTAGATCAACAAAACTTGTACAGCAAATATTGAGCCATTCAATAAAAATTTTAATCAAGATAACGGACTTAATTCAAATCACGCATTATTTATGTTAGTGACAAACAGATAATTCCTAACTGAAAATAAAGAAGATGGACTAATTAAATCCTCTGTTAAAGTATTCCATAAATCTTTTTGAAGTCTGCATAAAAACTAAATCTATGTGAAGTCTGCTTAAAACTGAATGCATGTGAAGTCTGCTTAAAAACTGAATGCATGTGAAGTCTGCTTAAAAACTAAATGCATGCGAAGTCTGCTTAAAAACTAAATGCATGTGAAGTCTGCTTAAAAACTAAATGCATGTGAAGTCTGCTTAAAAACTAAATGCATGTGAAGTCTGCTTAAAAACTAAATGCATGTGAAGTCTGCTTAAAAACTAAACACATGTGAAGTCTGCTTAAAAACTAAATGCATGTGAAGTCTGCTTAAAAACTAAACACATGTGCAGTCTACTTAAAAACTAAATGCATGTGAAGTCTGCTTAAAAACTAAATGCATGTGAAGTCTGCTTAAAAACTAAATGCATGTGAAGTCTGCTTAAAAACTGAATGCATGTGAAGTCTGCTTAAAAACTAAATGCATGTGAAGTCTGCTTAAAAACTGAATGCATGTGAAGTCTGCTTAAAAACTAAATGCATGTGAAGTCTGCTTAAAAACTAAACACATGTGCAGTCTACTTAAAAACTGAATGCATGTGAAGTCTGCTTAAAAACTGAATGCATGTGAAGTCTGCTTCAAAACTAAATGCATGTGAAGTTTGCTTAAAAACACTTCTCAGCTGTTCAAAGTCAAGCAAACACAATTTAAGAATCATGGCAGGAAATGTCTAAAACTACTGTTCTGCATAAAACAATATTCAGTTTTAACTTTTGTTCCAGATCTTTCGATTTTCTTCAGAATTTTAACTTGCCATTAAAAATGAATAAACAGTAATGATAGTACGAAGCTCCTCAACAATTCCAACTGAAAAAGGACGGGTAACGATTCACAGACAACAAACTTTTATGGACGCTTTCCAAAACTATACGGTCATCCGCAGAAGATTCATCGAACGAAAGACTTAATGATTCATTATGTGAAACATCCAGTCAACACTCGTCTTCCAGCTGTTCTTCAATGCCTCGTTAAACTTCGCAAGAAAGTGTGAGCTCGCTTCTTCGTCCGTCATGTGCGGCACGAGAGTCTCCTTAAGATATTCGACGTCGCGAATACAAGACACCTCCTGAATGCCGGTGTTCATCATCATCATGAAGAGTGTTATGAGGAACTTGCTGTGGTGACGAAGGATCTGGAAAGCTCTCTGACAAAGCACCTTGAACCTATAATGATATCAGAAAGAAATAAAGAACAAAAAGAAGATCGATTAGATTTGTTAGAAAAACTTCTTTTTCATCACTATAGCGCTTGTGTCGTTCAGAGTTTACAATGTAATACAATGTAATGTAATAAAAAAGTAATTACAATAATGTAATGCAATTCACACGTAATGGTAATGCAGCGTAACACAGTAACTACAACATTGGTGTAGTATTGTATTGTATCTATAAATTTATATAGCGTCTCTCACAGTGCACACCAATCAGAGGCGCATACTTTTGCATTTAATTATGTTAAGCAAATGTTTTAAAAATGCCTTGAAACAAACTTTTTGTAACATTGCAGCACTTTTGTGTAGTACTTACAATCATTAGTCTCAATATCTTGACAAATGCATACAAATCATATTTAATGCATAAACACCTTAAGCCGGTGTCTAAAGAGTTTGTAAGAACTGACTTGATGAAGTTTTCATTGCTCTGCTCTGGGCCACGAGTGATGACATAGACGAAATCAGATGTCAAAACAAATGGAACCCTCTCCCGCTTGACGCCCATCTTGCTCTTGAAGTGACCAAGGATGTGACCAAAGTCAATGTGAAACAGCTGAAAACACACGTAGAAATGCCCTCACTGATAACGGTACTTTTGATCAGTTTACACATAATACGTTGATTTATAGAATAGAATAGAATAGCTGACATTCAGTAAATATGGCATCTCTTATATTACAAAACTAACCATACGAAACCATCATGTTATTATTATGTAATTCATTCATCTGTGCTACAGATTTATCCTTCACCATAACCATATAACTAACTGGATTGGCCTTTCTGGTAGCTGTCTAAACCGGCAACTGTCACAAAATATCAATAAAAATAAACATTCAAGTTGGCCACTGACTTTGTCCTTTACTTAATTTTACACAAAGCGCATGGAGTTAGTGAGCTCGGGCAGGCCACTTGAAATCACCCTGCAGTATTACGTTTTGCAGCCAGAAATCTACAAAACTTTACTGCATCATTGCAAATGTAAAGTTCACAGAGGTTCAATAATTACTTAATTAATAATGACTTCACTTATCCTCCACCTAGAAGGGATAGCTCTTGAAAATTATCGAGTAGATTACCAGTTTTTGTTCAATCAGATGCTTACCAAACATCTGAGGAGGTGGCTATCGAAATACACAAATTTTTCAAGAGTTCTGAAAGTGGTAACCCTAGAATTAAATTGCTTAGTTCAACTCTGGCCTAGTTTAATCACGACATTAAGATGCTATGTAATCAATTTATACTTTTATTGTTAATGCAAATAAAACGTGGGGGCGCTGTGTAGTGGTGGTTTCAGTGTCTTGGAGCCAGGTTTGAATCCACCTAAAGCCGCTGTATAGGGACCTTGAGCAAGTCCTTTACTTTAACAAGTGTTCATACATACAAATAAACTGAAGTAGTGCATAAAGCAGATAAAATTCACATACTCAGGAACAGAAGTCTAATCATACTAAAATCTTTTATTACAAACAAATGGTACTAAACAAGATTACCTGTCCATTCTCTCGCAGCATAATGTTATCGGAATGTCTGTCGGCCACACCAAGAACATAGGTGGCGACACAGTAGCCAGCACATGACATCAGAAACTCATTCAAAGCACAGTTAAAACTATAACAGTAAACAAAAATAAGGAAATGTAGAAATCCTGTGTTGAAAGCAATTTCTCTCAGTTCATCTCTTCAATGTGCAACACATGTTATAATGCAAAGTTCTTTCACTTACTTACCTACTTATTAACAGTTTCAATGTACTCAAAAACCCTGGAAACAGTAGATCTATACAAGTAGCAAAAACAGACAAATTATAAATACTGGTACAACTAAATATCAACTTCTAAAGCTCCATTGCCTAATGCAGCGACAACACACACCATCAAACTGCTGCAGTAAGGCAATACTACGTAGAAAGTGATTTTGCTCAAAGACAAGCAGCTCATGGCAGATATAACAACTGAAAGAAGTAAGACAAAGGAAAGAGTAAGATGGGTAAAATAGAAAAGATTGAGATAAAAAAGTCTAAAAGATGTTAAACTAGAAAAATCAAATCCATATAACGAATTATGGTAGCTAACATTCAATTTAAAAACATAACAACATGAAATACCTCTTGTCATCTTTGTTTTGTTTCCTCAGCCATTGGTAGAGACACTGTTTATTAAAAGCTGCCTTCAGTTTGATGTCACTGTATGCCCTCTGAATGGTTGCTAAAGTGCTTGCTTTTGTCACGATCTCAATCAGACCCTCATTGTGCCCCGTTGGTAGACAACTATATGCATTCAGCCTAAAACAATTGATACATCAATATGATTTTGATCATGTTCATCAAATCAATACCATTCTCATTAGGTTTTTCTTACTCATCTTCCACCATCACCACTTACATTTTCTCCCAACCACCCTAATCTCTACCACAACTCATATTTTCTCCCAACTATCCTACTCTCTCCTACTACCCCATACCATAACACAAACCACACCCAATTAGCCATATATAGTGTTGGAAATGGAGAGGTTACATCATGACTGTCGCCAGAGCTCCAAGAGCTGACGGCACCAGGTGACCAGGTGTGAGTGTTGGAAAATGAAGAGAAATCCCCCCAACAACAATAGGACTGGTAACAGTCATTCAGGATAAAACTTACGCTATGAAAAGTTTCTAAAAACAGCTATAAAAAGAACTGTACCTAAAGTCATGACCTTCTGACTGCCAGATGTTGTCCATAATGCGCAAGATCTGTAAACTCAACATGTCTTGGCGCAAGTCTGAAAGTAAACAGATTCTGGTAAACATTTACACTTATACAGCATGCATAAATTGCATACTTGTCAACAGTAATCCTCTCTCTGTTATGCTAGTGTTTATAAATTCCAAGTTCGCCAATATCAGTTTCGTGAACTGCTTCATCTTTATTTAGCTAATTTAGTCCACATCATGATTTTGCTTCTTTTATTTTCTCTGTCTGCACTTTTACCTAATCCAGGGGTGTCAAAGAGCTGGCCCGCGGGCCATTTCTGGCCCACCGACGTGTTTTTCTGGCCCATGAAGCCTTCTCTAAAGATTACAAAATTAGAGGATAATAGTTCAAATTTTTATATTTTACAGTCAGCGTCAAATACATGGAGGTTTTTCTTACTGACGTCACTTTTGCTCAGATGCACAGCTCTGTGTAGACTGTGTATCTAATTGAAATGTGCTATATCAAATATCTTGAACTGTAGCCACCTATTATTAGCATATGCTCATTTTAGCAGGTATCAAACATGTACTGCATTTAAATAGCCAGTTCAAAGAGAAACCAATTCTTTTAAATGTAAAATATATTGATTACTATTAAAGAAACAATACAATTATGCAGTGTCTCCTATTTACCTATTGGCGTTGATTGATTACTAGATTTATTATGTTTCTTAGCTTCACTTGAGTGTAGAATTCGTTCTAGTTCATCGTCCGCCAAATTCTGTAAATCGTCGTAGTTCCGATCTTTGTATTTCGACAACCAAGTGTCTCGAATATGCAGTGGAATAATATATACCGAAGATATTTCGCAGTCCAGGCCGAACAACGAAATTCCAAGGAGTATATTTTGTATTCACAAATGCCAGTATTCTTACTCGAATGGATGTAATGTGTCACAATTCCAGCGTACACATCCACGACCAGATCAACCGTGTGATCATAAATGTTTGAATCAACCGCGTGATTATCTCCAACGACTCTCTCCAATGTTCGTAGAATTCAAAATCCTCGAGCAATCTCTTCACCCACGAATGACGATAGTTCTCCAAGCTCCAGAATTTACCTCGACCGCAAAAACTGTCTCGAAAACTGAACGTCCGTTGGCCACCCTTCTTCTCAACGTCGAAGGTGCCACATACCAATCATTCTGCCGCTAATTCCACTCAAGAGTTCATTTGCCGCAACAAAATGACCCTTCGCCATTAGCTCCAACTGCAGAAATCGATCTTTCAACCGTTTCTGTCGATGACGTGTGTTTAATCAGTTAGACTGCGTTTTAATTGGCTTACGCGTTGTTACGTTGTTTTTGTTGCCATAGTCTCCAATAGCAACCAACGCTTATCAGTCTCGCTGCACTTCTTTAGCGCTTCTGTAGTTTCGTTTGCTGATCGTATTACTAAATATTAATTCTTCTAACAACGCCAATTAATTAACTAATTAAATCAACGCCACTACATTGTCTGACTTAACTTCTACCTACAATTAACACTTAATACTAGACAAGTTAGATTGATAGATAATAGCGATTTAATACGCTACAAATACCCCTCCTTCAAAAGTCTGTAATCAGGCTTTACAATCTCACCTAATTATCTATCAACTAAATTTCTATCAACTTCTTATTCTATCTTACATAACAATACAACATTACTGAACTATTTCTTACCTACATTATTATAACACATTACTGATATATTTAAGTACTATGTAATTCCTCTACTCAAATAATCAGACATAACATTATTGCTCCCCTTGATATAGCGTATCGTAAAGCAATAATTTTGAAGTGCTAGACTCCACCTCATGACTCTCGCATTCTTCATTCTTCCTTCCTTCATGTACTGTAGTCCGCAGTGGTCCGTCTCAATCACAAACTGCTTTCCACACAAGTACCTGTCAAACCGACTAATTCCCCACATTATCGCTAGACACTCTCTCTCCTCAACTGAATATCTCGTCTCTCTCTCCAATAGTTTCCTACTCGCATATGCAATCGGGTGGTTTATTCCTTCATACTGCTGTATCAGGACACAACCTATTCCTCTTCCTGATGCATCCGTTTGAATCACGAATTCCTTCTCCAAGTTTGGTAACTTTAGTATTGGTGTCTTAGCAAGTGCTGCTTTCAGCTTACTAAAACTCTCATCTAATTCCTCGTTCCAATCAACACTATTAGCTGCTGACTTCTTTGTCAAGTCACTTAATGGTGCCATCAGTTCAGCACAATGCGGAATAAACTTTCTGTAATAGTTTATTGCTCCCAAAAAGCTTCTTATTTGTTTCTTCGTTTTCGGTTGTGGCATCTCCACAATCTTATCTATTGATTCTCCTTTAGGACTAATGTCGTCGTTGTTTAACGTATGACCCAAGAAATCTATGCGTCCATAGCCTAATGAACATTTCTTTGGTTTCAAAGTCAGGTGAGCATCTCTCACTCTTTGAAAAAATTCTCGTAAAATCTTCATATGCTTAGTCCATCCTTCTGTATGAGCTAGTATGTCATCAACATAACTCTCCAGATTCTCGGTTCCATGCAAAATCTTCCTTATCAGTCTGTTATAGCTTGAAGCACTATTTACCAATCCAAATGGTAGAACGTTGAATTTATACAACCCACTTGCACAAATGAAAGTCGTATAATCTTTTGATTCTTCGCTCATTGGAATTTGCCAATATCCTTTGCAAAAATCAAACTTGCTATATATTTTGCTGCCACTCAGTTTATTGAAGATATCCTCGTTTGACATCATCGGCTCTGGATCAAAAACTGTCACTTTGTTCAATTGCTTATAGTTGCAGCAAAGTCTATTGCTTCCATCAGCCTTCTTGACAACAACAAGCGGTGCTGCGTATGCTGCTTGTGATCTTTCTATTATCCCATTCTCTAACATTATCTCAATTTCCTTATCAATTTCTGACTGTAGATGATACGGTGTTGGATACGCTTTCATCCTAACAGGTTCATCACTCGTAAGATGAATCTCGTGTTTCACCATGTCCGTTCTTCCTGGTTTATCTGTGAATATGTCTTGATATTCTCTCATTAATTTCTCAAGTTCACCTCTCTGTTCATCTTCTAATTGTGGATTAATATCAACATCCTTGTAAGTCTCAGTCTGCTTACTTACATACAGATTTAATATTTCCTCCTCTTCATCCTCACCTTCTTTTCCATCATGTACAATAGCCGACACGTATGCTATTGTCTCAGAACTTGATAATTCTTCTTCATTTCTCTCGTAATATTTCTTTAGTATGTTAATGTGGTAAGTCTTCAGTTTACCACCATCAACCTCAACTTTGTAATCGTAATCTCCGATTTTCCCTCTGACAACAAATGGTCCTTGCCATTTCACAAGCATCTTATTATTACAACTCGGCAGTAACAATAGGACTTTATCACCTATCTCCAGTTTTCTATATCGTGCCTTTTTATCGTAATACTTCTTGTTCTTCGCATTAGCTTTGTGGATTGCTTTCTGCGCCATGTTACACGTTTCCTCTATACGCTCTCGTAGATCTGTCATATATGTGTACACATCCTTCACCTCGTCTTCCACTTTTTCGTTTGTCCACAGTTCTTTCAATATCTGTACCGGACCTCTACAAGATCTTCCAAAAATTAATTCGAAAGGCGTGTATCCGTGGCTCTCGTGTACAGTATCTCGTAATGCAAAAAGTAATGGTGCCAAGTATCTATCCCACTCTTTAACTTGTTCACCTATCAATTTTCTCAGTGTTGTCTTAATCGTTCCATTAAGACGTTCTACACAACCGTTTCCCATCGCGTGGTATGGACTCGTCATCGTATGCTTGATTAGCAACATTTTGTTTACTTCGGCCATTAGTTCTGACGTAAACTGGCTTCCTCTATCTGTATGAATTCTTTGTGGTACGCCCATCCGACAGTAAAAGTTAAACAAGGCTTCCGCCACTTCCTCGGTACTTATACCTTTCAATGGTATCGCTTCAGGATATCTGGTGCTTAAGTCGATAATCGTTAGTACATAACGATATCCTCTCATAGACATTGGCTCTATGGCTCCTATGATGTCTACACAGACATGCTTAAACGGTACATCCAGCACTGGAAGATGTCCCATCGGTGCCTTGTAGTTCACTTTCTTATCCACTGCTTTCTGGCATACATCACAACTTAATATATATCGCCGAACTTCTTGATTTATCCCTGGCCAATAAAATTCATTCACAATCTTATCGTGAGTCTTCTTCATGCCCAGATGAGCTGATAGTAGCGAGTTATGTGCTACAGCTAGAACTTTATTTCTCAACTGTTTCGGAACCATCAACTGCCACTTCGCTTCATCTTTCAATACTTCCTTCCATCTCCGGTACAACAATCCATCTTTCTTTACGTACAGCACTTTTTCTGTACTCTTCTCATCGCCATTCCATTCAGATGCTTTATCCCAGCAACTCTTCAATGTCTCATCTGTCTTCTGTAATTCCTTTATTTCTTTTGTGGTTATATTTAGGTCGGGCATTTCAGTGACCTTGAGTGGTTTATACTTCACCACTTTCTTCGACTCAGCTCTCGTTTCTATCGCTGCTGTTGTCTGATGTACGTCACTGTTCATGACGTCATCACTTACAACTTTCTCTATTACATCATCATACTCCGTGTTCATTTCATCACCCTCGAATCTTACTGTCTTCTTGGCATCTTGCCAACGTGAATTAGCATTCACAACTCTCTTGAGTATACCTTTATACTCAACTTTTTCTTGTTTTTTACTCACAATCGTCTCATCCACTTTCTCTTCTTTGTCACAATTAATCATATTTTCATCCGTGTTCTCATTCGTTACAGTATATTTTAACCCTCTCACGCGTCCAATAATAATCGGCTTTACTGGTTCGTCCATAACCATTGCCTCAACTTCACCAGTAAAATACTCGCTCTCAATGTTCACATGGGCTGTAGGAAAACACCTTAAGCTCCCATCAACTAGGATGCAGTGCGTTTCCTTCCCAGTCAAATCACTATCTCTGATCAGCGATCTCCTCACAATACACGTACTCGCTCCAGAATCGTAAAGACAATTGGCGTCTACTCCATTGACTTTCGCTTGACATTCGTCTATACTTTCAATGTCAATGCAACCATCTTTCCGTTCTGTAACTACCGTACTTGCTGCCATGTGTTTCGGTACTTCTTCTTTACCTTTCCTATCCTGGCGTTCTACTGTTCTGTCAACTTCATTTGATTTCGTGCTTTCATTCGTCTGTACAGCCCTGTACGCCCTATTCTCGTAAATTTGTACGGCTGCAGCTGTGTGTTTAACAAACCCTTTGGCTTTATGCACACAATCAATTGCTTTATGACCTACCTTTCCGCATGCAAAACAAGTTATCTTGTGTTCTGCTGCCTGCTCTCTAGCTCTACTAAATCCTCTATTCACATTTCCACTGTGATTTGTCTCTTTGTTCTGTCGCGTTTCAACTACCGTACTTGCTGCCATGTGTTTCGGTACTTCTTCTTTACCTTTCCTATCCTGGCGTTCTACTGTTCTGTCAACTTCATTTGATTTCGTGCTTTCATTCGTCTGTACAGCCCTCTGTTTACATTTCCTTGGAATTTCTCTCTCGATTTCTCTTCAAATGACTTTCCATTACCTCTGTCATTATTGAATCTCCCTTGAGGTTTCACAGAATTCTCGGCATATCTGTACCCATGAGCTTCGATATAAGATTCTGCACATGTCAATGTGTCCTTTAAGCTCATTTTTCCTTTCTCTTTAATGAACATCCTCAACTCATTACTACAAGTGAGGAAAAATTGATCCTTTAGCAGCAGATCCTCTATTCCTTCGTAGGTCTGCTCAAATCCTGCTTGTAGCAACCATTGCTGCAAGTATCGCTGCAATCTGTAAATGAAATTTGAAGGAGTCTCTCCTTGTTCCATCTTGCTAGTCTTAAACTTGTTACGATACCCTCCTTCTGTTAATTGAAATCTTTTCAGCAGATGTCTCTTTAAACAATCGTAGTCTTGTGTTTCTTCGGCTGACAAACGCTGGTATACTTCTAATGCTTTCGACTCAAGATGTCGTGCTAGCATCAGTGACCATGCATCTCTTGGTACCTCGTATGTCATACACGTCCGCTCAAATCTGAGTAGGTACGCATCGAGACAGTCCTTTGCCTCGTTAAATATTGGGAATTTAATATTCTTCATTCCCTTATGACTTTGGTTTCCTTGGTGGTTGTCACCCATCGTCATATAAGAATCTCCATCATCCCTGTTTCTTCCATCTCTCGATTCTATCTCTCTCAATCTCACTTGAATCTCGAGCCTCTTATTCTCTAACTCTCTGTCTCTCGCCTGTCTCACTTCATCGGCTTCTCGCGTAAGTCTTGCCTCGTTCATCTCTGCTTCGCGTATCAGTCTAGCGTCAGCCATCCTCGCTATTTCTATTTCTTTTTCTCTAACTGCTTTTGCCTCAGCAATTTTAGCTGCCTCACGCGCTAGCTCCAATTCATTCTCTCTGGCTGCTTTGGCATCAGCTAACTTAGCCGCTTCACGCTCTGATTCTGCCTCTCTAAGAACCTTAGCTTCTGCTAATCTAGTCGCCTCTCGCTCTGACTCTGCCTCTCTAATAGCTTTAGCTTCTGCAGCTGCACGTAGCTCACTTTCCTTTTTCTCTTCTCGTTCATCCGCCCTCTGTTGTCTAAATTCGCTTTGTCTGTCTCTGACGAATGCTTTCAGCTCTTCACCATCCAATGAGAGTGAACGTCCCATATCAATCCAATGTTGCCAGTCTGCGATTGACATTCTTACTTACTCACTTTTGGTCAAGTAGTAATAAATTTAACGCTCAACTATGCGCTATACAATTTCACACTCGCTTACAATAATTATTAAAATTATTAAGCGTCACACTAATGCTCCCTCTTAACGTAATACAATCTCTGGTGTATGTTACGCAATAAGGATTATCGCACCGACTCTAATGATGTATTAATTAAGCATTAATGTCAGCGTTGCGCTGATGTCCTTTAACATTCGAATAACTTTGCATTTTAATCAGTTTTGTCTCTTCAAGATAAATGTCAGTAAAGTTCAATTTAATTAACAATAATATTGTCAATTATATATCCCGACGCGAGCATCCCATTTGTAGCCACCTATTATTAGCATATGCTCATTTTAGCAGGTATCAAACATGTACTGCATTTAAATAGCCAGTTCAAAGAGAAACCAATTCTTTTAAATGTAAAATATATTGATTACTATTAAAGAAACAATACAATTATGCAGTGTCTCCTATTTACCTATTGGCGTTGATTAATTACTAGATTTATTATGTTTCTTAGCTTCACTTGAGTGTAGAATTCGTTCTAGTTCATCGTCCGCCAAATTCTGTAAATCGTCGTAGTTCCGATCTTTGTATTTCGACAACCAAGTGTCTCGAATATGCAGTGGAATAATATATACCGAAGATATTTCGCAGTCCAGGCCGAACAACGAAATTCCAAGGAGTATATTTTGTATTCACAAATGCCAGTATTCTTACTCGAATGGATGTAATGTGTCACAATTCCAGCGTACACATCCACGACCAGATCAACCGTGTGATCATAAATGTTTGAATCAACCGCGTGATTATCTCCAACGACTCTCTCCAATGTTCGTAGAATTCAAAATCCTCGAGCAATCTCTTCACCCACGAATGACGATAGTTCTCCAAGCTCCAGAATTTACCTCGACCGCAAAAACTGTCTCGAAAACTGAACGTCCGTTGGCCACCCTTCTTCTCAACGTCGAAGGTGCCACATACCAATCATTCTGCCGCTAATTCCACTCAAGAGTTCATTTGCCGCAACAAAATGACCCTTCGCCATTAGCTCCAACTGCAGAAATCGATCTTTCAACCGTTTCTGTCGATGACGTGTGTTTAATCAGTTAGACTGCGTTTTAATTGGCTTACGCGTTGTTACGTTGTTTTTGTTGCCATAGTCTCCAATAGCAACCAACGCTTATCAGTCTCGCTGCACTTCTTTAGCGCTTCTGTAGTTTCGTTTGCTGATCGTATTACTAAATATTAATTCTTCTAACAACGCCAATTAATTAACTAATTAAATCAACGCCACTACATTGTCTGACTTAACTTCTACCTACAATTAACACTTAATACTAGACAAGTTAGATTGATAGATAATAGCGATTTAATACGCTACATGAACAAACATTCAGTATACACTTGTCAGATGCAAATAAAATCTACTTATGAATTTACAAATGGAAGTTGTCAAATAAATTATGAAAATTCCAATGGTTAAGCAATAATAATAATAATAATAATAATAAAAATAATTTTCATCTACTCAACAATTCGGTTGACAGACCGCAACTGGTT
Organism: Lumbricus terrestris; assembly: GCA_949752735.1. Lineage (NCBI taxonomy): Eukaryota > Metazoa > Annelida > Clitellata > Crassiclitellata > Lumbricidae > Lumbricus > Lumbricus terrestris. The sequence goes on from OX457039.1 coordinate 27,929,582, forward strand.
ACAGTGTACAATTATGCAGTTGAAACAATTTACAAAAACTCAGATCACAGAATACACAATTCTTAACTATACTAACAGAACAGACAGCCTGCAATAATCAACACCAATAGCAGACTACAAAGCACATCCGCCCTATATGGGGCACGAACTCATTACCTCTTGCTCTCCATGCCAGTGTGTTATCCAATGAGTGCCACTACAGCTAGTAATAACAATAACATGTTGTGGAATATTGGCTGGTCAAACTGCAGCAAATATTATCCGAATTGCAAATGTTGTTTGAACTTTACCATCTCCTCTTTTGTACATCAATGGCAAGGGAATGCCATAGACATCAGCCGTCTCCCAAACGAGCCACAATGGCTTCATCTTAGAGTCCATCACTCTGCATTGTTCCATGCTACAACCAATTTAATGTACCATCAGATGAATGATAAGTAGCAAAATAAACAATCATCTGAACCAATCTTGCTAATAAAGTTAATGTAACAACCAAGCATTAAAAGTTAATGTAACAACCAAGCATTAAAAGTTAATGTAACAACCAAGCATTAAAAGTTAATGTAACAACCAAGCATTAAAAGTTAATGTAACAACCAAGCATTAAAAGTTAATGTAACAACCAAGCATTAAAAGTTAATGTAACAACCAAGCATTAAGATGATACACTAAAAGAGGCTTGTTCATATTTAAGTTATTTACCATCAAAGCAGGACGTTTTGGCACCGGACAATTTTTGGCGCCAAAGTTTACGATGAAAATAAATGTTTGCCTAAATGAAAGTTAGACTGATAAATCTAATTCTTGACGTAAGTGGAAGCTGGATTTATGGAAAATTATTTTACCTTAAATAGCTAAATAGAAGTGGGACTGATAAAGGTTCTCGATTAAACCGGCCTTGCCTTGATGATATATAATAATTATTTAAATAGAAGCTGGATTGATAAAAAGTAATTTTTGTTCCAATGAAAGCTGACAAACCTACTGAGGGTTGCAAGCAGGATCATACTACGAGTAGCTATGATCGCAACATTAAATCTTGTGACCCATGTCAAAAACGTTGGTCTCTTTATGTATTACAAACCTTCATAGCACATGACCTTCGAGGCTTCAGTCAACATGATGTGCTATGCGCAATAACTCTAGAAGAAATGCAATATGCCTTGCAAGCATGGTGGGGATTTGCCTCTCAGAAAGGTCGTGAGGCGTTGGAAGTGATACTGCAATGCTTACTTAAAGGACAATACCTCCCCTCTCAAACGTTAGGGCAGCAATGCCAAGATGCAGACCAAGGCCGTAGCTAGGGGGTGTTTTGGGTGTTTGAACACCCCCCGAAATGGAAAATGTGAAAAATAATATAATGCATTTACGAGCACATGATGTAAAAACCATGAAAGAAAACCATGAAAACACCCCCCGAAATATGCGTGATGACTAAAAAAAGGTCATCAGATTTTTAGGAAGGGAAATTGGTGAGTAAAACACCCCCCGAAATCAAATCCTGGCTACGGCCTTGAATTGCAGACTATTGCCTTTTCCAGCTGTGCAGAGAAACCAAGGACATGTGTTACGTGAAAATGCTCCCACCCATAAAACATACCATACACGCCCTTGCATTCACAGTCGAGAAATACCCTCACCAGAAAAACATTTATTATTAGCATGAATAAATTTTATACTACCTAAATAAGACAAACCTGCAAAAAACTGCGAAACTATCTCGACTATTTGAACGACTTATGAACTTCTGGCAGAAGTTGTATATTTCTTACACTTTTTGCAAAATGGTCGATTAATAAAGAACACTCCATCCTAAAAAAACACCTTAATGACAAGCTGCATTGGCTTCCCAGGCACGTTTAGCTATAAAGTGTTTAAAGACATTTTAAATGTATACAAACCTTAAACTCTTCAATCTTAAGCTGGGTTTCAACGTGCATTTAATATCAGTCAGGGACTGTAGATATTTCTTCTCCAGGCCTTTCCTTAGCTCTTCCTTCAACTTCTCTTTAGGAACGCTACAGTTCTACAAGGAAATGACAATATAAAATATAATATGAAACTTAAAAATTTAAGCCATTGTAGGCTAAGTGGCACTTTAAAAATATTTGATTACAATTAAAATTACTTTTGTTCCTATAAAAAATCCTTATTAAGCTGTTGATCATTTATGGCCCACAGAAACTACCATACTTTGTGTTTCAAATGATTTATTAAAAGTTGCAGATACCGATCACTTCACTCTTTTTACTGTCTTGACTCAAATTCTGCAACCGACACCCTTGATCACAGTATTCTTCTGAAAAGACTAGCCACTTGCTAAGGTCTAAGTGGTCAAGTCGGTGATAACTTACCTCGACCATGCATGAACTTCTGTACTTATAAACAAAGCACTCCATAGCCTAGCACCAAGTCACCCCTTGCTGACTCATGCATTTAATTCATGCCTGATTACATTAAAACAAACTTAAGCTCAGCTAGCTTCCTCTGTCAAACTGTACATTCCAACTAACCAAAAAAGACGGATATTTTCTATGTGTTCTAACATGCTATAACCAACTTTCAGTGACCCTTCTGTTTCTCTTATTTCACTTTGCAAACGATGGAAGATATGTTTTCCCATCAATCCATACCCTATAGCCAATTAATTAGCACATATACACGTATCTGACTACTGGTAATAATAATGATAATAATAATAATAGCAATAATAACTAGACGTTCACTCTTGAAATAATAATAGTCCCTACGTCTGTGGGGAAATGAATATCAAAGTACCTCAGGGCATAAAAAAACCAACAATTACCTTGAGGTGATCATTCAGATTTCGAAGACTGTTGAGTGCCTCAACTTCTTTCGACAGTTCCGACAGAAGAGTGGTGTTACCTCGGAAGTACGCTTCCAAAATCAGACCAAAGCGAACAGACACAGAGGGAACGTGCATTTCAGACCTAACAGACAAAGTAAACATTTATATAGCTGTTGCAGCACTCTAAAATTTGAAAATAATAAAAACCTGATATTTGCTTAACACTAAAATAACAAGAGTCTACCAAAATTGAATTGGTAAACCAGTGCAGCTCAGTGTTAAAGTGTTAAGTAACCTTTTTACATGCTGAAGACAATCTAAGCTAATATGACATCTATGAGGTGCAGTGGTGTAGTCGTGAGTTCAGTGCCCTGGAGCCAGTATGTCATTGCATTCCACACTTGCATTGTCATCATCTTCTGTGCAAAATGAGGATGCTCAGTAGCAGAAGTGTGGGTGTGCAGCCCTAGGTTTGGACCTAAATTGCCTACCGATACAAAGTTATGCCTTGACTAGGAAAACGAAAGCTCCATTTGAGCGAGACTGCTGTCAGATGAAATCAAGCCAACACATATGTCAGCACAAAGTTTTAAACATTCACAACACAGCAAAGACTGTGGAAACAATGAGCTTCAATCAATTCCATTAACTAAAACAATAGAAGAACTTGATGAACAACTGACTTGAGAAGCCAGAAGAAGTAGTGACCAATTTTGTGATTGTTGAGCGCCCTGTTGAGGAGAAATTCAATCAGCTCACAATCCAAATATGACTCATACTTCAAGACCTGAATGAATTGCAGCAAATACTGACACAGCTCGGAATCACTACAAAGAAAACATTGAACAAAAGTCACGTAAGAGCAGCACCTTTGAAAAAACAGCTTAATTGATCATGCAGGTGCTTAAGCATGCAAGAATAAAGTAGGTATGCAAGTAAACTGACAAATTCACAGACTTGACGTTCATCTAGTGAAATAATGCATATTGGACAGGAATTCGTAAGTTGAGCTCCACTTGTGTGTTGGTGTAGAACTGCCACTATGACTGCTCTAGCATTTGTGTGCATTCATTTGCTCAATGATGAAATTTTCTTCCAAAGTGACGTCTAATGTCACATAAACTAGCACAGAAAGCAGCTCAGATGAGCGTTTCTTGAAGTGATGCTATATTAATTTCTAATAAAAATAAAAATTAACAATCAATGAGAAAACAAACTACCTAATCAGCTTACTTTTCCAACCTGAATAATCAATAATTATATTTGTTGTCTACTGTGAAATAAAGTTTAATAATTCTAGATACTTGGATCATTTTACCACTCTGATACCATCTAAATGCTCATTTTTAAATGTTCCTACCATATTTGTAGCACTGATAATCGTAGTGAAAATACAATGTTGAGATCACATGAGTATCACAGGTGCTGCATGAAAGTTACTCTCCTAAACAAGATCCAGCTTCCATCATAATTAGCAGACCAGAAAATCAGCATAATTATCTTAAGTGAACCAAGTACCTGATGTAGAATGGTTTACTACCTCATGTTTCTCAGGCATTGGACTGCAAACTTTCGAACTGCTTTATCTGCATATTGAAAATCTAATAATTCAAGTGCTTCTGTGGCTGGAATCGGCTGCCAAATCTGAAGCAACGATTGCATCTGTTGTCGGAAAAGAAAACCATTTTTTTAAAATCTTTGAAGGAAATTCAAAACAATTCATAGCAATTTTATTACAACAGTTTATCATTTCAATAATCAAAATTGTTACCATGTACATGCAGTTACTATGCTATACTATTCCTTTGATTCTGTAAATCCTCATATTTTGATCAAAAAAACTTTATAACTATGGAATTAGAGGCACACAATTACAACATGTTTGTTTGCTGTTTTGGTTCAGGAAAAAATGCTTTGAATTAACGACAATTACATGCAATTGAATTGCAGTATATCACTTCTGTGGAATAGTAACTCCATTGCCATTCTATTAGGAGGAAACTGACTAATCGAATGTATATTAAACTGCCTGGCACATTTGGGCAGAAGATAAGATGTCTGGCATCGCATACATACCTCTTTCCTCACCATGTACTACAGACAAATAATAGCATTCATTGTGTTGAGACATCAAATCTATACCCCTCGGCTGGAGAAAATTAGTTTTGACAATCTGCTGGATTTCCTTCAGTCCATCCACATTCATATGCGTACCAATCGATGCATAGGGACCACAAGATGAACAAAGCCCTTCCGTCTCACAATCGTTCATGCACTTCAGCGTGAAACTTTGATTCAGTGTCCATGCTGCAGTCGGGAGTGCCTCTGAGTAGAACCTTGAAGGAGCATTATAACAAGTGCTCATACATACATGTGATTTACTCGAACTATAACCGAATTACTACTAAGCAAGCTTGGATTTCGTTGATTTACCGTTGCCACATCTCCATAGTTATTCTTACCGTTGCCACATCTGCATAGTTATTCTTACCGTTGCAACATCTGCATAGTTATTCTTACCGTTGCAACATCTGCATAGTTATTCTTACCGTTGCCACATCTGCATAGTTATTCTTACCGTTGCAACATCTGCATAGTTATTCTTACCGTTGCAACATCTGCATAGTTATTCTTACCGTTGCAACATCTGCATAGTTATTCTTACCGTTGCCACATCTGCATAGTTATTCCAATGAACACACGAGAGAAGTTTTGGAAGCGAGTGTGGATACGAGTCTCGACATTCGTATCTCAGCGTCCAAATCAATTCCTTTTCTTGTTCATGAAGCTGATGAAGTGGGTCCCGGTTGATCATCGCTTTCAGTGATTCATTGTGCTGGTCCTAATACAGAAATTAAAGGCTCTCTAATCCAAATCAAATATTCCTAATAAAAGCAAATAGACATGGTACTACTCGGTAATAAGGTACAGCTGTCTGGCTGTGCAAATTCAGTTGATGTGGCTGTTCTTTAGCCAAGATACGTTCTTTCAACTGTATCCATAACAAAGGGCAAAATCTGCAACGTACTAGCACAAATTAATACCAAATGATTCAACATAATCTTTGCTAAATAGGTTACTGTAGCTGATTCATGTTCAGTTCATTAAGTCACCATTGCACACTGTAAGGAAACTAATTAAATATGATCTACACTCTTGCTTCGTCTGCTGTTCATATCCATTAACCACCTATTATCTTTATGTAAAAGTTGCATCTTCAATATAAATTTGTGATCAGAAAAAGATGACAACGGTGAGGTTAAAGAATACACCCAACCCTGTTCATCCCTGTTCTTGCAAGTGCATCCTGTTCTTCTGCAGCAAACTTTGAATTCTGAGCAGCAACTTCCATCACCTGAAGTAAAAGTAAATGTTTTATCATAATCATATCACTTACAATACTCTGCAAATAAAAAACTGCCAATTAATTATCCCAAAGTGCTGCATCAGAACCAGTTTCTCAACTAGCGATACAAATCTTAGCTATCACAAGCAGACAAGTTTCACTACTTGTTCATGGACATTTGACTAATGCCAATAAGTAAGCATGGCTGCCTGCATAACAGTAAGATTTTGCATTATCAAATAGATCAATTGAGAATGCTTCTCAAAACATGTTGCATAATTGACAAAATGTGTGCCACATGCAAAATACTGCTTTCCTAACATGTTCGAACATTGTTGAAAGAAATATGACAAAACAATGCAAACATGCGCTTGAGATAACTGGTAAAAACTTAGAATGCAATATAATTAAACATCGTCACAGTGCATTCTACGTCTCTATCTATCTGTCAACTCAATACCAACATATTTTGACATTTCACATCATCATAATCAAAACAGTGGAGAAAAAAAATTATATGAAAATTAATAACTTGAAACAGGCTGATGAGGATGCAAGTTAAAAACAAGAAATAAAAATCCAACTTTTAAATAGATATATCTGCACATGCATACCTTGTCGAATAGCGGATAGTAAATAGGTCCATCCAAATTATATTTGTGGAATGCTATCGTAAGACACACTGCTTCGTCAACCTGTGGATTAGATTCCACAGTGCCTTAAAAAAATCAACAGATTTCATTAGTCACAACAACTATTGTTTTTCAACAATTACTGACAAAATACACACATCATGGCTGACAGCCATGGCTGCCTTTCGGGTGGCCTGCATTTTAATGCTAAGTGCAGGTGAAGTAAAATGTGACTAATTACAAGAGTGGTGCTATCTGAACCTGTCAGAACTAGAGATCCTTTACCATTTGGTGGCAAGGTCTTGTTTCTCAAACGTCCATTTAAATCAATGCCTGTAATGAGAGACTGAATGTTAATGTAGCACCTAAATAACTGAAAGAAATCGGTTTCATATCACACCAATTGGGTTGACTAATTCTTCTGTGAGAACATCATCATCTGTCAGCGTCCACATGTAGAGCTTCTTCTGGTCATCCGATCTCAGCGTGCCTTTGTAGTCAAACACCGGAATATTCACCCAGGCCAAAGGCATCATTTCCTGTTTAAAAATACATACACAATTACACATTCAACAAACTTATTTTTTTAAACAAAGAATTACTTCCTTAATGGAACATAAAAATCTTCAGAGCAAAAGTCACTGGAAAACTAACGCAAAAAGTCATCAGGAAAAATGAGCAATCTAAATCAAAATAATTTCAGATGACAACTAATTGGCTGTACCAAAATACTTCACACGTAAGTGTCATAAGACTTTGCCTTAAACTAACTCTCCATGATTCGTTAAGCTCAGTTACTCAATTACCTTCTTCTTGTCCATAAGTTTACGAGCGGTGTGAGTTTTCTTTCCTCGTTTATCTGGGAGCATGTACAGTACGAAACAGAGACGAGCCATACGTGGAATATTTTGAAGTTGAAGATCGAAAGAGAGCATTTCACCCCACTTGGCAGATCCTTGAGTCAACATTGTGTCTTTGGAACTGACACTTGAACACAACGTCTCACCACCATGGTACAGACAGGCACGAACTTTAACCTAGAAGAAATGCATATTAATTGTTCATTTAGCAGAAGCTATTCACCCTGGCATCTGCAGACAAGTGCAAAACAAAAGACTCTCAACATGCCATACTAAGAAACACGACAGTCAAAGCAAGTAAAAAGCCGAAGTTTTACTGATGTGTAGGGCTACTGAGTTCAAGTACACCTGCAAGTGACTGTGAAAATTCCTTTCGAGAGATAGGAATTTTCTAGGTTAAGCACTAGCCCTGAAAGGAAACAATAGATAAGAGTCCCCAGGGCCGATGAATGGCAATGTATTGGGCTGTTTCTCGACCAACAACCATGTCTGCTCTTTAAGCCGAAGACTCTGGCTTCAACGACTCTTTCCAATGGCCAGAGCAGGAGGATGGAAATCTTGCTCAGCCATAAAGTGGAGTTGAGCCAACAAAACTGAGACTTGGTCTAAGGCAGTTGAACTATTATAAAAGCATGCCAAACATGGCATGTGTACTACACATGCATGGTATTATTCATTATTATTATTATTCATTTTGAATTATAATCATTCCATAATAAATATCAATACAGTTGATAATTATCAATAAATTTTAGCTGCTGCATTTGAGTTTTCCGTTGCAGGCCTTGGCTTAGGAATTATTGCTTCTGTGGTCCGTGGTGATTAAAAGGTTGGATAGCACTGCAGTAAAGAATCCTGGTGCTTGCAAGATTTATGACTCATTTCTGGAGGTTCTCACACAGTTCTCATTAAGTACGGCAAATCATTATTCCTTCCATATTGAGTTCGAGGTTCTGTCGTCTCCTGCAACATCCCTCTTTGGCCGTTTGCAATCCATCTGACTTCTGGCATTCTCTCTTTGATCTTTTAAGCATTTGTGCACTTGTCATATTTAATGCATGTTTGAAATTCATGTGGCATTTAAAACAAGACAGCTTTGTGAAAATAGATTATTGCAGCGGTTCTCAACCTTTTCACACTGACGGACCCTTTTTAATTTTTGGCCCCGGTCACGGACCCCCACCGAAATTTGGCGCATTATCGTGACTGTGCGACTCTATAATCCTATATAATAGTAGGCCTACAAGTATGCTATAATATAGCATGGATATGCCCCTGCAATCTTGTAGTACAAATTTATATTACTGATAAGATTATTTGAAATTTATTAGAAAAAAAACTATAGTTTATTTTAATGTAAGCTTTGGGCATGCATATTCGAGCACAGCTTATCTGCTCGAAACACTCGATCATGCATCAAGCTAACTCTTGCATGGATGCAACGTACAACTTCAATGTAGGCCTAATGTCACTAGTCAGTTCAATGATTTGGTTCAATTCTGAGGTTAGTAAATTCCACGAATCAAAGTTTGCAAGAAACTGACTGGAAGCTCACGAAAAACTGTGAACGTTCAAATTACCAAATTAGAAGTTGAACTGATCTATGATTGACTGGAAATTAAATTAACAAATTTTGCTTGATTGATCTGAGCATTTCTTTATTTTTATGTGAATTCATGCAATTGATCAAAATGTGTCAAAGTTATCAATCACTATCCGTTTTGCACCAGAGATCATCTCTTTGGTACAAGCAGACACTTTATCACTAATTAGGGGTGATTAGATTTGTCTGCATCAATTGCGTAGAGGAATTCAGTTAATTCAAAAATGCCAGCCAGGTAAGCCAAAGTTGAAACTCATGAGTTGTTTATTCAAATGAATTACAGGCTGTGGTCTTTTTCTAAGAAACTCTCTCAAAAACATCCCGAAATCTAGAGTAGGTTACAAACTGACACATCTAAAACAAATGAATTGGTAATTAATCAGCGTATTATTAGTTTCATGTCGCCATTGAAAAGGAGAAATATTGAAAAATTGACAAAGATTTATCTGTTTCTATGTTTTTAACTAAGAAATATGTAATTTTCAGGACGTGCTCGGCTGCTCGCGGACCCCCAGGCAGATGGTCACCCAGGGGTCCACGGACCCCCGGTTGAGAACCGCTGGTTTATTGCCAATAGCTGTCTGATGATGGTTCTAAAAGGATACACTAACGACTGAGAAAACCATATGTTATGAAATGAAAATCTATGGACTGTGTAAGCAATGTACATACTACATAGGAATATAACACAATTAACAAATTGCAAACTGTGAAGAAGCAAATTTGAGTACCTACATCCATGCAATCTGTACTTACATTTAGAAAATCGCACATGTTAACATTGGCAATGTTCTCAACAGTTATACAGAAGTTGTCGGTGAGGTTGAACAGGCAGTGCCCGGTGGACAGCAATCTTTCTTGCTCCTTTGTCGGAGGTTCAACACTCGGGTGGGAAGTTGTTGTCTTATCCTTCAAGCCCCTTGGCCTTATCGGTGGCTTGTAATCTGTTACCACAAAAAGGTAAAACTGTGCTGTGAGTTAGCAATTCAGCCTAAGCAGACTGCTTTGTAAGATAAATAAATAATTTGATTATAGTTCAGTGCAATTCAGTGTAATGGGTAAAAGTAAGAAGGAAAAAAGTGATGAAAAAAAGGTCGTTAGAAATTTTGATGACTAAAAAAGGTATTCAGAAAATTCTCAATTTAATCTCAACCCAGGCCAAGTGAAAAAGCAGTATTCAGCAGTTGGTGATACAGAAAACAATTTGGAAGGTTTAGTATTCCAGTTTGTTGGACCAACCACGGAGAAGGAATGGAAACTTTCTGTATTTCTGCTAAGTTGTATTTTGGTGGTCCCATTCTCCAAAGGTGCACATTGGCCTGTGCAAAAGGAAAGAAGATGTTGTGAAGTGGGAACTTCTCCAACTAGTTGGTAAATGAGTCACCTTGCACAAATGCGTTTTTCATCCAACAAAAAAATTATCTCATTCTGAATTTGTGATCAAACACGTTTATAAGCCAAACTGAATTTACATTAACTTAAACACAAGCAAATTTAATACAATACAACTTTAGGAGACAGAACAGCAACAACCCATCAAAATTGGCAGGGGCACAATGAACTCAGCCCAATGTCAAACAACTACATTTATAATCTCGCTTTGAAGCCTTCCAAAATGAAATGCATTCACAGTATATTCTAATGACAATAAACACCTGCAACTCATGCAGGAACCAAACGGAGTAAGGTGAACACACAAAAAACTCGTGCAGAATATAAATGCAATTTTCTTCTGTTCTCAAGATCATCTCCATCAACAACATCTTGAGCTGTGCGAATTCCTAGGACTCTATTCATCTAGATTCTATGCTATTTTTCAGGGTCGCTATTTGGGGTGCCATAGTACTTACCTTATTTATACACACTGTAGACTTGTTAGCCACAGTGCCAATGAAAAAATGCCACAGTACCAATGAAAACTTTTACCCATTAGGTACACCATTATTTTTTGGCCTTATTATTAGTAGCAGACAGTAACATTTTAAATGGACAAATTAATCACAAGGAAATGCAAATTCTGCAAATATTCAACTCGTAGCAATACGACAGAGCAAAGAATCTCATTAACTCTTAAGCCTAGACCTACTGCTAAGTTAAAGAAGCAATGTAGAAACGATGTGGAGTCATAAAATAAGATCAATAGAATCAGAAATTATAGAATCATTAGAACTAGAAAACATTGAATGTGAACATTTTCATTCATTAGAATGTTAGCACAAGTATCTAATTTCAGAAAATATGTTAACTAGTTAAACATTACGCTTGTTAAATTTTAACGATATTCACAAATGATGATTGCATGGTGTATCGCGGTTGTAAGTTAGTGTGTGTTGTGTCCCAAAAAAAGGTAAAGAACCTCTGCTTTACACCACTTTTACCATTGTAATCAGTACAGCAAAGCAGGCTACACTGACAAATTCAAACTGTTATTATTGAGAATTTCTTCTTAGCATCAACATTTTTATAAATTTTTAATGCACAAAAGGTCATGTTAATATTGTAACAGTTAAACATCACTGCCACCTTCACCATCATCATCACCTTTACAGTGAACAATGAGCTGTGAATATAAGAACTCAGGACAGCTTAAAAAAGATAAGCAACAAAAAAGTTCTTTATACCTAATGCAGTCTCCTGGCTCACAACAAGCACTTCAGGAATTTGTACGTTTGTTATCGATCGACGAATATACTGCAAAAGAAATTCAACCAAAAAGAACAAAAATAAAAAACAAAGTATAAACAAAATCTTCTCTCAAAGCCACTGAGACCCTTAAAATTTTCGACATAATAAGCGTGAAAGCAACCATACACAAGAACAAAATTATTGCTTAAAGGTAAATCATCGCATGGGAGACTGCGTAAGACAATGCAGACAATGCCTTCATGCAAAACAACAAGCTAGGATTCTCATCAAGTACATTTAACAAAACCACTATTCAGAATTTAGAAATAAATAGGCCACGCTTGACACTAATTGAAACAGAAAGCGAAATTCCTAGCCAAAACAAATCTGTTGCCATTGAATTTGTCAGAACTTAACACTCTGCATTTATACAGTGTGCAGATAAGCCAAATTTGTGGTAGTCATTCCAGGAAACATAGTCAACCAGCAACTTGGATCAGATTACATTTTGAGCAAAAATCTAAACAAATTGGACAGGAAAACTGTAGAGAAAGATGTTGCTATGAGGTATGGGAACAAGAATTTGTTCTACCGGTAGTATTGGTCCTGATCTGCTGGTCTGTGAGCAACTGGTGACACAGAATGACCAAGAGACCAGGAAGTATTGGTGGCTTTCACATTTCATATACGGATTGAAGGTATAAGTTGGTGGCAACTGATGTTGTCTTGACAGTATTACTGGGATATGCGATAAAGAAATACAATCTAGGATTATATTGAATTCTTGGATTTGAATTTGCTAAATAATTCATTTGGGAATTTCAAATCTAACTATTTCTAGATAAACTGGGAGACATAATAGCACCACTGCATCCTTGCACCTAAATGGTAGGCCTAACTGCTGTGAGCAGTGCTCTATAAGTTACATTATAGCACATTAAGTAATTGAAAAGAAATTACATATGTGAAATATCATCTAAGCCAATATTTCTCCTTCAACTTTGAATTAAATAACAAAAACATGCAACACCGTGTAAAAACCAATTTTACGAGGCATCAAAACAATAAAAACCATGGGAAAGCAACACAAGAACATTTTCAAACAAGCAACTGAAGTCATCCAACAGTGCAACTGGTAGCTTCTTACCATAAATTGAGCCAAGGGAAATTTGCCCAGAAGATACTCTTGACAGCCACACACTTTGAGCACGAACTGCGAAGGATCTGGCATCGACTCGCCCATCGTCTTGGCGCGCTTGTCCAGAGTCATGCGCACGAGCTCTTCCGGAAGTGCATTGACGTTAATTTGAAATGTGTATGATGACACCTGCAAAACCAATTTAAAAACTAGTTTAATTCAATCGGGCGTTAGCCTCAAATGATGCACGCTGCAGAAGTGAGAAACTCACTCAATAAACATTCAGGCAACGAATTAATCACACTTACCATGCAGTGGCGGCACCAGGATTTCAGGTTTGGGGGCTGAAGCCCTAAGCCCTTCCTCCCTCCCAGGGGCTCAACTAGAACTTTTTCCTTGGGGGTGCTGATACTGCAAGCACCAAAGATGTAAGGCTGCAAGTGCCGAAGGCATGAAGCCCATACCGACTAGGGGGTCTGGGGAAGCGTCGTAAGCTCCCCAGCGGGGTCTGAGGCAGAGCCCCAGCTACCAACCCATTTTTAGATGTGTTGACCTTAACTGGAGCCCTTTTTAGGCTCTTGTTGCCAGATATTCAAGAACGATAAAGTCATGAAAACTTCAAAAAGAAGACGCTTTGCAGAGTACGGGTAGTTGGATATACCAGGCTGCAATGGTAGCATTTTAGACTGTCATTATAGCGAAAATGCTCATCTTTTCAGTGGTGATAGCCGTGGTTTACGACTTCAAAAGTGTCTCCTCCTATTGTTTAAATCTGTCAAATTTCTGTAATGGTAGCCTATTATTCTAAGCTGTCATCTCAGCAAAATCTCTCATAATTTCATTGCTAAAAGACATGGCTTGAGTACAATGAATGTCTCTTCCCCATTGTTCAAGTTTGATGAATTTCCAATTTTCAATAGTAGCATTTTGGGCTGTCATTTTAACTAAATGGCTCATCACATCAGTGCTGATAGTCATGGTTCATGACTCAAAAGTGCCCACTCCGGCTGTTTAAATTGTTCTAAATCTCCACACTGTAATGGTAACATTGTAAGCTGCCAGCTCAACAAACTCTCATAATTTCATTGTTGAAAGACATGGTTTAAGAGTTCAATAAATGTCCCCACCCACATTGTTTAAAGTTTTGAGTTTCCACACTGCAAGGGTAGCATTTTAAGATGTCGTCCTAAAAAAATTGCTCATTACGGATAACACTCGAGAAATTTGTAATGATATATCTGAGATATTTCTGAAATATCTGGGTAGCCTATAAAAGCATCTCCAAGAATCCGTCCACGAGGCTGCAGCTGCCTTGGGCCCTGCGCCTACATGGCTCTGCGCTTTCATGACCCCATGCAACTCTCCTTAAATTTCTTTACTGTGATGATATTGGCAAGTTTAATCGCTGGGCAGCAATACTGCAATAGGCTTAGGCCTATTGAGGTTATTGCGCAGAGTGAAAGTGATTGGGTATTTGGGGAAATACTCCGAAAGAGCGAGCCTGCTGATAAAGCGAGTCACAACTACTGCTGTACATGCATGTAGGCCTACCGGCAGAATTCGAGTTTTCTAGAATATACTATATGAACCCCATAGTGTACAGTATACAGACTAGGCTTAAAATATACACAAAGTTTTATTCATATAAAGGACAGTTATGCGTGACCTGCAATTTTCTGAAATTATACTGCAAGAATACAATTTTGCACTGCTGAAAAGTTTCACGGACTAAATGGCTCATTAACAATTAATCAAAATTAAGATGAACTAATTATTTGCTTAGTCTGGGCACTTCGATACTGGAAATTAATAATAGTAATATTGTCGAGTTTTGTTGAGCATTAATTTTAAACTGTTTGAGATCGTATCCACTAAGTAAAGTAAGTGGTTCAAGCGGTTCTTCAATGTCAGGAATCCAAGGGCAATTAGTCCTACCACGTTGTTCCGTTGGTAAAATTATCACAGATCCAAACAATTCGACTAGTGGTTTCCGGTTTTCACAAACGGGAGAACAGAATTGACCTGGTACGTAACTGGTGTCTGCTGCCGAATCTTATTCAGATAAATAGACCTACTACGGTTAAGTTTTAAATCAATGTCACGAAGTTTAAACTTCGACCACATCATGTCTAAAGTGTCATTCGAATCTTTCGATGGTAATTTAATATTAATTAACAATTTTTTCATGGCGTTACGTAACGTTCAGCTCCCCCCACCCACCCACGTAATGTTTCGTAACGTTTTCAATGACTCCACCCACCCACCCTCGAGCGTTACGTAATTATGCAATGACCCCCTATTACAACTGCAGTTGAACATACCTTTTTTGTCTCTCACTGCATAAAGTATACAACCTTATCTTAAAGATTCTATCTATGAGTTATTTTCTGAGTTTAGCCATCCAAGTGGCTAAATAAAAATTTTGACAGCCCTGGGTGAAATTAAACTGTCTGCTTAATAATCATATGTAACTACAGTAATGATATCAAGCCTATGATATTTAGAAATACCAGTAAATAAATGGAAGCCATCAGTAACTTTTGAGAAATGATTAGAATCATAAAATCTTTGATATAAAACATTAGCAGCACGGCAAAATAAAGGATAAGCTTATAGTTCAACCATCTTCAACTGAATAAATAAACAAACCTCATGATTTCCAATTCGAACAAGAATTCGCAAGTTTCCAGCTTCCAATCTAGTCAGCAGATACGGTGGCAACATAGACTGCGGGGACAAATCCGGAGGAAAGTAGCACATCGCTCTGTCTAACCACACCTATGTTTGGCCAAAAGCATCAAACACAAAAAACAACAGTACATGTATTCATAGTTGTCATTTCAACAAAGTTGCTTGTAAAAACATGGCATCACAAAGACTACAGTGTATGTTGACAAAAGCACAGGGAAGCACTGAGATAACCTAGAAAAACATAAGATGTCACAATACTTATGTACTCGAATATCTCACACAGTCGCAAGTGCCATATATTTTGCTTCATTTCATATTGAAAGTCTTCCTGGTGACATACATTGAACAACTCAATATGAATGAGCACGTTTAAATGATTTATCACCTGACTTTCTTTGTCGCGTGCAATTCGTTCACACACACCCCTCATGCGATTCCTAAAATCAATCACTTCGGGATCCTTTATGGAATCGAGTTCATGTAATCCTATGCAAAAACAAACCATAGATCTAATAACATCTTGGCCAATCATATAGCATTTGACCCCGTTACTTTCACAAATATCAGTCAAAGCAATTAACAACATTTTCAACACTTTGGACAAAATTGGTTATTTAATTTCATTAAATTAATATTTACTGATACAAAATATAAAATATTGACAAATATAGTCATCTAAAATTGAAGTTTGTTATAAAATATATGTTGATACGATCAGCATAAGCATAGGTTCTTCATAAAAAAATACTCTTTTACCACTAGATTAAAAAATAGTAAATATATTTATCCTGTTTGAGATCCATAACTAAAGAATCATTTAAAGAAAAAGTCATCTATCACAACGGTAGCTCAGTTGAAAGAAATTCAGTCTGATCTGCTACCTTTAAGACCAGCGCATCTATTCCAGCAACCCTAATGCTTTATCAAAATCCACTCTTCTTCATCCATTCTATCGTGCATCATTGCATATCTAAATATGTATGTATGTGCACTTGTTATAGCGCCCCTTCAAGTTCTCTACTCAGAAGCGCTCTTGACTACAGCGCGGACACTGCATCGGAGTTTTACGCCGAAGCGCTGAGCATTTGCGAGTGAAGGACTTGCCCAAGGTCCCTATGTGGTGAATTGAGCTGGATTCAAACCTACAACCCTCCGGCTGGAAGGCAACGAACATACCCACTATACCACCGTCCACCATGCTCCACAAATAGGCCAAAGACCAGAGTTAGATTTCCTTGGATGTTTTTATTGACAAGACAGTATCCAATTACTGGTACTTAATGACACTAAGTCTAGAAGGCAAGGTGACTAACAATTAATGTACCTGACTTCCACTCTTTGGCCAAGTAACCTTTGAGAAATGGTTGTCTATGAATGGCTATAATGTCCATGTATGCATTTCATTCTCAAGCCTCTCAATGTCATTTTGGTCATTGCTAATACAGACATTTTAAATAAATGAGCCATCAGTTTACTTTATACACCTGAATCCCATTACGTAATGTAGTCTTTTGGAACCATATCAAGGACCGCCCTATAACTGAGGGTCATGTCATATAAATGTGTTTATACCTTGTAGCTGAATTCATTTTGAATCCATGACCTGAATGCATTTTAATGAGAAGAACTTGGTTCCTATGAAGTGCATTCAAATGAATATGTTCTGGATTCTCTTTTTAATATTTAGGCATTGACAGGAAGATCATCATATCACATGAAGGTCTTTGTTGGTCAGTTTACAGGTCAGATAAGCATTAATTAGTGATATAACAAGTTCATCTCTAGAGTTCTAAAGTACAGCAACAGACCATGATGAAGTTAAACTTTGGTGTCTAAGGAATATTTTAAAAAGTTAATATTCTACATTCCCACTAGAATCACATATTCTACATTCCCACTACAATCGCATTTATATATCTCTTCATTAAGAAAACTTTCAGAGGGGATCCTCTGAATATGCGAAAAATGTCATTATACCTTTTCCCATTAGAATGCTGATCTGTGCATTTATTATTTTCTCTGTTCTGATCTGTTGGCTCGTGTGCTTTGGTGACTCAATAAGTCGTAGTAGCGGCAAAAAAGGACGAACATCACAAAGACGCCTTTGCTCATCTTCCAGCTCAACCTAAGCCATAGAAATACAAGGAAATGCACACCACATCACGTAGATTGGGTCCTAGGAGACCATGCGCTACACAGGTGTGCAGTGCATAAAGTGACCGACAAACATGGCAACACATTTTTTTATATGGGTCACAAAATATGATGTCTCGGTTATATTTACTTCTAGTATAACCATGCATGCAACCCGAAAAGGTTAGTCGTGATACACGAATTTCCAATTTAGACATTGGCTTGTGGCAAGTCCCCCGTTTCTGTTGATTTATTATGGTTAAGCTTTAGGTCACTCTTTTCAGACATGTCCAGCTTATCACGCTTGATCTAGAGCAGCAGTTGTCTGTTCATCAAAGCAAACAATTTAAACATTCATACCTTTATGCAAAATAATCGTGTTGGCTCTGCTTCACACTACTTGATGACGTTTGTACCCTACCTTATCTCCCTTCTGCCTGGCTGGGTCTCTCTTTGGTCAGCTGCCCAGTGGTGTTTCCCTGTATAGGCACTGCCAAGACCTAGTCCATCAGTTTTGCTTCCGTTGGCCATCCAGCTGGAATTGTCTTCCTCATACCCACATCTAGAACTCTTTATAATCTTTTCACCCCTCAGTTCTGCAAGTACCTGAACAGTTCCTGTATCTCAGTGATGATATTGGAATTAATCTATTACAAAATAATAACTGGTGATACGCAATCATACAAGGTGACTGGTGAATATTATCAAGATATTTTCATCCAGGAAAGTGATTGGTGATATTTTTCCAAGGATATTCAGTTTATTCACATGAAAAGCAAACTAGCGCACAGTATCATCCAAACATATCAGCGTAAAAATGCAAATGGCAAATATTTACTCTGACTGCCACTTCGTTGACGCAAGTGAAGACGTACACATCCGAGTTTTGGTTCAGCAAATGAGAGAGAGGATATTTTCTTGCCTCAGTCAACAGATCCTTAAAAAGAGAAAATTTTACAAAAAATATAGGACAAATATGTCAATGTCATCCATAAAAACTTGGCCAAGGGTCTAAAAATAAAAATAGTCAATCTTAGTCGATTCATATTGGTCATAAGTATCCTAAGAATTTTTACTTGTAAGGTTAAAATAAACTGGAAAATAATGTCAAAGACACACATAGTCATACAAAATGACAAAAAAATCAGCAAATTGTCCAGGAAACCAATACAGCACGACCACAATGTTTAGTAACATATGCACTCTCAATCATGTTGAAAATTTCTTCAAATATGCATTTGCATAATTTTAAAAAGAAACATGCTCATAAGCACATTAAGGTAATAATTAAGCTGCAAGTAGGTGATTTAATGGATAGAAAACTTGATAGCACACCTGCTTGATTGTGCTGATGAGCGCATCCTTTGGCACAACCATCTGAACGATGATTCCATTGGGAAGGAGGCAGTCAAGCAAAAGATCTGGTGAATCATAGTCGTCCTGAGCCCAGATGCTGTACGATGGATCAGTAGGAGCCATTCTGTGTCAACTGAAACGTTTGGCCAATTGAAATCAAGATCAAACTGTGAAAACAGAAATCCAACAAAGTCAATTGTAATTCAAGGGAAAGTCGTAATCAATCAAAACCAGTTTATTATTTATAACAACGCAGAAGAATTCTGCAGCTGTAAAGTAACTTCATGAAATGATCTGAAAGTTTTCGTCATGGGCCAGTGTTTTATTTAATCCTTCCGATTAATGTTATGGACTTGGGTCCCTTCCATCACCTGCATTTACCATGTTAATAAACGAAGATTATTATTAAAGTAGAGAGGTAATTCTTTGTAACAACTGGCCTAAAGCTATGCCAGGAACATTAGATCACAACAGGTAAACTGCTGAAAAACATAGTATTCAGCATAAAATGAAGAGACGACTGCCACTTAGGACTGACAACTTTGATTCTGTGATTTTGGGATGCTCATAGTCACTTGATTATATCATCATCAATATAACCTATTCAATATTCATAGTACGTCATCAATAAGTATCTGTTTGCGGCTTGTGCTCTACCAACCGTCGTCACCTCTTTGTCCTTTGTGTTCGGTGTGCCTTCACTCAGAGCTGAGCATTTTCCATGATAGGTCCCTCCACATGGAACAAGCATTACCCTCTTTTCTGGGCTAAGCTCATGTCTGGGTTCTTCCCCGCATCCTCTTCCTCTCTCAAGACGTTTCTTTTTCCCTGGGGCTTCTGTGTTGAAAGCGCCTCCAAATAATTCACATGTGAGATATGATACATATTAGATACGATACTTATTAGATATGATACTTATTAGATACAATAGTATGTAACGAATGTCGTATCATTCTAATGTGCAGTCCACTGAAAATTGTCAATAATAAAAGAATTGCAGTCAAATCAAAATTGGAATCAACATCAAGAACAAAATGTTTATTAAATTTCAGTAACTGACCAGGAAGTCTCATTGGCACTACACGAGCGAAGTTCATACAATCATGCATGCATACAGGTACTTCACTTCACCAGCGTAATGGTACGCGATGTTGTCAGGGCCTTGCTCCAATTTACCTCCGAGAGCCAGCTAGCTCTACATTGGGTATCCAAGGACATCGCCAGCTACGCTCCGCTGATATGGGAGTCCTCTTAGTTACTTTTGCTTGTACTACTACCATGAAGAATCGAGCCTTTTCTGTGGTTGGTCCAGTGGTCTGAAATGGTCTTCCTTTTGAGCTATGCCTACACCCTCATGGTCTTCCTTTTGAGCTATGCCTACACCCTGGGACTCTACCAGAATCCTTCCATACTAAACATAAAACTGTTCTTTTTGGGCGCGCTGGAGTCGGGAGCGCCTCTGAGTAGTTTTTTCTTGAAGGAGCACTATATAAATGTCCGAATGAATGAATGAATACAGGACTGGGGTCTGTGACAGCAAAGCAGAACTTAACTTCAGCTGAGCGAATGCTTATCCAAGGTAGATAATGGATTTCTTGACAAGTTGACCTAATATGAAAGGCCTACAACTTTGCAATAGCGCCGATATCTAAGTTGCTGTTCTGGCGTTTTTGTGTAGCGCCGAGATAATTATTGTGGAGACTTAGATCTACATTATCTACATTGATCTAGTTTCTCTTGCATCTGAATTTCCTGGCTTTGTCTTTGCAACCACGGTTCAAGACCTCGGTGTCCAACTTGACCTTGCAAGAACTCACTTTTGCTCCTCAACTTCACCGTCTTGCTCGAGACTGCTATTATCAGCTGCGCCAGCTTCGCACTGTCATCCGTTCTCTTACGTCTGCTGCTACTCTTACTTTAGTGCATTCTTTCGTTACATCTCGCATCGACTATTGCTCTTCGCTCTACATTGGCCTCCCATCCAGCAGATTGACTTGTCTTGACCGGGTGTTGCGCTCTGCTGCGCGCCTAATTGGGCAAATCCCTAAATATGGTCATGTCTCAAACTACATGCTTGAGGTACTTCACTGGCTCCCTATTCGCCAGCGTATTGAGTTCAGGGTAGCTGCATTGGTATGGCGATGTTGTCAGGGCCTTGCCCCAACTTACCTCCGTGAGCTATGCAGCTTTACATTGGGTATCCAAGGACGTCATCAGTTACGCTCTGCTGATAGGGGAGTCCTCTTAGTTCCTTTTGCACGCACTACTACCATGAAGAATCGAGCCTTTTCTGTGGTTGGACCAGTGGTCTGGAATGACCTTCCTTTTGAGCTACGCCTACACCCTGGGACTCTGCCAGGATCCTTCCTTATTAAACTTAAAACTATTCTTTTTGTGCGCGCTGGAGTCGGGAGCGCCTCTGAGTAGTTTTTTCTTGAAGGAGCGCTATATAAATGTCCGAATGAATGAATGAATTACACTACAAGTCTGCAGGAAAAACGTAAAGCTGTTCACAGCAGAGCTTTACAAAACTGAAATCCAAAGCCCAGATAATGACAGGCCGATTCAATAAAAACGTAAATGGGACAGAGCATAAGAATTATGTAGGCCCACACCATTGCTTTGCTTATTCTTTACGTATAGTACTTCTCTGGGCGTGAGCACGAACTAAATGACACTGACCTTTGAAGGTAACACAATTGCAGGCGGTCTATGCTTGTGACGGCAAAAGTCTGCTGCTGTCATAAATTACACTTTCAGCCATAACGACGGGCAAGAAAACTGGGGGGAAAATTCAGGAAGATCCAGGAAATATATTTCTACTACCCGGTCTGTCCAATTTTCTGCCCAGTACTTCCTATTTGGAGCAAATTATCTCCTTCGACGCTGTCTCCCCACTTTTCTATAGATCCGGCTTATCGCTGTGAAAAGCATTGAACCAGCGTCTTTCTATGTTAAGTGGTCAATGGAACCATTGATATGTACTATATAGTACATATCAATGAATGGAACCATCGCATATTTATCAGCGTTGCCACTCCTTGGGTTTTTTCACAAGATCTTGTTTTTTTAAATCCGAACTTGGGAAATGGTTTTTTTCTGGAGGAACTTGGGTTTATTGCTTGGGTTATTTTTGACGGGAGAAAACGGAAAATTTTGGACATTTTCGGTGCATTTTGGACCTTTTTCGGTAAATTTTGGACATTTTCGGGAAATTTTGGACGTTTTTTGAAAGATTTGTGGCGGATGACAAAAAAGTCATCAGAAAAGTCATCAGAAATTTCGAACGGAAAATTCTTGACATTTTCGAAAGATTTACTGAACTTGAATTTTCTTGGGTTTTTTTGTGCCCCCCAATTAGGGTTTGTTCATTTTTTAGAGTGGCAACGCTGATGTTTATGTTTACTTTCTAGTCTAGTTATATAGCATTATTTTGAGCATCACGTTGTTGCATTTAATATGCATATAATAGTTTACGCAACTTTGGTTTAGGTACTGTCAGAGTGTGGATGGCTATTTGCCATTACTGATTGTCTATGATTGTCTGTGACTATTTGTAATAGGTTGTTGTTTAATGACTATTTGTAACAGATTAGGGCCTACTCTGTTAGTAGGACCTGGGAGGACCTTCGGTTCTTTTGGATTTATCCATCGTCACTGAATGTAAGCTATATTGACTGCCTTTCTGTTTGCCTGTTTTGGTTAACAATAAAGGGTGTTCATTTATTTATTCATTCATTCATTCATCACTATCGCGTAGCCTATACGTGAGAAGCTGCCGTAATTAATTATCGAAGTGTATTCTATTACAACTTACGTAATTTCAAACGCTCAAGAACCTAGCCGCACATTCGGTTCCGTTATGCGGCCGCACATTCGATTCCGTTATGCGGCCGCACATTCGGTTCCGTTATGCGATTCCGTTATGTTCAGGGTTGCCATGTACTTTCCGAAATTCCCGCCCAAAGGCTTCCAAAACCGGCCTAAGAGTAACCCAATGTAATTCATAGGACGAAACGGCCAGCAACAGATTCGCTGTTCACTATACAGGCGCTAATGATCATCATCATATTCGACTGGCGCTATAATATACCACTGAATGGCTAGCAACAGATTCGATTTTTACTATACAGGCGCTAATGATCATCATCATATTCGACTGGCGCTATAATATACCACTGAATGGCTAGCAACAGATTCGATTTTTACTATACAGGCGCTAATGATCATCATCATCGTAATCGTAATCTCGAAACTTCTACAGCGCCCACAAAAGCCAAGTCGCGGGAACCAGCTTATTCACAGGCGCGCTCAATCAAAACAAAATCGATAGGCAGCGGGTCAAGTCCGGAGAGTCAGGCAGGCAGATAGTTCATATTCGACTGGCGCTATAATATACCACTGAATGGCTAGCAACAGATTCGATTTTTACTATACAGGCGCTACTGATCATCATCATATTCGACTGGCGCTATAATATGCCACGGAACCGCTAGCAACAGATTCGACGTTCTCTATACATGCGCTAATGATCATCATCATATTCGACTGGCTCTATAATATACCAAGGAACCACCAGCAACAGATTCGACGTTCACTATACATGCGTTACTGATCATCATCATATTCGACTGGCGCTATTAATATACCAAGGAACCACCAGCAACAGATTCGACGTTCTCTATACAGGCGCTAATGATCATCATCATATTCGACTGGCGCTATAATATACCACTGAATGGCTAGCAACAGATTCGATTTTTACTATAGGCTACATTCGCTAATGATCATCATCATAGGCCTATTCGACTGGCGCTATAATATACAAAGGAACCACCAGCAACAGATTCGACGTTCACTATACATGCGTTAATCATCATCATCATATTCGACTGGCGCTATTAATATACCAAGGAACCACCAGCAACAGATTCGACGTTCTCTATACAGGCGCTAATCATCATCATCATATTCGACTGGCGCTATAATATACCAATTAACCACCAGCAACAGATTCGACTGGCGGTTCAAGCCCCGGGCTGGGAGTTGACATTCAGAGATTTAGATATCTCGGGCTAGCACGTGTGGGACGCGGAGCGTCCCTGGGGGAGTTGCCTACCCATCATTGTCTGTGAGGAAGGCAAAGGGAAACCACCTCACTCATCTCATCCCCAAGGGCGTAAAGCCAATGAACTTGCCTTCGAGCAGAGCACCACTATCATGCAGATGTTAATTTTAAGAATGTAAAACGGGATCCTTTTATGACGTCACTTCGATTATGATACAATTTTGCAATTAAATAAGTTCACTGAGAAACGAAATTAGGCCTGCTATGACGTCACAGTACTTCACAGTACAAATGTACTTCGATCAGGATACAGAACTACTATCATATAATTTCACTAATTTTGAGAATACAAAACTAGGCCTTTGCATATTGTAACGTTACTCTGATTACGATACAATTAAATTTTAGCTACGGTATTATATTACAAGTTCACTTCGAGAATTTAAAAAAACTAGGCCTATTGTGGCGTCACTTCAATTATGCTACAAAATGTACTGTTATAGAAGTGCATTTTGAGAATATAAACATGACCTATTTTGACGTCACTTCGATTATGACACAAATGTACTAGGCCTATTATAGAAGTGCATTCTGAGAATATAAACAAGGTCTATTGTGACGTCACTTTGATTATGATACAATGTACTATTATAAAAGTGCATTTGGAGAATATGAACAAGACCTATTGTGACGTCACTTTGATTATGATACAAATGTACTAATATAAAAGTGCATTTGGAGAATATGAACAAGACCTATTGTGACGTCACTTTGATTATTAAACAGATCTACCATTATATCATGTTCATTTTGCAAATATAAAACGGTACCTTTTATGACGGCACTTCGATTATCATACAATTATTCTATTATATAAGTTCACTGAGAAAACGAAATTAGGTCTATTGTGGCGTCATTTCGATTATGATACAGATCTGCTGTCATGTTATTTCATTTTTTTATAATACAAAACTGGGGCTTGTTCAAACGCAACATCGTTCTGATTATGAAACAAATCTATTATTGTACGTCTAGTATGAGAATATAAAAACTAGGCCCATTGTGAAGTCACTTCGATCATAACACAGACTTAATATTAAAGAAGTTCATTTTGAGAATTGTGACTAACTTCTATTATGATGCAGATCAACTGTTATTTTATTTTAAAAATCCTAATATTTTGTAAGACCGAAAACGGGATTCATTGTTTGTGACGCCCGGGATTACGGGAATGAAAATGTCCGGGATTACAGGGATTCTGGATGCCGGAATTACATTAAATAAGAGGCATTGATGGAAAAGATAATGGATAGGAGGGTCATTCAAAGGGATAGGATGCATGATACGTTGAGTGTTACATATATTTGGCAAAATTGGAGATTATAATATAATTCGTCATTGCAGTAGTTGCAAAGACAGGGTAAGAAAAGATAATAATGAACAGTAGGACATTAGAATTTGTATTAGGCCAAATATAGAACGGTGAATGTAAAGTAATATTGAAAAACACCAAAATGCAAGTCAAACAAGTGCTGTCTGTTACCTAAATACAGAAATGTAACAGAAATAACAAGGCGAAATATTTTTGTAAATTTAAAACTAGAACATTAACTGTAATAGCAATTGAAGAAATAAGAGCTATAAAGACAATGTAACTACTAATACTAATAATAATAAGAAATAATCTTAGAGTCATTTTCTGCTATTAGATTAATTTGACGTTTCTGTTGTCCAAACGATTTAAAAAATCGAATACGCCAAAGTTTCGTTTCAATGCAGATGTTTCTTTGAATTTAATATTGATTAGATTATTGTTTTCACGGATATTCATGGCATATGCCTAAATTTTTATTTTATTTGTTGCATTTTAATGTCAAAAATGTCCACTCTGTTACTGTCCCTTTCACACTTTCACTGCAATATAACTAAAAATTTGCGACAAGTGATAGTTTTCCAAAAACAATGTTATTCATAATTCATAATTAGACATTGGAAGGCCTTTGATTTAATAAGTTTGTCATTCAGTGAATCAATAATTATCAAGGATAAATAAATTATCATACCAGTCTTTATATGATGACTTTTCGAAGCTAAACCTCAATAATATGTTTTAAAAGGTGTTACCTGCGAATGATACGTTTAATAGGTGTCTACTCCGTTACAGAGGATTAGTCGAGATTAAAGATGCTTATGTATGCATCAATTACCAGGTTTCATCTCCTTAATGAACAAAATTGATATGTAGAAAAGGGGTGTCCCAAAAGTGGCCAATAACAAAATGTATGCTGCATTATTTAGAAATTGTCCACTCTGTTACCTGTCCACTCCGTTACATTTGATGCCTATTTATACACTCGGAAATGGTAACGGAGTGAACTTTTAGAGGTAACGGAGTGGACATTTATTCGAATTACGGTAGAAAATAGAAATATATTCACAGAATTATATGTTCTTATTCTTTTGTTGGTTAAGATGGAACTACTCTCCTTCATGTATTCGTGAATTTTCAAAACTGTGCATTGTGTAAAACATGACAATTGAGCTTTATGAACTGTATTGTTGAGCAAAATTGGCAGTAACGGAGTGGACGATTCTTTTGGCATATAAATGTAAATGTAAATGTAATCGCATATTTATATAGCGGCTGTGTTATGGCTTCGACCACGAGGGTGAGATCCTTCACCACCGCTACTCCACGTTTATATTGCGACAGAGCCGCCCGCAGTAAAGATCCGATAAATTAATGTCTGACCGACCGGGAATCGAACCCGGGCCGCCGGCGCGGCGAGTGGGCTACCAACCCACTCGACCACCGAGGATCTTTATAAGAAATTTAAAGGAATGCCATATTGCAAGTTACTAAGTAGTTTACTAAAACAATATTAGCTAAATGGAACATTGAAGCTCAGATTAACATGCAGTTATTTGATAATGATTTAGTTTTTCAATAAAATTTATAATAAAATTTATGGAGAACCAAATTTGGTAAGGGAGTGGAAATTCTTGGGTGTCTTGAAATTCGTGCATGTTTTGCAAATATCTTAACAGATATTTTCAACTCTTTTGTGTATTGTGATGGAATTATATTTTCATTCAAGTACCGGTATATTCATTTGAAACATTTACACTAAGTTTTGTGAACTTGTATTGTTGAGGAAAATTGACCGTAACGGAGTGGACAACTTTTGTGGCATTAAAAAAATCCTCAAAGTGTGTTACCGAGTTGATAATACAAGTTTACCGAAAGTGATACAATGGAGTTAGGATTAACACGCAGTTATTTGATGTTGCTTCAGTTTTTAAAAAAAAATTATGTATAAGAGAGTTGGGTAACGGAGTTGACATTGTTGCTTTGGTGGTGTCCAAAATTTTGCGAAAAACATATTAAAGTAAAATATTAGTGCGCAACAGCACCCATATTTCTTAAGGACAGACATTGATAATTAAAAATAAGAAGAAAAAGTTATCGGTTTGAAAGAAAAAATTTCATCCAACTCCAAAAGTCAATTTAATCTAATAGCAGAAAATGACTCGTTAATGATAGTATTATTAATTGTTATTATAATGACAATAATAGCACGAATGCTGCCCATTCATGAGTGTACACTTTGAGTTGATTTGATACAAATTTTGATAAGAAAAATTTAGGACGCGATTTAATAAAATAGCGTTTTCCTACGTTTTTTGCGTTGTGCTTTATGCTAGAAGCAATGGTTGGTCTGACTAAAAGTGTAATTTTATAGCATTTGCACCTGTATAGTTGAAAACCAAATCTGATGATGGTATGTATTGTATGTATTATCTGCCAACAATCTTACCCTAAATAACTCTAAATCGAAAGAAGTGATCATTTTCCGGCCCCGTCACCAATATGACCCTCCTCCACCATTACCAAACATAACAAGAGTTAAAACCATGAAGGTACTGGGTGTTATCCTCCAAGACAACCTCAAACTCACAGCCCATATAGACCACCTCAAAGCTACCTGCTCATCCTCTCTCTATGCCATCAGAAAGCTCAAAACCCATGGCCTCTCCTCTCCATCTATCCATAATGTTACCAAAGCAACTACTGTAGCTAAATTACTCTATGCCTCCCCATCATGGTGGGGTCTCACCCTGGCGTCTGACAAAGAACGCCTTGAAAAACTCATAAAAAGAGCTAAACGCCTAGGATACTTAGAGCAAACCTTTCCTACTGTCTCCGAACTTGCCAACTCAGCCGATGCAAAACTCCTTTTCTCAATTACACACAACCCCAAACATGTTCTCTACCAACTCCTACCTCCTCTCCGACCCTCCTCCTCTCACCAACTAAGACCTAGAGCTCACAACCATACTCTACCATTAAAGGACAATTCTCAATTTATCCCACGATCGTTATATAAGAATATTTACTAGCTAACTTTAAGACTAATTATTAAAAACGACTATATATATATATATATATAGCATATGTAGCCTATATAGCGCCATGTGTGTGTGTGTGTGTGTGTGTGTGTGTGTGTGTGTGCGTAGCGCCAGGCGAATATGATGATTATCTTTTCGCATGTTTAGTGAATACGAATATGCCGCCGGAATGGCCAGCAGCAGATTCGGTATGATAAGCAGAACATAATGAATATGAATATGAATATGAATTTGAATATGCCGCAGGGTTTCTGCGCGTTAATTTCAATTACTTTGGAGCTTAGGCCTAAATCATTGGAATAAAAAAACTCAGGCAAGATTTGCATGCCTTTCCCCCATTTTATGTGTATAATTAATTTTTTGTGTAAGAAAATGTCTAACTTAGTTTTCTTTGAGAAGCAGCATCTGTTCAAACAAGTTATCTGATAGCAGCCGTGTTTTGGGTCTTAAATCATGACTGTAAAACTAAAGAGCCTCTCTACTGGTGCAGACCAAGGCAGGACAGCATTAAATTGTATAAGCAATTTGTTAGCAGTTATCCAACGATAAGCGTTAGTTCAGCTGAAGTGAAAGTGCTGCTTTGCTGTCATAGACCCCAGTCCTGTATGCATGCATGATTGTATGAACTTTGCTTGTGTAGCTATGAGGCATTGCTAGTTCCCTTTCTGTCATCTACTATATAGTGCAAGATTTCTAAATCGTTTTTGTTTCTGCTAGTCAACTTTGTGGTCACTGCACGCTGCACACCAGGACCATAAAATTCTTCATCTTCCTCTCCTTCTTTGTGACCACTAGATGCTCACTTGCTCAGTATTTTGTTCGCTACTGGTGGTATTTTCAAATGTTGTTAATAGCAGTTCAAATATTCTTTTAGTTTAGTATGCCTAACTTAAAATACGGATGATTCACTGCTGCAAGGATCGCATGATTTACGGTACTAAAGTATCTTAATAATATAGTTACGTTCAAAGTAATTTGATTTTGCAAAATGTAATTGAAATTACAAATTACCGAAAGAAATGTAATTGAATTACAAATTACTTTGATGCAGAGCTCAGCACATTACAAATTACCAATTACAATTTAAATTATGGAATCCCAATTACTCAATTAAATTACTGCCCATCTCTGCTTTTTAAAGCCATTAACAATGATCCTGATCACTTTAAGACTTGTCTCTTCCGGATTGCTTACCTGCCATTCAGAAACCATGGCAAATGGGCCAAGGTTTCTGAATGATTCATTAAATTCATTCATTCAATGAATTTGTAAAGCACCTCTTCATGGGGACTATTCAGAGATGCTCCCAACAGCACGGCCAAATAAAACTCTCTTAGTAGTATAGGATCATTGCTCTAGTCTGCCAGAGGAATGCTCGAGAAAGAGTTCTAGAAAGGGAGCGGAGCATCAAGAGGAGTCATTCAAGGAAGAGAGGCCTAGCTCTGAGAAGGCACAGTTCTGTATAGTGGAGGTTATACAGAACTATTTCTTCTCTATAAATGAATTAAGCGCATGTATATAAGTTGGCTGTCATGATTTTCCTTGAATGTAAACGAAACCTAGAGATAATTATCGTATTATAATGGCATTTATTGCATTACATTTGCATTATTATCTAATGCATAGAAAACTGATAGCGCTATTATGGAAGTGTATTACTGTGTATTTTATTTGTGCAGAAAAACAGATTTTAAAAGCTGCACTACTTAACAACAAGAAAAAAAATCAAATTTTCTCAATGATCATACATACTGATGTCAAAGTATGTATTAAAAGATAAAACATGTTGCAATCAATTCTTTAAACTTTAGACTATGAACAAAAACACATTGGAATAAGGATTTAAAAAGAATGTGTGCACTGATAGTCATCAATTCTACATAAATCATAAACTAAATATCAAGGAATGAAAAACAAGTGCTCCTGTTACAAAATTCACATTTCCTTGCATTCCATTAGAATGTCTTAGGAATGTACATAAGTAAGTAACTAAGTATACAACCAACTGCTTATACTGCACGTTGGTTTAAACGACATTTAAATAAGATAAAGCATCTTTGTCAAAACCTTATGACATCTGTGATAATTCAATTATGCAGTCTTGGCCTCATAAGAGTAGAGCTCTGGCCTCGGTGGTGGGAGTAGTGGGATCAGCACATGGACCTAATTTAAGCTGGGCACTGGGCAGCTTAATCTAATCGAAATGAGGAAACTTCTACAGTCCCAGTTTAACACTGCAATAATATCAAAAGATAGCAGTAGTTTGAAAGATAAGTCAGTAACAATAATAATAATAAGCCACTGTGATCCTTGTGTGGCTTTTTTAAAGCATAAAAGTCCAGAGGGACAAAGAAACGGTTAAACAAAACACCCAAATAAAAAAATACATCACCAGACTATCTAGCATTCATTCGTAGAACTGAAAACAACTGCATACAAATATGCTTTATCTTATTTAAATGTCATTCAAAACATACGGAGTACATCTTTTTAACACATTTGTATCAAGATGTTATATAGCGCCACATAATGCCTTAATGATGAACTACTTGATTCCTAGTCGCCTTTAGTACACTCTCATCAATAAAGGTAGACCTATTCTGTACACTATTTGTATTCATATTCTAATTCAGTCGAATAGTTGGTCCAGTTATTCGTGTTTGGCCGAATAGCTATAATCGCCTATTTGGTACAGCCCTGCTAAAAACATAACTTTAGTAATTAATTCATTAACTTGATAATTGACCATCATCAATCCACTTTAATGTAACTGAAAATGAAATCTATAGACTTCTTTGATGGGTAAAAGCATCTCGGCAAATACAATGCAAGAAAATTTTTATGCACGATTGATGCAACTAACCATGATGATAATTAACTGGCCATGACGAAAATTATTATGCTGACATGCTGTAAAGTTACATAACGTAACAGAATGGTTTATTTATTATTGTTACATCATAACGACACATCCTATTCACAACCTTTCAGATTATATATGAACTTTCCCAGGCACACAACGCACTGGCATTCAAATCATGGACACGGAGGTGAAAAGCTAAAGTTGATCATCTTACGAGAACATCATGCATAGAATAATGCCGGATAACAGAAATTAAATCAAACTAACAGCAGACAACTCTTTTACGTAGTTTCTGTTAACATTAACAGAAGATAACCTACATTAAATCAAAATACGCCAATATATGATACATTGTCTCTAGTTGAACTCACTTTATAAATAGACTTAAATTATTAAAAAGTCATATGTCTCATTTAAGTTGGGCTTCTTCTACCCTGTTTTTTTCTGAAGACAGAAACTGGTAACTGAAAACAACTGTTATAAAACGGACACCAACAGACATATGTTACAATGATATGCCTACGGTAATTGTGAAATGTTGAAAACTTGGCAGGGAAAACTGCAAGCAAAAGTACTCGGGCAACACAACTACCTATATTACTATAATAGCAACTCAATTTTTAATCTATATTTTAATAGCACTTTAACACATCATTAAACCTCTTTAAAAATTAACAAATAGCAATAGTATATAAAGTAGTCTATCAAATGATGCAGCAAATTCACATGATTAATTTACTGAGATGGAAAAATAAAACACATAAATAAATCAAGTGCCTCAATCACAAACTCAATATGCATCAAAACCTCTCATTTAAAATGCCACTTTCAACGCATTTGTGCAAACAAAACTGTCCTTTAAGTCTTCAACAATTCAGCATATATCTTAGGCAAAGCATTCCGTCAAAGTATAAAGTGATCAGCAGTGACGCATATTATATAAATGGAATGATTTCATCAGTTCAGCATATTGTGAAACATCCAATCAGCGCTTGTCTTCCAACTGCATTTCAAGGCCTCGTCAAACTTCACGTCGAAATGCTTGTCTGCTTCATCGTCAGTCAAGTGTGGCACAAGTCTCTCCTTCAGGTACTCGATGTCTTTGATGCACGAGACTTCTGGGATACCAGTGTTCATCATCATCATGAAAAGTGTGATGAGGAATCTGCTGTGATGGCGCAGAATCTGGAAAGCCCGACGGCAGAGCATTCGAAACCTAAAGACCAGTTGCAAAATCAGCACCATCAGCATATATAAGACTGTAATTGGATGACTTTTATTTGTCGCTGTAATCAACCCACACTGTCATCATCTCAAAATCATCATCATCATTATTAATAGCATAATTTCTTCTATATAAGAATCTGCATGCTCATTATAATTTTCTCTGTCTTTAATTCACTCTTGTCATTACAAGGCTTTCAGCATTTAAAGATTAATATTCTTAAATTACTGATGCTTGCATTAATCCATTCAGCATATAAAGGATCATAGTTCAACTCCCAGTATGTCACAAGAAGCTAAAATGGGCAAAAAGATATCCAAAGTGAAGTTAAGATAGAAGGAGGCATAAAAAATATTTTCCTCTTGAAATTGGTAAGCAGGATTCCACAATGGTCTGTGCTCTAATCAGTACTCATGACAACTGCCAAAATAATGTGGCCAATTGCTAACATACACTGATTACACTTTGATTGAATGACCAGACTTGTGTCATTTTTCTCTCACATCTGTAGCAGACAACTGCATTGTCTATTTCTTTGTCTTTTTACAATTCACTGAGCTGTCCCAGTGTCCCTGTAGGCTAGTGCCATAGATCCGTAACCCCATGAATAATTTATTTTTGAGTCTATGTGAAAACTAAAAGTAGCTAAGCTGGAGCCTAATGCTAGTAATTTAGATGCTATAGAAGCCACGACCTAGAATCAGTTATTCATTGTAATCAGATATTTATGTGTGTTCTTTAATCAGAAACTGCACTGCCAAAACTGCATGAAGAATTGAAGGTATCTGACCAATGGTCAACACACCAGCTTTTAAAGAGAAAATTGGTAGTATCTCAAAGACATAAATTATTTGCAGCACTTTTGTCAAGAGCCTATAAATGAAGTGTTCTCATTATATACATACATTGACACACTGCACTTACAACTTATTATGCTAATTTTGTCATTAGTTTATGTACCAACTGTCTATATGTATGCTCTCCTGTTGCGAGCTTTATATTTTGGTTATTCATTTTTCTTATTATCAGTTTAGCATTCACTACCAGAAAACCTTAGCAGTTCTAAACAGCCTGATTATTATCCGATTAAACTTCCTTACTTGACAAACTTTTCACCACGTTGATTATTGGGGTTGATTACGTAGACCAAGTCACAAGTCAGGACAAATGGAACTCTCTCTCTCTTCACTCCATATTTTGTCTTGAAGTGACCCAGGATGTGGCCAAAGTCAATGTGAAACAACTGAAACAAATACAAATCTCATGCAGAAGTACAGTGAGATCATACAACCTAACATTTGACTGAGATGTTTTGCTAATACTCTAAATGTCAACAGCTTCATTATCATAGAACTTAAGTCACAATTCAGAAAGACAGAGAGACTACAGATGAGGCTCCAGTCCTCTCCTCAGGGACATGGCAAGGCATATAGCTGTAAAAGTTTGTTTAAACCCGAGAAGTGATAAGCAAGGCTGATCAATGTGAAATCTTATCAAAGTGGTCTTGGCCATTGGGTCAAAGGACCCAGGGAGCCCAGAGGAAGACTCAGGATGCAGCTGTGCTCACCTGTGTCTTTGCACATTACAGACAGGAGAAAATGGTATTTGGCAGGATGACCATATTCTGTCAGGGATACATTCTCTCATGAAATAGCTGGAACCCTCCCAAAATTACAGGCAGTGGCTTAGCCAGGAATTTATTATGGGGGGGGGGGAAGGGTTGAGGGGTTCATGGTCTGGCCGGATTCCCTTCTTGACACCAACCCAACAGTGTTACTGTAAATAAAAAGGGAATAAAGTAACAAATTGAATAAAGTATGAAAAACAATTGTTACTACAAGCAATTGTTTTGCTTTTTCTTATTTAAGTGGATAAATAACCTTAAAAAAACTTTTTCCCTAAGCCAATAGGGGGTTTTAACCCCCGAAACCCCTTGGTTACGCCACTGATTACAGGTGAAGGCCTCATTTGGGGTGTGCATACTTCACACTCCGAGTCAGAGTGGCCACTTGCCATTATTGGAAGGCCAGACAAAGGTGCTTGATGAGGATTACGAACATTCCCTTACAGCACAAAACATGAAACAAAATTTTGATGCATATCTTCGCATCAGCTGATACCAGCACAGAGGCCCAGAGGCTTGCATGGTCTAAAGCAGCGTTTCCCAAACTTTTTGGACCATGGAACCCTTCGCGTCCTAATATTTTCTGGCGGAATCCCAATCTCAACTAAACGCATTGAATCACGCGGAACGCACAGGAAGCAAAGGCTATATAGGCCTACTAACAATTATAAGCCTACATACATAAGAAACTAAACTGTAGGCCTAGAAAGTTTATTTTTCCTACAATATCATGAAAGATTAATTTCACTGTTTTAAAAACCACGATTTGTGGATCTTAATGAGAGTATAATGCTCTAGGTCTACATGAGGTTAGAATGTGAAGGTTCATTGGAATTCTGCTTCATCCGTGATAGGTCAATTAGAAGTTCGTAGTCTCCGTTGGAAAAGTTGGCTGCTTTTAACCTTCATTGAGTGGCTGCGTATACTATTATCGTAATTCATGAAAAGGAAGCATTTAACTAAGTTCGCTTTCAGGTCGTGAAAATGATTTGCAATTCCTGAACGATGGTTTATTCGAGAACCATTAAAAATCGTGTGAGTTTGGAAAGCGTTCCACGTTTCTAAATTAAATAAAAGAGGTTACAGAACACTAGCTATTTAGCATACGTAGAAGTCACTAAATTTTGGCAAATTTTCACACAAACAAATTAAAATCACTATTTGTTGCTACTGCTACAAGATCTGACTTGGCGATTCTTTTTAAACTTTCGTTTCACGGTGCTCAGGCAAGTTTCGTTCAGATAACGATAACAAAGATGACTGCGTCTCTGTTCAG
Source organism: Lumbricus terrestris (assembly GCA_949752735.1). Lineage (NCBI taxonomy): Eukaryota > Metazoa > Annelida > Clitellata > Crassiclitellata > Lumbricidae > Lumbricus > Lumbricus terrestris. Next base: position 27,965,241 of record OX457039.1, read on the forward strand.
ACTAAGGAGTAAAGCTCTGACCTACGTTACGTTCAGCAGTGATGTCTAAGCTTATACAAACTACATACTATGAGACTATATAATTATTGGATTGCTAATAATCACTGAAAGGTCGGGTGAGGACAAAACACAAAAGATGACTGACGCTAGTTTCAAACTTCCAGTGCATTGTAAAAAGCTGCTTGAAATGTTGCATTGCAAAAAAATTTATCCCAAAAATTCTTTTTTGTCAACTTCTCGCGGAACCCTTGTGCTCGCCCCGCGGAACCCAAGGGTTCCGCGGAACCCACTTTGGGAAACGCTGGTCTAAAGACAAGCAGGATTTGTGCTCCATGGACTGGAAGAGACTAGTAAGACGGCATGCACACAGTTCCTATCTCTGGACAAAATATGTATAGAGCTAAGAATTGAATAGTGAATAGGGACACCCGATAAATGGTGCATAGGTGCAACGATGACGACTGACTGACCTTTAGTCATCAAGGCAATGCAGAGCTAAATTCTGTTCAGTGAATACTGTAGACGGAATGCATGACGCACAGTTTTGAGAAAAACTGGATGAATAGAGACGAAGGCTAACGTAGTAAGTCGATGGTGGTTACCTGTCCATTCTCTCGCAGCATAATGTTGTCGGAATGTCTGTCGGCCACACCAAGGACATAGGTGGCGACACAGTAGCCAGCACACGACATCAGAAACTCATTCAAAGCACTCTTGAAGCTGAAACAAAAAGCAGATTAATGAACAACCACCAATTCATTTCATCACAATTCATGTCATCGGATTTATTGGCCTAAAGCTCAAGTGTGTTATAATGCGAATTACAGAACCGAATTCTTCTTCTTTTGGTTCGCGGCCTTTCTAGGCAGGTTTGTATGCCTACTGGTGCCATTCGTCACGTTGCCCGGCTCTCCCCTTTAACTTGCTGTAACCCTCCTCCATCATCCAGTTGAATAACATCATTCTCGGTCTTCCTACTGTCTTCTTACCCTCCATTCTTCCCCCAATTATGGCTCTTAGGAGGAAGTGTCCCCTCATGATGTGGTCCAACAGTTTTTCTATCAGATTCTGATTATTCCTATCAGTATCAGGCATTATGTTTTCTTTGCTGTGACGAAAATGATTTTATATGTAGGCCAATAATTCTTAAACCTTTACAAGCTAGGAACTGGCAAAAGGTAGATGCATACATGGATTATCACTAAAAAGAAGGCTACCATGTTGAGAAGCCGGTGAATCTGTCAACGTAAACATGCAAGTATGTATTGTGTATAGGCTCCGACGTAATTGAACATGGAAAAAATTCAAAAGTTATTCAAAACAACTGCAAATTTTAATAAATTTCCAGCAAAAAGTTTCCTACCTCTTCTCGTCTGGATTGTGTTTCTTAAGCCATTCATAAAGGCAGGCTTTGTTGAAAGATGCAGTCAGCTTTATGTCTGAAAATTCCACCTGAATCTTTGCCAGAGTACTTGCTTTGGTGACGATCTCAATCAGACCCTCCTTATGCCCCATCGGCAAACATCCATAGATGCACAGTCTACAAAACGCACATGTCATAATTATAATTTAAATTAGTCTCGTTCCTGTTTCACGTCTAAGTAAACAAGTTAGATAAATTCATATAAGCAGTGATAACTCAAAAGCTTATATCAATTTACAGTAAAAGATTATAGTCTTAAAATATCTCCCACCAGAGAATACATTAAATTCTTGTTCATGCAGCATCTTACACAAAAGAGAATAAAAAATTTAACACGTTCAGGACAAAAATTACCTGAAGTCCAGACCCTCTGATTGCCATATGTTGTCCATTATATGTAAAATCTGTAGAATCAGCATATCCTGACGAAGGTCTTCAAAATAAAGTACACAGGTTTTAAAAACAGTCGAAATAGTAACATTACAGTATAATCTGCATCTTCAATTATAAAACAAACAAGAAAATTATAAAAACGATGTTAAATATTGTGTAACAGCTGCAATTGATAAATATGAGCTCGTGTGACAAGTGTTGTCACCAACATTAAAAGAATCACAAACTGATCCAAATATAACCCCCTTTGAACCCAGAGCTCCCGTAACTCTATGGATAATGGGCCGGTGTCGGGTTCAAAGGGTTAATGTTGCTCAACTGTTTGCATGCGACGAAGAAAAATTCATTTGTAATTATAACTATTCACGACAGTACTGTTCACAAATGAATCCATATTACAAGAGATAGGACAAGCAAGAGGGAACATGTCATTGGGGCAGAGAGCGGCAAGGCAGAAGATGGCGCTCTTTGGACATGTAATGCGAGCAAACGGCTTGGAAAAGGAGATGATGCTGGTCTGCAGAGAGGGAGGAAGGAGGAGAGGATGCCCAAGGAGGTGGATGGAAGAAATACACGAGAGAACGAAGATGAACTTGGAGGAACTGAGAGACGCGACGGAAGATCGTAGTACGTGGAGAAGGTTGATCATGGCGGTCGCTAAGGTTCAAAGAATCGACGGCACAAGTTGACTGTTCACTTAGGTATAGATGCATGACAGATAAAGAAAATTTATTTATTATGAATGTTCTATAAAACAGACATCAAGTTTTCATGTCCTTAAATAATTGAACCATTATTAATTCATTAAGATCTTTGAGCCTGTTACAAATATTCAACATGACCAACACTGGCTCTACCTTGCAGAAATAGACTGCTATATCTTCAACATTTTATTGATTTAAACAAGAGGTGACTTGTTTGAAACGACAGACACTATATGACATCAGGAGGTAATCTATAGCTCACCATCTCCTCGCTTGTACATCAGTGGAATTGCAGGACCGTAGAGGTCAGCATTTTCACAGACAAGCCACAATGGCTTCTGTTTTGAACCCATTACCTTGCACTTCTCTGTGCTACAATAACAGAAATAAATTAGAATGGCACAGAAAACACAAAGAAACCGAAGAATAACATTGTAAAGACAGAAAAATGCCATGAAACAGGACCAGAATTTCAATGTAAAACCTCACTTGGTTATTGCACATTGGCAACATTTACCTTGATGACGCAGTATGCCATGGACTGTCCCTTATCCAAGTACTAATCCTACTACCTCCACTCAGTACTTAACTTCACAGTACTTGCAAGTAGCCACCAGCAGAAACTCTAGTCTCCTACAATCCATTTGACAAATCATCCTGCCTCATCAAATGCTAATCAAATGCTAATCATTGATGACAACAGCTTCTCATCATCACATGCTGAGCTTCAATGGAAAAATAGGTGTGTCTATCAGTATCAAAATTCACGCAATAAAGTTACAAAGTATGAATTCCATATTTATCCACTGTGTAAAGGATAAAAGTTTCGAATGAATTTTCGTAAATAAGGATATTTTAAGTACCTGACTTTTTTCAGTCGTATTCTTGGATTCAACGGACATTTGATCCCGACCAGTGACTGGCCATATGTCTTCTCTAAATCTTTATGCATTGCCTTTTGAAGCACGATCAGCTTATCTCCCAATACACGACCATTCTGTTTGCATTCAGTTAAAAGGCATTAAAAACCAACTATACTAATGAAAGCCTTGCTACAAAAAAAACCAGGAAACATGCAACTAAATATCATGAATTATCTCCCTATTTTAATGGGTAAATGTGATTAAATAAAAATGCTACTTCACACCTTACAAAAAATTTCCTACTTAAAATTCTCTAAATATAATAACCAATAAAATTCTCAAATACATATCATATGCACATAAAACAACTTGATGTCCTTTTTACAGTGTACACTGGTTGGCCACATGCAGGTACATGGCTGCTTATACATGACAGAATGAAAGACAAGCATATCAGATAGACACATTTTCCAACAGATTTACAAGGGATAGACTAGAACAAGTAACCATAGCGCTTACACTGGCTGGTGATAGAGCCTCACATAAGCATAGCACTTACACTGGCTGGTGATAGAGTCTCACATAAGCATAGCACTTACACTGGCTGGTGATAGACTAGAACAAGTAACCATAGCGCTTACACTGGCTGGTGATAGAGCCTCACATACGCATAGCACTTACACTGGCTAGTGATAGACTAGAACAAGTAACCATAGCGCTTACACTGGCTGGTGATAGAGCCTCACATACGCATAGCACTTACACTGGCTGGTGATAGACTAGAACAAGTAACCATAGCGCTTACACTGGCTGGTGATACAGCCTCACATAAGCATAGCACTTACACTGGCTGGTGGTAGAGCCTTACATAGGCATAGCACTTACACTGGCTGGTGATAGTGCCTCCACATGATCGTAAAGCGCTCGAAGACTCTGCAGTGCTTCAAACTCTTTGAATAGCTCTGCCAGAAGTGCACTGTTGCCTCGAAAGTATGCCTCCAAGATCAGAGCAAATCTTATGGAGACCGACGGCACATGCATTTCTGACCTAAAAACAAATGATTACACCATGCCATAAGCACAATACTGAAAACAAATTCAACAATTCCTCAATGTGCTTTGGCCTATCAAATAGATTTCATCTACAAATGACGTAGGTGAGAGACAGAGTGAAAGCAACCAGAGTGATGATTCACCATTAAATATATAGCCCATTTCCTACATCTGCTTGTATTTACATAAACTAACATGCAGCCTTTTGCTTTGACCAACTTCAACTTGCTTTGATAGCATGTCAAAGACACTTTCATCATTGCACTCCACACACATTGCCATCGTCTTCTGTGCAAATTGCCTTCACAGTTAGATCTTGACTGGCATTAACAAAAGCCCATTTGAGTGAGACTGCTGTCAGATGAAATCAAGCTATCACATAAAGCACAAGTTTCACACATTCACTACACAACATGGGCGCCCGCAGAAATTTCTGCAGGGGGGGGCAAAATTTTTCGATGATCGCGGTTAAATGTTTTAGTAGCAATTTAAGAGCTTGAAAAACGCAAAACTGGAAATTAAGAACGCGAGTATGTTTCAATGGGGTTTCTTAATGCAAATTTTTCAGTTTCATTTTGTGTATCAGCTTTAATATGAATAGCTTCTTTAGTGCGAAGAAATTTGTTAAAAATCAACAAGTAGATGTTAAAAGTGGGTTCCTGAAGCGGCGCTGTAACATTATAGAATGAATGAATAAATGAACGAAAAATAGGTGTCAGTTTCGAGGTGCAAGTGTTCATCTAGCCAATTTTATTTTGTAAAAATTTCTAAACTTCTTAAGCGCCACTCGAAGGCCGATCACAGGGCTCCAGAGTCAGAATGCTGTTCAAAGGGTAGTTAGAAAAGGTACGAGTCCGGTAGCCAAAGCAGTAGCTGATACTGTGAGTGTCGTTAAGAAAGGTGGATGTTACGAGGATCAGATGAGTGGGAGGGAAGTATCAATTCTTTTGAGCAGTTTTAGGTGGAACTCCTGAGGGTTATAACCGGAGCCCTTTATCCAAGGTTCTCTACAGTTTGACCTCCCTATAGATTCTGTACTGGCAGCATGCAAAATGGACAAACTGCAGCCTGGCTTCTAGCAGACTTGATTTATATAATACTGGTGAATAAGCAGATCTCCCTGACGCAGGGCCTAATTGAATTCGGTGCACTGTTGAGAAATTTCAAATGTTGGCATTGGTATTTATAGGCTAATTAATTTTATGCAGTTGTGAAAGGTTGCATGACAGCGAAATTCCAATCAAGTAGGCCAAAATCGATAGGCCTACTATTTGCATGGGTGCCCGACGGAGGATTAAAAGCCAATGGTCATTGTTCCAGCTTTTAGCAAGATGTTGATAATGCAAGGCAAAAAATTAAGAGCATGTTTATTTCTACAGAGATTTCTAAACATAGATTTCTGACTTTCAATGTGTGTATCGTTCGTATTATTAGTGCTTTAATGTGAAGAAATTTGTTAAAAACCCAATAGTAGTATAGTTATAAAAATATTTGTCAATTTTCCAAGGGGGGGCAAGTGCCCCCCCTTGCCCCTATGTGCGGGCGCCCATGCTACACAATACACATCAAAGGCCGTGAAAACAATGAGCTTCATTAACTGAAACAATAGAAAAACTTGATGAACAACTGACTTGAGAAGCCAGAAGAAGTAGTGACCAATTTTGTGATTGTTGAGCGCCCTGTTGAGAAGAAATTTGATCAGGTCACACTCCAAATATGACTCATACTTCAAGACCTGAGTGAATTGCAGCAGGTACTGACACAGCTCGGAGTCACTGAAAGTGGAACAATTAAAAAAAAACTTTGAAGATGCACAGAACTATAATGCACAGATTATTACAACCAAATAATTAAGTACTCTCATGTAATATAACTGATTTACTCAGTGGTGCTTACTGCACCTCTAGCCTAAAGCATGTTAAATGTCATTATGAACGAGTGTATTACATGTATATAAACTCATATGCAACAGAAACCTGGATTGCAATACTTCAAAATATGTTCAATAATATTTGAGACGGCAGAAAGATCTTTAGAGAAATTCCTCCAGAGATTACATGAAAAGCTGCCTTGGTGCTAACCCTTTGGTTGCCAAGTACCTTCAAATGAGCCATTGAGAGAATTCTCAAGTGACACTAATGGACAAGCTTGCTATAGATGGACTGCACTCTAAAATGTCCAATTACCCTTACCTCATTTCCTGCAGGCACTTGACTGCAAACTTGCGAACTTCTTTGTCTGCATACTGGAAATCAAGCAGCTCCAGGGCCTGCTCTGGGGGAATTGTAGGCCAAATCTGGAGCAGAGCCTGCATCTAGAATGAAGATCAACAATACTGCTCCATTCAAACTTAGATACATGAAAATGTAAGTCAGAGATAAACAGAGAAAAACAAAAGTACATTAACAAAGAAAAACAAAAGAAACACAGCAAAACAAAAGAAGTCATTCAAACTTTCCGAATTAAAAGATCTTTAGTAATGAATGAATTAGTTTTGCTTAATATTAGTTGCACAATATCTTAATCTTGTTTAAGATCGACTGAAAAATATGTTGTTATAAACTACAACATCTACCACCAATGTCAATTTGGTCTTTTTTAAAACTCAAACAACACTTTCAGAATCAATGGCGAATACAGAAATTTTCAAAGGGGGGGCCAAAATTTTCGGTCTTGGGACAGGGAAAAAATTTCGTCATTTCGTCTTGGTCGACGAAAAATCTGATTATTTTTTAGGCATTTGTCCAATATCCAAGAAAAAATATACCGTTTTAGCCGCCAAAATAGTTGACCTTTTTTTTAGTCATCAGTCATCCTGGTCGGAGTAATGGCCTCTCTAGTATCCTGCCTTTTCTCTCCCACTGCACTGAGTTAATGGCTTGTTGAAACAAATTGGTGGGCACGTCCCACGCACTTTTTAAATGGGGGGCCATGGCCGGATTGGCCCCCTGGATCCGCCCCTGTTCAGAATACTGGCATCACTAACGTCACTACACAAGATGGCCACTTATTGTTTAGCTTTTCCATCCCTGCATTCATTTTATGTAAAAGCAATCTGTACACAAAGTTCCAATGTCAGCAAATAAAATAGCCAGAAAATCTTTGTTAGGCTACAAGATGTTTATTCTCCGATGTCATACCAATGCAACTTCAACGTAGTTATTCCAGCTGACGCAAGTCAGAAGCTTTGGAAGGGAATGTGGAAAGTGCTCTCTGCATTCATATCTAAGATTCCAGATAAGTTCCTTTTCCTGTTCGTGGAGCTGATGCAACTGATCACGGTCTACCATTATCCGAAGTGCCTCAAGATGATTCCTTGTCACCTTACTTGGATCCAGCTGTCCAGACGCAAACATTAATTAGATCAAAAATGAACTAAAACATCTACAAAAATTAAAGGAATCAACTACCTTTCTCTCAAAATATATTTATAACATTCGTGTTATAAATATATAAGTATAATATAAGTATAATACTTCTTTTCTTCAAGAAAAGAAAGACACTGGTTCTCTGCCACTAGGCAGGTTCGGCTGTCCAATGTCGCCACTCCTACTTAGCATTGGGAATTGTTTACAATATTGGATGATAGGTTGACATAGCAGTTCAGTCTAGTTAGTGTAGTCAAGTACAACAAAGCCCAGAGGCATATGAAACATATTTGTAACCTTTACAAACTAAAGCCCCAGAACGTCTTCATCAGAAATTTGACACCTTGCTTACAGCCAAAGGCCGCAAGACCATTTCCTCCACACAATCACACTACTTCATAGAGTGCCAAGGTTGTCAAAATTTGGGCTACTTAAGCTAAGGTGACTCCTCATATTGTTTTTTCTTCAAATGATCTCAATAATATTGAGTTAATTATACTCATCAGCAGGAATCTGTTAATACTGTTGCATACTGTTGAATGGCATAATGTATGCCTACCCTCAGCATTCCAAATCTCTGCAGAACATCACCCTCGGTTTTGACACCATCAGAATGCCTGGCAGCAACATCCAGGACCTGCATCAACGATGTTTAAATGCAAGGTTATAATTGTAGCAATGACAAATGAATTTGCATGGCATCAGTAAACAGCAAACAACATCTTGGCTGCTTTACAAAGCTAATTATCAGCACAAGTGGTCTTAATAGATTATTATCAAACTAATTTCCTATAAAAGGCAAAATGAATGTTCACATGAACCAGCAAAGAAAGATGCCACAAAGTACAACGGCTTCTTCCGCTCTGCAAAATGGAAATGCCTTAAATTTATATGCTCTGTTTAAGATGGCATCCAAGATGTTTTCGCAACAAAGATTTCAGTCCTTTCTGGCTCTGCCTGGAGTTACAAAATTAATACATTGTGTAAAATTGTCTTTCAATTCAATGTCATGCATTACAGTTCACAGAGGGAAATACATCTAGTTTTATGGACCAATATAGACAAAATTGTAATGCCAGCCTTCAGAACCAGCATAGTTCATAACGCAATTGAGCAACATACTTGAACCCAGCAAGCATATATAGAGTACCGTACTCTCAGCAAGCCAATTGTTATTCAGATGAATGCATTGGGGTGTTCATAATGGGACACCAAAATGCAAGAGGTGGTGAGGAACGAGATAAGAACTGTCCTTGTGAAAGGAACAACATCATGAATGAAGCTAAAGAATTCTGTTAGCAATGCATGAAAATTACCAGCATCACCTACTTACTGAAGATTTCTAACATTACATCATCAAAGATGATGTAGCAACAGCTAAATGCTGTGCTGCAAACTGATGCATTCATGAACAGCTACCAGCCATAGCAGACGAAATTGGAACAATATCTGCAAAATCAGCCCTCGTCTCATAAAATACTTCTGTCGAAAGTGCACATTGAGTGAAACATTGGATGCCTCTGCAATCTGCATGCAACAGAACAACTTCATGTTGGCTGCTGTACTGCTGCTATCTAACTGTGCAGGTCTAACTGTGCCCATCTCTACAGCATTTAACTGATCAATTCTAAACAAGTCTACTACAGCTATAGGCACAAACTTGACCAGTGCAAAGTCTACCTTATCAAATGATGGATAGCAAATCGGATCTTCTAAGTTGTAAGATGAGAAAGAAACGATGAGACACGCCGCTTCATCCACATCGGGATTCAATTCCACAGTACCTAAGAAAACATAAGATCCAAAAGTCACAAGTCAATACATGGCGTTCAAGAAAAGAATGACAAATTTTATGATGACAATAATATAGGACGATGAATTTATTAATTAAGATCCTCATGGACGGCTAGAAATCCAAATAATATAAAGTACCATCTAGAAAATGCGAACCAATTAAGAAATGGTAAATTTTTATTTTGAAAAAGTGGCATAAAATGCTGAGGCTCAGGCCTCAGACTGCAGAATTCACTTTCTCACTGAGAAATTTTAAAACAGTCCAGACAGAAAAACCGACTGTTCTCGTTTGGAATATAACAAGAATAGACAACAAGAGATTAATGGCCACAGCACCTAATATTGCATAGTGGCAACTTGGCACCAGGGAAGACAAACAAAGACATGGAGCGGACAATGTAAAAGAAGATCAAAAAGAGCAAGGGATAAATATGAAAACTGGTGTTGTTAATAAGCAAACAACACAAGTTTTAGCACAGTTGAACCTCACTTATGTTCAGAACTAGACCATGTGCCACAGCACTGCACCAAACTGGAAAATTCCAATCAAACGACAATTACAACCAATTTAAAAGATATCATATCACACTCATCAGAAGACATGCACACTTACCAATTGGGTTAAGCATTTCATCTGACAGCATATCAACATCAGTCACAAACCACATGTACAATTTCTTCGCACTATCGCTCCTCATGATTCCCTTGTAGTCAAATATGGGAATATTCACCCACGCCAAAGGATACATTTCCTGTCATTTAGAGCAAGACAATAAGATCTTACCAAACATAAACAATTGCTAAATTGCACACACAATATAAGAATAAGAAAACTCTCTTTTACCGTTATTGAAATACAAAAAAAAACAGTTTTTGTCTGCAGTTTGTGATAAAGTACAATTATGCATTTTACATTAATTAGGCCACATTAACCCGTTAAACCAGAAGAAACTGGCCCAATCAACAAATACATACAATAATATGATAATAAATTTTAAAAACCATATTCCACCCTGCTGTATACGAATGCAGCATTAGATGTGAGTTCAATACTATACACACAATTAAAACTGACTCAGCTCAACATAGTCCTCTGTCTACTCCAGCAATAGTAGATGTTGTTAGGTCGGTCAGATAGAGCCATGCAAGCAGCACTTTGGGCAATGCTTGAAAGGAGCTATATAAATATGGTTTGTTACATCACATTATCAAAAGAAAACTATTAAAATAAAGCAGGCTACTTTAGAGCAAAAATCGCAAAAGTAAATAAATTAAGACTTTCAATAAACATAATATTTAAGTTTTTTTATTGGCATCATTTATGTAAATCTGCAGTAACAGCTGAGCAAGTACGATTTATCCATTAAAAACAACAGTTTAATTTAAATATATTGGAAAGAATGAAAAGGCCAAAACAGAATACTTGTTGAAATAAAGAAATCAGATACCTTCTTCTTGTCTCTCATTTTGGTACCTGACGGCAACCTTTTTTGAGACCTTCGATCTGGCAAAGCGTAGATCATGAAGCAGAGTCTGGCCATGCGTGGAATATTTTGAAGGGAAAGGTCAAAGGTCAGAGTCTCATTCCAATTGGCACTGCCATTGACAACCATCATGCCATTAGAGGTGATACTTGCGCATAAAGTGTCACCACCGTGGTACAAGCAGGCACGAAGCTTCACCTGAAAAAACATTCATTGGAAAGTCATCGCTGGTGAACTATTGAAGACATTCAAAGAACAGACCTCCAGCCTTGGGTCATTAAATGCACACCAGCACAAGATGAAGGGCTAAAAAAGTTTCTGCTGTTGATTTCTCTAACCTGTAAGGAGTTCTGTAGTTGTCTTCTTAAAAGACTTCACTACATACACTTATCATATCTTGTAAACTTGGTATGAGTCTTAAAAACTTAAATACGAAAAACAATATTAAACTCAGCATCACTTCAACAGTAAGCTAAGTTTTATATGTATGTATAGGCTGCATCTTACACCAATATCATGCTGTGCAAATATGCCCTAAATTTAGGAAAAGGAATCTTCAATCCGCAAAGGTTCCACAAATACTATTATAGCTGCTGTCATTTAAGAACCTGCTTAATCATCACTTGCCCTCTGACCTTGAACATTCCCTCATCCGACCATTTCCTGGCTAATGAGTGCAATGGACTTCCATAAATGACATCACACTATTTTGACAAAGAACTTACCTCTACCCATTACCACAGCATAAGCAAAAAGAAATTCACTGCTACACAATCAAATATCATCACACAAGTTCAAACCCACTTCCCTCTGAATACGATGTCATTTATGGACAGCCTTATTATCACACCAAAGAGACCATTGACCAAAGCATTGTGCTATGATAGTGGCATTATAGAATTCCTTAGATTTCACTAGACACAGCTAATCTTCAGAACAAAAGAAACTTATAACCATATATTTTATCTACTTACTGACGAACACTCAGCGATCGTGATATTTGAAATGTTGCGAATGGTAATCGTGAAGTTGTCCGTTAGACTGAACAGAGAATGACCAATAACAGTGTTGTGTCCATTCTTCGGAGGAACGGGAGCTTTGTGCTGCGGTGGAATGGTGCGCATCTTCAGACGAGGTTTGATCTCAGGCTTATAGTCTGCAAAAACAACATCATTTATTATTATTAATATTATTACTATTATTATTATTATTATTATTTCTATTTTTTTATTTTTTTTTACCCGAGGTACCTAGGATCCCTCGGGATTTCAAAAAATTATGCTTGGAGCTGTTTTTATTATTATTATTATTATTATAAAACAACTGATAGAGTGACTTACTTTCAGTGAGCCTGACAGGAAAGCAGATGGTATCTCAGTCGCATGAAAACGCAGTGACTGCAATTAAGAACCTCAATTCCCGCAGTGCGTTTGCAGGCGGTTCAATAAAGTATATACTTACTTACTTACTTAATTTAAGACAGTCTGAAACTTCCGAATTCAGTGCACAATTGGACATTCAATTGCCAAATAGGCAACTATCAGGTAAGCTTGCAAGCAGCACACTAGTAATGTTCACTTGCTTTCTCCTAGAAAGAAACCCTAATACTCTAGCAAATCTGATTTCAACCTGCCAGGTGGGTTGTTAATAGTACTGGCAAATGACTCATATGAAAATGTAACACTTTGAGACGGGCAATCTATGACAAGACGTGTCGTCTAGGATTAGTTGAAGATCTATCTTACATTTAAACACAACACAATCTGTTTTTCATTAGCATGCAAATACACAATGATCAATCAAAGCCCATGCAGTAACATAACACATGCAAATTTTAATGGAATGTGTAACAATTTAACTCATTTAAATAAACTTGCTTATATAAGTAATTCATTCCATAGTTTAAAACAATTAATTTTATGTAAAAACGATATAATATGTTTAATTTAATCAATTATGCCACTTTTAAAAATCAAAAGCTGACACACTATATTAGGGAAATAACCTTGCTTATACAAGTAATTCATTCCATAGTTTAAAACAATTAATTTTATGTAAAAACGATATATGTTTAATTTAATCAATTATGCCACTTTTAAAAAATCAAAAGCTGCCACACTATATTAGGGAAATAACCTTGCTTATATAAGTAATTCATTCCATAGTTTAAAACAATTAATTTTATGTAAAAACAATATAATATGTTTAATTTAATCAATTATGCCACTTTTAAAAATCAAAAGCTGCCACACTATATTAGGGTTGTCACCATCACTTTCTGGTAAACCGATTATCGGTTGTAGAATCCAACTTTAAACCGATTATCAGGTTTTTTATAATTTGTCTTATAAAAAAAGCGGGTATTTCCCAGCTCTAATAAACAAAGATGGCAGCTGCTTGAATCCATTGCATTTAACGGCATATTAGTTGTGGTGCAACTGTTTTAGAAAAAGATGTCAAACATTGTAAAGGAGCACAAATGCAGATTGCTTTTATGTATGTCTTGTATCCACGTATCAAAACCGGGCAAATCAAATAAAGATTCCTTTATTGATCTAAGCAGCCGCTAAGGAACCAGTTTTCCTGCTGATATGCTTCGATGCTAGCATGAAAGCCATTTTTAACAGAGGTACTTAATAGATAATGCATCAACCTGACCAGAATTTCTTTACAAACTCGTAAGTAGTACTGAGGAAGTTTTCAGAAGCTGGTACCACATACATTAAATGGCAAGACAAAAGACAAAACAAAGGCAAATGAATTACTCAAATGAACAAAAGAGTGCAAGTGTACCTAGAGCTGTCTCTTGCCTTACAACTATCAATTCAGGAACATGTTCCTTAGTTATCAAACGACGAATAAACTGCAAAAGACATTAAAAACAAAAACACAAAACAAATTAGACAATCTGCAAAGCAAAATAAGTAACAAACTAAACCAGCATCTACCAGCTTACAGGGTAACACAATTTCCAACGTAAAAGACTGAACTACCTAAAAGAATTATCAAAACTTCACTCTGTCACATGAAAGTGACACATACGACAACTAACAAACACATGCACATACACAATTACTCATATTTCTATTAAAACTGGTCATCAGAGCCATGGGGGGGTTAAAAGGTTACAAGGGATAAAATGCAAACAGCAATTAGCAAAACTTTCAACACCTTTCTATATCAAATAGAGGCAAGGATAGGAAAAAACCGATCAAGTCATGTAAAACCAATATGCTAAAATATTATCAACCATGCAGTTTTAAAATGTATAGTAATAAGTACACAGGATAGATCAGTAATGCGCTGATAATCTGTCAAACCATCAGAACATCATGATCATAATAGAGCATGTGCTCACGAATATTACGTTGCAAATTTTCACAATGTGTAAATCGCATGACCCTAATTATATCCATTTTTCTTGTATGCACTTGCAACAACCTTATGTTGTTTTTCTCTATTTCTCTATTCCTCTATTTCTAAAAATATGTAAATAAAAATGTGCATAGTAAAAATGCCAAAAAATATTCATGACAAAGCCATAAAAATGTTTATAAATTATGAATTTCCTATAAAAAATCCATGAGTCACTTTTTAAAGAACATTTTCAAGCTAGATTGAAGCAACAAGCAGGTGCAAGTTTATTACTAGACTATATATAAATTATATCATGTGATAATAGCCTACACCATACAGCAGTGGTCACCAACCTTTCTTCTGTTAGGAGCCGCATTGCCAATTTTGGCAACTTTTGGGAGCCACCATGGTTTTAGGAAATTTTGGATCACAATAAATAGGCCTACTATTAAGTAGTTTCTGCATGGCATCATTAGCTGCCAGTGTTAATCATAATCATATATTATATTTTCTTGGATATATTAGATATGTTATAAATCATAAATAAGAAAATATTTAATTCAGAATTAATAAAAAATATATAGGCCTATAGGACCTATATTTAAGAAAATAAACCAATTCATAGACTTGTCCATTTATTGATCTTTATGTCATTGTCGTGAACTATAGTGATAAATCTGGTTCTACATATTATTGCATATTCTGGTTCATATTAAACTGGAAACAGCATTTTCTTAGTTGAACCAGGAAATTATCGGTTGTTATCCTGTTCCATAGCATTGATTTAAGAATGTTCATTACTGAAAAGGTTTGCTCGCATAAATAAGTTGGTCTGAAAAATGAAGCAACTTTACTAGCTAGCATACAAGAAACAGGATAATTCTGTGTACTGACTAACTTCCAGAAGTCACAAAGTCAGAGAAGGTCTGTGGACTCTGTGACATCAGATCTATGTCACTGTTTGAGTTCAATATTTTCTTGTAGCTCAATAATTCCAAGTTCAAAGCTTAGGCCTATGTCTGTCAAACTGCATTGAACAGCTACATGTGTTTGAGATCATCTCAGGTTCAGCACTAAAGGAATTCAGGAGAAACTGGGGCAGAGGTTCTGATTTCGAGAAATCTGCAAACCTTTCTTGGAACTCTTTATAAAGGTCACCAAGCAAATAGGACAACCGAAGTGAAGCCTGTGCAGAAGCTTCTTCTGCAGTCTTAGACGCTGGTAGATCAGAGGCCATTTTCAAGTTGCCAAGTTGGGAAAATATTTCATATCATTTCCAGCTAATGCTGATTGGAATAAGTTCAATTTCTTCATAAATGCCATTGTAAATGAGCTGTAGAGCTCAGTTACAAAATGCGAACCTTGCAGAATTTTGAGCTCAAGTAACGCGGAAATCTTTTCAGCGATTTTTGGTTAAAAAATTCATTATTTGGATAGCTCTGGCGAGCCGCCATAGAACTCTTCAAGAGCCGCATGTGGCTCGCGAGCCGCGGGTTGGTGACCACTGCCATACAGTGACATAAAGCTATGCAAATGAATCAGCAAATATGTAGTATCAGTCTACGTACTGCATGTTAATGCAGTGGCATCACTATGGTGGGGAATGCAGAGAGTGTGGGCAACACCGGGTGCCAACTTCAGAAAGTTCAGAGGAGATGACAATGGAATGACCAAAGTAAATGACCATTAAAACAAATTCGTAGCAGAAATTTATAATTCTTAAACTTACAACAACAAATAACAATAACATTTAATCTAATAATTATGCTGATTTAGTTTTCTTAACTTCTAATGCACTTTGGTCAGTGCTGCCACTTTTACCACACTATAATGACACTTCAAACAATTAAAGTATGCGTGTATACTGTATAATTTTAATTTTGATAATTGTTTACGTCACCACTATTAACATTAAATTATGTTATATACAGGAATTATGATTTTCAAGTTGCATTTTATATTATAAGTCTGAATGTTTGTACTTCCATATGTGTGTGTGAAAACCCGAAATTTAGCGGTCAACGATGGGTACCACAGTGGAGTAGTTTTTAAAACCCTAAATTTCCCGGGCAACGCCGGGTAACACATCTAGTTACTACAGAAAACATAACAAAGCTTTCTGCATGGACTGGTAAGGGAGCAGAAGGTCCATGGGTGACCCCAAGAGTGATACAATGACTGACGCCAAATTTATGTTAATAAAATTCATATGGAATTCGGCATCATTGGAGGGCACAATGTTAAACGAATTTGAGCACCAATGGAAGGTCCGCTACTGGACTTTTAACACACCAAAGGTAATAGGGCTACATGCCGAATACTTTAGCTACTGAAGTACACACATTAAGCACAGGAGGGTTATGCGCTCACTAAATCAACGGCCTTACCATGAACTGTGACAATGGATAATTGCCAAGCAGATATTCCTCGATGCCACAGATTTTGAGAACGTATTTTCCATTTGACTTTGCACCATTGCCTTTCTGAGCCTGCTGCTCAATTGTCATCTTGATCACATCTTCTGGATATGAAGTATGTGGAATCTTAAAGGCATATTCATCCTAGGCAAACATCACAATGCAACAGCAAGCAGGCATTATAAAAGACACAAGCAAGCATTAAGCATGTACTTTATTGAACCACCTGCAAACGCACTGCGGGAACATCGAATAAGAACAATCTAAGAGGCTGCAATCTCAAAATAATCACAATATGCGACTACAAAACAAAATCGTCTCTGGAGCTGTTAGGCAGAAAGGACAAAGTAAGATGAAGAAAAACAGTAATGTATGTGACAGCCATATTACAAAGATATTATAGGCCAACCAAAATGTACTGCTGTCATCTTGTCTCTATAGACCTGTACTATTTGAGAATTATTATAATGAATAGACTAGAGATGAATGACAGCTAGAAATGTAATTATGGAGCAATAACCTATCACCAATAAACCAATTAAACTGCTTGTGAATATAGTAACTAACTACAGAATAGAATTACTTTTCCAACCACACATTAAAAACTTAACTAAATAACTAAGATACTTTGTAGTTACTACGCAAAGGGGTGGCAGAGTTAAAGTTTGCTTCGTCAGTGGTTTAAAAAATAAGTTCAACTAAAAATACTAATGCTACAACTACCGCTACTACTACCGCTGCTGCTACAACTACTACTACCACCACAATACCACTGCAACTACACTGATATAATAATAATTTATTTATTAATAATGATTCACTGGTACATCATTATTACTCATTACAATTATGGTAATTGTAATTACAAAAAGTGCCAAAATTAAATTAAGAAAATTCTAGCTATTATTTCCATTACTGCTTATCAAAAATTAAAGTAGAATCAAATCAATAGAATCATTAGCATAATTTTTACTGTTATAATAATAGTAATAATTATTATTATCATTATCATTATTATTATTAATATTATATAATAATAATAATAATAAGTTACTTTGAAATAATTAAAAAACAAAAACTTTTAAAAATAATCCAGACCTGCATTGCACTACAGTTTCAAAACATAATAAGTTACAGAAAGTCAGCAAAAAAATAGTAATTAGTCACAGTATTACATTACAAAAAGTGCAAAACACACAGCACTGAAAACTGAATAATAGCATACCTTTGAATTCTCAAAGCGGACAATGAGATGCAAGAAACCGCTTTTTAGTCGTGTCAGCAAGTATGGTGGCAACTTTGGATCTGCGGATAAATCTGGAGGAAAGTAACACATGGCTCTATCCAACCACTCCTGCATCAAAACACCAAAAAACATTATCACCATTGCCACTTAATTAAAACATCAGTTACACTGACAGATCGATTTTATGGCAATTAGTTTAAAATCCCCTCATATTCTATGTCATTTTCCCCATTAGCCACAGTGGGCAGTAGGGCCTATGAACCTTTTGTGAATGATAATTAAGCCGACATCAATAATTAAGTAAGTACATTATATATTAATCCAATTGCATTTAACCGCATTTTGGTTCACATAAAATTAAGCATAAGTAATAAGAAATGCGAATGCCTATTTATGCGTCTAGCTTTATAATGGAAGGTTGGCAATTCTCACGAATGCAAGAGAGCCTATAGCCCAACGATGACCTAAAAACGGCCCCGTTTATATTTCCTGTTGAAAACATTCTTTTCACACTGAATATTTTTCATAACAACCTTAGTTTAATGATGAGTTAATAAGTCAATGACAAGCAAGACAACTTAACAGACAGCACCTGATTTTCTTTCTCATTTGTGAATGCATCACATATCATCCTCATGTGATTTCTAAAATCAATGACCTCAGAATCTTTTATGGATTCAAGTTCTTGCAATCCTGCAAAGACAATTTTAATCAAATAAATTACAACCAATGCACACACTATACAAAATGCATATAATATAGATACACACCAATATGTGAAATACCAATGCTAAAAGTTCAATTAATGCCAAAAGCTTATGAGAACAGAAAACCTTTGAATCTATGATGGCCTGCATTCTACACATCATCGCCATTTTTGACTCATCTTGCCAAACTAGTTCTATAACATTTATCTATTTACCACTTTTGCTAAAAGCCAAGTTAAGTCTTTTCATGGCTTTCCCAAATGCAGGCAATAAAATAATCTAAGAAAATCTGCTCTTTCGTCTTAACCGAGATAGCAAATTTTGATGCATTATTGAAAAAATCAGAAAAAAATGCAAAGGAAGATACACATTTATGACAAACCTTTCCCCAGTAGGATGCTGATCTGGGCATTTACAAGTTTCTCTGGAATCCGTTGGCGTTCCCCACTTTTTGACTCAACGAGTTGAAGGAGCGCTGAAAACGGTCGAACGTCACAAAGTCGTCTTGACTCATCTTCGAGTTCCATCTAGTAACAAAAGAAAACTAATGAACTGCAAAACATTGATTCACCTTTACAATGTCAGACGACATCTTATCCATATTCTCCCGTGTTACAAACACAACATTCACATGCAGGTCAATTTGTCAATTTAAAACTAAAAAAAATCACTAAATACATATGTGACTAATGCCTATAGCTATGTATGTAGATACACAAGTAGGTCCACAGTCAAATACTTTATAAGTAGGTAATTTAGGAATGTGAGTAATTATGTTAAAATATATCTATAGGAACATTGGTACACACACAAATTTACAGTACATCTATAGGTACATAGTATGTACGTCGATCAGGTATGTAGGTTTGTAGATAGGCACACATGTATAAAAAAATTGTATATAACCTGTACTTACAAAGACAGGCATGCAAACATGCAGGCACATAATTTATATACGTAGGTAAGAACGTTTATGTGCTTGCCTACATACTTAGTTGGACCCATAAAGGGTCACAGGCCTCATTAGAATTCTAAAAAATGTTAACTGCATAAAAGTTATCCAAATCAACGTGACCAGACTCAAGAACAAATACTGAAGAATATATATATATATATATATATATATATATATATATATATATAATGATATCATAAGCAGTATACAAAGGCAGAAAGACAATGGGGAAACCATCTCCCTACAATTCCCAAGTTAAATGTATGATGAATCCAAATATAGGAATGGAGAGGTCAAACATTCGAACGTGCCTGAGGGCAGAGAATGAAAAGAAGAAGAAGTATACAAATAATGTAAAATAATAATAAGCAACATGGGACTTTTCAGACTTAAATTTATTTCCATTGGATGAGTATTACAAAAGATGACCCATGTAAATGTACCCTATGACTGAAATACAAAAGCTACAGATAATAGGATATAAGAATTATAATTATGGTAAAGTAAGACAGAAATAGGCGAAAGATCTAGATAGGATCTGACTGCATAATTAGTGACACAGAAATTGTATTGACCTTAATGATTTGGCTGCATAATTAGTTACATCAAAACCATATCAGTTCCAGTTGACAATAACAACAACAAACTCCTTAACATACTCCAACATCATTTACATTGTGAGAAGCAGCACAGAGGGGAACTTTGAATGCAATAAACACCCCCACCAGAACTTGATCACAACAATCAAACCAAAGTTTTACCAAAAAAATTACTTTTTGTTCAAATGCAAGGAGCAAATTAACTCACTCCTTTACAGAAATTATATAAGTAAGTAAGTAAGTATATTACAAGCCCACGATCACGTCTAAAATAAATACATCCTGAGGACAAAGAAAAAAGGTGTCTAACGGTAAGTTCTCTAGATCGAACTTACACAATCGAAATTTGAAAATAATAAACAATATAAGTTTACAGTAATATTAAATGTAAATTTTAATAAAAAAATCGTCAAATCGCCGTGTAATTCAGTGCCTTTAAATGTAATTACTGACCAGATTACGAAAACAATAAATACTTCAGAGCAGAATTTGGCTAGCGCCACCTGGCGAAAGCGTCATTTCTCTAAAGCCTTGTCTTCATATTATTGTTATTATGTAGGCTTATACAGACTTCGAAAAATTTGAATTCACGTGTAAAACTACTGTTAGTAGGTGGCATAGGAAGGGTTTCACTTGTTAGTGACATGAAAGAGAGAAAGGTCATCATTCTAAAGTAATTAACACTAAATGGAAGATGAAAAATTAGTCTTTTCTATGGTAGAAAGTCACAGTCTACAGATGAGGTAGCCTGCTGCTAAACCACATAGTGCTGTGAAATGCAGTGAATGGGTACTAATTAAGAAACTAATTAATCAAGCTAATTACTTAGCTTGGTAGCTAGTTATATTTCTAATTAATTAGCTAGCAAAATTTTGACAATTCTAATTAAGTTGTCTAATTTTAATTAAAATCTCTTCAGTTTCATAATGACCTTGCCTACACATTTCCTCAGGTTAAAAACTTTTTGCTCGAAGGTTTCATTTAAGCAGGCCTGCAGAGAAGGCAGGCAGAGGAAAATTCCCAAGGGCCCAGTGACTTTTAGGGGCCCGGCTGGGTAGTTATATATATATATATACACAAAGTTTATGATTTATGCCTTTTTAAATATAATATTACTGAATTCTTCTTTACTCACTCGATATGTTTGGCCCTGCATCAGGTCACCATAACTTCATTCACAGATTGGCTTCTGTTTTTCATCATGCCAGCAATAATATGGTCTAGCAAATCCTACAGAAAGCTGTTAGTCACTACCTTTAAGCAAAGCAGCCATGAGGTTTGTGTTGCTCAGATGGCAAGAGACGGGACAGGGGTTCTCCTGGGGGACTGACAAATATCTGATCAAAGTTATATGCCACTGTTCGTTCATTCATTTATTACGAGGATTTATATAGTGCTACTTCAGGTTACTACAGCACTTCAAACCCAACCTCGGCTAAACAGGACAGTTTTAAGATTACAATAGAATGTGATAGAACATATGTGGCGCCACACACCAAGTCGGTATTATGGTGATTCTGCAACACATTGAGTTTGATACATCATTTAAAAAGTTTCAGGCTTCAAAATGACACAAAAATTATTGCTCTAGTTTTATTCTAACCCAAGATATAAGGCAAAAAGTGATCCAATTAAATTAATTAATTAACTGAAATAAAGCAAATTTGTATGATTATCCAAAGTATTAAAATAGCTTTAAAACTTGTCTTTAAAAAATAACAATTTTTAAAACAAATTTTTGAATAATTTTTTTACAAAAACCAGAAAACACAAGTATACTATTTCTCTAAATATCTCTGATGTGTAATTTCCGACTTAATACCAATTTCGGTGTGGACTGCCACATATAATTTTGGGCATCCTATCTTGCTCACACATCAAACTGGGCTGGGGTGGTGATAGAAATGTGGATTCAACAAATTCAACCATGAAAAACAAAGGGTAGCCATTTACACAACTTTTCTACCCATTTCCTTCGAAACACCCGAGTCATGTCTTTGCCGGAGTTATTTTCATCGGTGAGGTTGGCCAGCATTTTGGAGAGTCAAGTACTGTGAAGTTCCTTTTCTAGCATCTTTCCAGATATCTTGTCTAGTGCTGGACAGACTTAAGATCGCAATAGAATGTGATAGAACATATAATTGTGGGCAACTTAGCGCTTTGAGGCACGTTCACAAATGTTGCAGGGGACAAAACCTTATATTCCAGATACATGTTGCATCTTCATCATCGTTTATATTTGTGATAAATTATGCATACCTCACGTAAAAATAATAATGATAATAATAAAAATAGCACATATGAGCTGCTGATGACAAATGCATCACTACACCATGCATCAACTGAAGACATCATTCAGAGATGATCACTGATCACTCAAACTCCAAGTTCTGTTAAACTAATCTCATTTTTAATTTCTTACCAGAAACAAGCAGATGTCATGTCATTTCAATGTAAACAAAGCATTTAAAAAATTAAAAAATGTAATAACGCCAACTCAAATTTGTTCATTACACAAAACAAGGTAATCTATCGTTTTAACGGAATTAATTATTTGCCATTTTGTCCACTATCGCTTTAGCGGAATTAATTATTCGCCATTGCATGGAATATAGCGATGATGGCATACAAGTTGGATTTACAAAAATAATTCTTGCTAAATAGAAGTCGGATTGATGAAATCATTTTTCACGCAATAGAAGTGAGATTTGCGAAAACATCACTGCTGAAATTGAAGCTGGATTGATGAAAAATAATTGTTATTTAAATAGAAATTGAATTGATAAAAAACTGTTATTGTTGAAATAGAAACTGGATTGGTTAAATGAAATCTTGACTAAATGGAAACCTGATTGATGATAATGATTTATGCCAAAGTAGAAGCAGGAATGTTGAAAAATAATGATGCTGTGACTGCCCAAAAATTTCGTATAATTTATTCCGTTATTCCGTTTTACGAAATGAGAAAAATAATTAATTCCGTTAAAACGATAGATTACCCAAAACAATTATGGTGTACTTTCGGTAACGTGACTCAGTCACTGTTTCGGCATGACTCAGGCAGTTTTGTGAAAAGTTTTTTATTTACATTTTTTATTTCTATTTACACCTTTGCATGCATGGCAGAGGTATTGAATTGCGACATCATAGATCCATGCGCTAAAGATAACTGCACAGATAGTAACAGTCTCCCAATGTAAATAATGCTACGTAATTAAAGCAATAAAAGAGCTAAAAGTTTCCCAAGATCAGTTTTTACAAAGTGGGTTGGCTGAGGGTAACAATTTATGACCAAGACCAAAAGTGCTTTTCTCTGTCTCAAAAACTATTTTCATTTCTATGGGCGTTTCACACTGGGAGCATCTTGCACTGGTGTGCACTGTGAGAGGCACTTTATAAATTTATAGATACAATACAAAACAATACAACGCTTACAATACAAAATGACAATAGGTTTTCCACTGCATAGCAATACAGATATTAAAGGTAGCAGCATCATAACTATATAAACACATAACTATATTTGTAATTAGCACATAATATTGAATGCTTCCTACCTTTGTTCCGAATTCATTCACACACATGAATACGTAGATCTCGTGGTTTTGATTCAGCATGTGAGACATCGGATATTTTTTCGCTTCTGTCAACAGATCCTTGAAAGCAAAAAACACAGTCATGTTAGCTCAAAGAATTAATCATAATATTTGCGTTTTTCTCAGGACCTTCCCCAATGGAACCATCTTAGTTGTCATAGGAAGCAAAATCAATACGACAAGTATGGCATAATTAAGAAATATACATATACATAATTACATATATATATGGACGATTTTTACCCCTCCCTGGTCACACATCAACACAAAAGTCATATGATATTTAGTAAGGGACCGTCACACATTGTCACAAATGTGTGACCCCTCCCCTCTAGGTACATCACATCTTTACATGATGTCATTTATGGATGATCCATAAACACACAGGTTTGGATGTATGGATGCGGTGTGTATGTAAACACACACAAAGGTTTTTCTGCATAATAAGTTGAGAAATAATTTATGAAAATTCATATCAGATAAAATATATAACCTCCTACAAGCAAGCGTTAAAATATACAAATTTACCATTTTGATTTTGGAAATAAGTCCGTTCTTTGGCACCACCATCTGAATGATGATTCCAGTTGGTAGGAGACAGTCAAGCAGGAGATCAGGCGAGTCATAGTCATCCTTCGTCCAGATGCTGTATACTGACCCTGCTGGAGGCATTGTCCTTCTGCTGGCGTGTTCACTCACGATTATGATATGTGAACTGTCTCAATCACAAATACACAACTTAATAATTATTGTGGGGCACGGTGGTGTAGAGGCTATGTTCGTTGCCTTGCAGCCGGAGGGAGGGTTGCAGGCTGAATCCACCTCGTCGCCACTTCGTAGGGACCTTGTGCAAGTCCTTCACCCGCAATTGCTCAGCATTTTGGCGTGAAACTACGATTCAGTGTCCGCGCTGTAGTTGATTCTGAGTAGAATCTTGAAGGGGCGCTATAACAAGTGCACATACATACAATAAATAGCGTTCATATACTAGAAGTATTGTAGCACAGCTAAATCACTATAAACTTTGTTGATTCCAAGTTATTAAAACGATTTCCACTATAGCATCGCGATATCATTTCTGCTAGCTTGACCTGGGACTAAATTCAAAGGGATATGAAGCCGATGAAAATTTAGGTAAATTGACGTAGATATTGGTTGTGAATGCATCCGAGACTTTTCAGGGTAGGGGTCACCAGGCCATTCCAGTTTGTTTTGCTGACTTTTGTCGTAGCGAAAAACGAATTAATTTAATGATTTTAAAGCAGTGATTCCCAACCTTTTTTGGCTAGCGGCACACTAAGAAATAATAAAAATTTCGCGGCACACTTAGTAATAATTACCAATTTTTTTGTATAATAATTACCAATTTTTATGTATTGTCACTATTATTCAATAGCCTAATATTCTAATTTTAATGTTCTTGCCGTCTATATATTGATTTTAAGTCAGTCAGCAGATCAAATTGAAACGAGACTCCAGAGACGACACTCATAGCCTACTCGCATTTCATCGTCGATTCTAAGAAGGAGCAAATTAGTCTCTCCCTCTTTTAAAACTTGATTTCAGTTCAGGCTGAAAATCCAAATTCACAAAACCATGAAGATGCAAATGGCAGAAGAACTTTGACTGCTCTTGAACTGACAGAAGGATATGATTTCTGAATGGAAAACTCATCCAAACTCTTTTCGGAAAATGTTGACTGATAGGCATAAAATTTGTCATTTCATAAATCAATAAGCTGTTCTTCATCGTCGGTTGTAAGATTTCTTGTTTCGCCAATTACAAATGGACTGATTGATCACCCAGTCAAATTTGTCGATAGCAAGCGAAGGGAAGTAATGTTGTAGGCTACTGCTGGTTGTAGGTCTACCAATGTGTTTAGTATTTCAGGTGTAATTTTCGTTTTTAACCGAGATTCATTGACCGTGGTAAAACAATCAAGATTTTCGTTTGGAGATCTTAACCTGCTATACAGTGCATGTGAGAGATTAAGACTTAAGTTTTGATGTTGCAGTGATGATATTTTCGGATGTTTTGTTTGGAATCATTATTAATTAATAACATATTAGAATTTTTCTCGCGGCACACTTGCAAAGTTCTCGCGGCACACCAGTGTGCCGCGGCACACAGGTTGGGAATCACTGTTTTAAAGAAAACTTGCGACATAAAAAATTGTGTTCTAAGGAAGAGTTTTGAGATTGGAATTAAATAAATTTAGACAAAATTTTGGGCGATTTTACCTGGGACTATGAACGAGAATATAACAAATGATGAACAAATCGCAGAAATGCGATTCTGCTCAAAATTATCCTGCTGAATACCGGACGGACACATGGTACATGGCCCGTGACGCTTAAGAAAAACAAGTTCTGATTGGCTGAAAGGGCGCGGCTTCATATCCCTTCGATAGGTCTATTAGTTACCACCCTATTAGTTCCAGGCTTGACATCCCCAGATCATTATCTGGCACAGAAAATGACCAAAACCCAAATCTTTAGAAGTTTTTATGTGTTTTATGTGCACTTGTTAAAGCGCCCTTCAAGCACACTACTCAGAGGCGCTCCCGACTGCAGAGTGGACACTGCATCGGAGTCTCACGCCGTAGCAAACAGACTTTGGGACATTTACACTACCATACGGCCTTTTGGCGTTACCCAAAGACACTTGAAACGCTTGAGCCAAATAAATCAATATAAGCCACATCGCAAGACTGGATTATCAACCACCTGTAGGCTAACAGTAAGGCTATACAAACACTTAGACCAATCATACAGCACAACACATAAATCCATGCGATTACCTCAGTAGTTTCCAATATTGACTATTTTAATAAATTGTAATAACTCCAGACAATTCACGTATATTATGGCTACAGAACGGATAACTTGCAGCTACTACCCACTACCTGGTCACGGAAGCCTTACCTATTGCGGTCCTCATATGACAATGGGTTTATCCAATGCTATTTTTAGCCAACACGTCAAGTAAGCAATCCTTCGCATAATAAGTTACTGTAGGCCTAGCCACTAATAAAAAAATTATGACTAGCCTAATAATTAATGGTAAATTATTTAAAACCACCATATGCGAATGGTCATTCCGGACAAATTAGTGTTTTATTCTGAAGAAATTTGGTAGGCCTAAAAATGAAAAAGTAGCTATTGGCCTAGTAGCCCTAATTTAAAATACCGCAGTTGTCAATTTTCCAAGGGGGGTAAGAGCTAGGGGCTCTCGCCCCAACCCTGGCAACCCATGGATGGTTGACGAAGGTCTCATTCGGACAACGAAATTCCGATCTCGAAATGCGATCCAATTATAATTATTATTTTCTACGACTCTTAGGCTCTCGAGCGTCAGGCCTAGGCCTATCTGATGCAGAAGATAGGCCTATGGTTATAGTAACAGTTACTGTTGTGTATAACAGCATATAGGCTTAATCATCGTCAGGTAGGCCCTATAAACAGCATAGGCTACAGCGAGAAATGGGGCCTGTGTAGCCAACGTACCGAACACCAACTTCCGGATAGACAGAGCTCTGCTTGTTTGGACCTGTGTGCATGCGTGCGCCGTGCGTGCGTGCGTGCGCGCGCGTGTGTGTGTGTGTGTACATTTGTGTGTACTAATTAACTGCTCTTACATTCGATTGAAGCGAATAAATGCTTAGCACTTAGGCCTATATACGTATTCCTATTATATCTATAGTCTATGCCCTACATAAGTTTTCGCTTCATAGAATTTTAGGGAGCTACTTTTCTTCTACATATATTTCTTTGTTTTAAAGTGCTGCTGCTGCTGCTGCTGCTGATGATGATGATGATGATGATGATGATAACGAACGATGACGCTGACGAATCGTCATCGTCATCGTCATTGACGATGATGATGATGACGATGATGATGATGACGACGATGACGATGAATGCCGTCCTATAGCTGCCATGCACTTATTGACCAGCACAGCCTGGAATGGTAAGGGGCGTCGAGGCACTTCTTTTGGAAAGGTAAGGGCGTCAAGACACTTATTTATCCACACTTTAAGCACTGATGACAACAGCAATGATGATGATGATGAAGATGATGATGATGATGATGATGATGATGATGATGATGATGATGATGATGATGATGATGATGATGATGATGATGATGATGATGATGATGATGATGATGACGATGACGATGATGATGATGATGGCGGCGACGACGACGATGATGATGATGATGATGACGACGACGACGACGAAGGTCTGAGAAGGGTCTTTACAAAGAGAGCGGAGGGTCAGAGGAAGAACATTCCAGGTTGAGTGTCATACTGAGGGTATAGCACGGTTCTGCATAATCGAAGTTTGAGCAAGAGTCTGAGAGGCTGAGAGCAGACGTTGTCCAGTCGAACGAATGGAGCGGAAATGGTGAGAACTAAGAGTATGACTACAGAGCTCACAAAAGTGGTCAGGAGCAAGGCCTAGCATGCAGCGCCAGACTAGAGTAGAGATCTTATACTCAATTCGCTGCTTGAGTGGGAGCCAGTGAAGAACGTCACGCATATAGCTGGAGACAGTGTTTAATCTAGTCCCCCTCGTCTGGGGGGGGAAATTGAGGTTTCTGGGGGGGGGGGGACAATTGAGCGTCAGAAGGACGCTCGTGATGCGCGTAGCACCGATACTGGGGGCGGTAGGGCCCTCCCCATCAGAAACTTTTTGATTTTCCACATTGCAATGACAGCATTTTAAGGTGTTGTCTTAACAACATAGCTGTACTTTTTCAGTGACCCATTAGAAACTTTTTGAATTTCCACATTGCAATGGCAGTATTTTGAGGTGTCATCTTAACAAAATAACTCTACTTTTTCAGTGCCCCATCAGAAACTTTTTGAATTTCCACATTGCAATGGCAGAATTTTAAGGTGTCATCTTAACAAAATAGCTACCTTTTCAGTGCCCCATCAGAAACTTTTTGAATTTCCACATTGCAATGGCAGCATTTTAAGGTGTCGTCTTAACAAAATAGCTGTACTTTTTCAGTGGCCCATTAGAAATTTTTTGAATTTTGAATTGCAGTGGCAGCATTTTAAGATGTCGTCTTAACAAAATAGCTGTACTTCTTCAGTGACCCATTAGAAACTTTTTGAATTTCCACATTGCAATATCAGCATTTTAAGGTGTCATCTTAACAAAATAGCTATACTTTTTCAGTGGCCCATTAGAAACTTTTCGAAATTCCACATTGCAATGGCAGCATTTTAAGGTGTCGTCTTAACAAAATAGCTGTACTTTTTCAGTGACCCATCAGAAACTTTTTGAATTTCCACATTGCAATGGCAGCATTTTAAGGTGTCGTCTTAACAAAATAGCTGTACTTTTTCAGTGGCCCATTAGAAACTTTTTGAATTTCAACATTGCAATGGCAGCATTTTAAGGTGTCATCTTAACAACATAGCTGTACTTCTTCAGTGACTTATTAGAAACTTTTTTAATTTCCATATTGCAATGGCTGCATTTTAAGTGTCATCTTAGCATGATAGTGTCATATATTATAGTAGTAAATAATGTCATTATAATCATATAATAATCAATAATATCACAGTATATTATAACACTTCATGTGAAACAATGATGAAAACAGTAACTAAAAACCATATATCAGTTCGTCAAATTTTTCTGGGGGGAAATGTCAATCCTGGGGGGGGAAAGTTCCCCCCCCCAGAGACGTCTAGATTAAATACTGGCTGGAGATGTGGCTGAATTTGGGTATGCGGCCAATAAAGTGGGCTGCAGAGCGTAGGACGCGATCAAGGCAACTCAGACGGGTAATTGGTAGGCCAGCATAGAGAGAGCAGCAGTAGTCAAGTCTGGTGGTAACAGAAGAATGGACAAGGGCTGCAGCCTGCAGCAGCAGTAGCAGCAAGCGCAAGCAACAGTGCGTAGTTGACGCAGTTGATAATAACAAGCACGGCTCCGGGCATCCACTCAACCCCCCCCCACCCACCCAATGCACATTTCATCCATGTCGTCCGTTAACTAATCCGTTCATCCAGAAAAACAACAAATAAATTTTCGTTTATTTTAAATAAGCTTCAGATCAATTTTCGTTTATTTTAAATAAGCTCCAGATAAATTTTTCGTTTATTTTAAATAAGCTGGCAGGTATACAACTTTACATTGTCACAAAATATATTCTTAGGTCAAAAGATTAAATGTAGACGGCAAAATCGACAATCATCCGTCCATACAGGCAACTTAAGGCAAGCGTAACCTGTTTGTGTCAATGCAATCTGTTTTCATATATCATACGAAAACAGCCTACATTGACACAAAACATTATAGTCCCATGGTCTAAGACAATTTCTGAACGTTCTAGCTGTTGTCATTACGTGCGCGTGTGTGCGTGCGTGTATATGTGTGTGTGTGTTTTCGTGTGTGAACGCACATAATCATCGTGCATTTTTGCTTGTGTGTGTGTGTGTTTGTGTGTGTGTGTTTGTGTGTGTGTGTGTGTGTGTGTGTGTGTGTGTGTGTGTGTGTGGTGTGTGTGTGCGTGTGTGTGTGTGTATATATATATGTGTGTATGTGTTCATGGATGCACCTGCACTGGCGTTGATCTGTGTTTGGTCGGTGGTATAAATGGGAATTTACGCTCACGTGACTCCTCGTTTAGCACATAATACAAAGGATAATCGATGCTATTCATAGACACGACAACGATCGCCTGTATTCACCGAACAAACACAATGATTGTCTGATGTCTCTATACATGCATATTGTATACTGTCTGTATCTGCATCGACATGACTGCAAAACGCCCCAGCGAATAAGTGGTCCTCCTGCTCCTCCATACATACATACATACATACATACATACATACATACATACATACATACATACATACATACATACATACATACATACATACATACATACATACATACATACATACATACATACATACATACATACATACATACATACATACATACATACATACATACATACATACATACATACATACATACATACATACATACATACATACATACATACATACATACATACATACATGCATGCATACATACATACATACATACATACAGGGTGGGACATAAAAAAAAGCATTCCTCTACGGTTTTATGCCAATATCTTTGCCAAAAATATGAATTTGTCAAATCAAGTTCATAGTCTTAAAGGTAATTCATATCTAAATACAATGGCCAAATATTATCAAGAAATTACAAACAGAGCAAAAGTCATATCACTTTTAGTTAGCTCACCCACTGTTTTTTGACGATCCAAAAACGTAGCGCAGCAAAAAGTAACAAATAACGATTTTATTAAGTTACATCTTAAATAACTGCCATCAAATGAACTCTATATTGCCAGAAATCATTATTGTTAATATTTTCAAAAGGAACATGTAGGCCTACCAACGTACCAGCGTAGCTGTAGGTCACTGCGAAGTCACTTAGCAAGATAACGATCATGGAAATGGAAACTGCGGTTGGTCAATACGGAATCAGTCAGATGAATAATTTTGTTACTAAAGCAATTAAATTCAAATTTCTAAAAAAAAGTGAAAATGGCCAATATGTCAATTACAGACAAAATGTGTATTCAGATACCTCATGAGCAAAGTCTTGGAACTTAATCTATAATCACCACTCACTGATCAGATGAACAGTGAGAGCGGAGATATTATACGAGTTTAATTAAGAGTTAAGAAATATGCCGTTGATGAAAGGAGACCGGCTCAGCGTCAATATTGTACTGGTTTTATTGAGAAGAACCAATAGCTCCCTAATTTCCGGATTTTCCCCCGATAGGTTATCAAGTATGGAGAGCTATGCCGGAGAAATACCATAACCTGCGACCAAACCCAAGAGTGATTAGAGAATTGATGATCATGGTCGCATTGGTATTGGTGTGGGAAGACTCGCCTCTCGAACACATCGACAGGGCCATCAAGAACTTTACAAAAAGACTGCGGACAACTTCTGAACAAGTGTGAGTACTGGAGGTGGACACATTGAACACAAGTTGTGTTACAATATCAAGTTCATTTGATAACAATTATATTATTTGCGATGTGACTTAATAAAATCGCATTTTTGCTACGTTTTGTTGTGTTACGTTTTTGGATAGCCAAAACACAGCGACCGGGCTCACAAAGCGATATAACTTTTCTTCTATTTCACATACAACTATGAAATTTATCTATTGTACGTAGGG